>JAITYX010000094.1:1200000-1800000 GCA_021018815.1 Talinum fruticosum | reverse complement strand
TAATCTCATGACCTCCAAAAAAAAATAGGCTTTTTGCCACTTGAATTATGAGCTCATGGACGAGCCCAGATTAATTTGTTTATAACCCTACTCTATACTTTTTAACTATTAGTCGTATGGTTCCGTGTCAAGTACCCACACAGCCATTGAATCGTTACCTTTTCGATAACTCCCATCAGAGATTTTTTAGCTTTTCAGTGACTATTGATCATAGATTTTGACTATATGCTGGTGCCCCCATTTTAATTATAACTTTTGTTTATTGAGCAGTAATTAGAGTTTGTTCATTTTGATAATTATAATCAATTGTTATAGTTTTTATGATATGTCATGGAATGTTATGTGTTGTTACGAGTTGTTCTGGTTAGTTGTTATAAATGTTATGAACTGTTGTCACGATTATGAGCTATTATGATTAGTTGTTATAATTATTATGAATTATTACATACTGTTACAAAATTTTTGAGATACTATTAGTTATATTATTCACTATATTTTTCAAAATGACGAATATTTGGTTGATAATCAATATTAAAATATTTTTCTTCTTAATCGATTTCATTTTTGTTCAGGGTTGGTAATTGTATTTTATTTTGGTGCACATGTTCTTTACGAAAAACGCAACAACTTCCATTAATATCTATCTCAATAAGTTTAAAAATATTTGAATATCAATAGACAATTATCACAATAATAACAATAATTATGACCCCAACGACTAATAATAATAATAATAAGAAATTATGATTAACAATTATAAGTGTTATAGCATTTATAAACTATTGTTATAAACCAAGGCCAAAACAAACATGCATAGGAGAGCGTAGGACTCAATGTACCAATTTACAACCTTCCTATTATCTGTTTTGGTTTTAATAATCTGAATGAACAAAAACAGTTCATGCAACTGTTTGTAGTAATCACCCTAAATGAATTCATGAATTAATCAGCTACTGAGATAGCTAGTCTGACTAACCACTGAAGCAGCGTGATCCGATTCGCTTCAAAACCTCATGACATCAATCACACTCGCACAAAAAACCATTTCAAAAAGCGATTCTCTACTGAACGAAAATAAAAATGATACAAGTGTTCAATATGCAAATGACAAGCAGATAAAAGTGCTAAATAACTCCCCATATGGTATGAGATTAACGTATGAAACTCAATGATCGACATTACCACCGAAGAATAGCATAAACTCAGGCATCAACAACCAACTATTTATTAACCCCTCAAGGGCACCAAAGGACACCATATTTTTCTTAAAACCAAAAACTGGCCGGATTCACTCGTCATCAGATGCACCAAATACTACAAAACAAGACGCCGTCCGAACCACCTGACCTCATCGGGATGTCCATTTGAATGTGATTGTCAGCAGCACGAGCAAGGGGGAAGTAGCCCACACATTAAAACTTGTGCAGACTGCATGAGGTTTATCTCAGGTTTATGCACTTGAGCCCGGCTCTTTTATCTGGATAGATGTTTTTGACAAGCTAGCCTCCAGCTCTTCCAATTCGTCCATATCAAGGTCATCATCGATGTCATCAGGATCATCATCGGCATCTCCATCTGCTGCGCCTGAACTACTGGGCGCATCATGGTCGTCGTGATTTGAACTGTTCTGAACCTCTCTAGATTTCTCATTTTCCTGAAGGCACAAGCGTCAGTAAACATAGAGACCTAGCTGGCCTTGATGCATGAACAAAACCATTAGCCTTGGCCTCAATTTCACAAAAAGAATGGTTATAAAATCTGCAGCCAACCAACTTTTGGAAACTAATTCCTGAGCAAAGGAAGAACGTTAATGATGCCTAATGCCTCCAGAACTGTTACTAATGCCTCAAGGACTCCAATAAACATAGATGCTGTTGACCATACAGATTGTTGTAAACTTGAGAGAAAGCATAACAAAAAATCAAAACATACATGACATGGTTAAATCTGCCCAACCCCCAAAAAAACATAAAAAAGAGTAACATAACAGACCCACAAACTGGACAAAAGAAAAAGAAGAGAGGAAGGCGAATGAAATATTGCCACACCTGGAAAACAGAACTGTCAGCTGAAACACATCAGAATATTGTCACGGGACGATAATTCACTCGAACTTAGTACCCGTGCGGCGCTAGCAAACTATACCCGAGACCCTTTTATAAGCTTGCTAGTAAGCCTTAACGATGCTTAACTTAAGCTAGAGAGAGAAAGCTTAGTAAGCAAGGACACTTAGAGAGAGTTTGGGAGAATGTTTTGTGTATTGAACTCTTGGATCATTACAAATGAGGACCCCATGGGGGTATTTATACATGGCCACCTCCTCAATGGACGGTGGAGATCTAATTGATCCAACGGTTAGGATTACACATCTAGAATCCTCTATACAAGTATCTACATCTCTACATTAGTGTAGAATATTCGGAACTTGGGAGTCCTTGGTGGAACCAAGTAGAGAACTCTAGAAGATTCCGGGTTCTTCTAGAGCGCTCCGTGACATCCTCCCCCACCTATTCCGGCGACGTCCTCGTAGCCTTAGCGTCTTCGAACGCTTGTATTTGTTCCTTGAACCGCCACAAGTTCTGGATGGGCTCCCGCCTTGCTTCGCTATCCGGTAGTCCCTTCCATTTGACGAGCAACTCATGTGTTGGAGGCTTGTTTTGGTGACGGACCACTCTATCGGCTAGTACCTCCTCCACTTGTTTGTCATGTTGCACCGTTATGCCCATCGGTGCTCGTCGAGAGATGCCCCTATTCGGATCCACTTGGTCTCCATGGTAAGGCTTGAGTAGACTTATATGGAAGACAGGATGATACTTGATTTTCGGAGGCAACTCTACTTTGTAGGCTTGTGCCCCAACCTTTTTAAGGATGGGGAAGGGTCCTTCGTATCTCCGGATGAGTCCTCGATGTCGACCACTCAACCTCGCGTGGTTATACATCTTGACGAGGACAAGGTCCCCAACTTGGAACTCTCGTGGGCGACGCTTCTTATCGGCCCATTTCTTCATCTTCTTGGAGGCTTTCTCCAAGTAAGCCCGCGCCATGTCGGCTTGATCATTCCGAGTCCTTTGCGAACTTGAAAGCGAGCGGGCTTGGACCCTTGTAACTCGTGGCGATCGTGCTCGGAGTCGAGGTTGTTGCCCCATAACAATCTCAAACGGACTCCGCCGGTGGACTCGCTCCTCTCGTAAGTTGTACGAGAACCGAGCTACATCAAGTAGCTTCGCCCAATCCCGTTGGTTGGCACACACATAGTGCCTCGGTAAAGTTCCAAAAGTGCATTCACCCGCTCCGTTTGTCCATCAGCCCGAGGGTGAAAGCTGGTGGAGAAGTTGAGTTCGGACCCCAGGAGCTTGAATAGCTCCGTCCGTAAACGACCCGTGAAGCGAGTGTCCCGATCACTCACTATCGAACGCGGCAGCCCCAATACTTCACCACATTCTTGAAGAATAGCTGGGCGGCCTGCTCGACCGAACATTCCTTGGGTGCTGGGATGAAGGTTGCGTACTTGGAGTACCTGGTCTACCACAACAATTACCCAATCGCACCCATCGCTCGTGGGTAAGCCCACGATGAAGTCCATGGAGACACTTTCCCATGGTCTTTCGGAAATGGGAAGTGGCTCTAAGAGTCCCGCAGAGCTCTTTGTTCAATCTTGTCTTGTCGGCACACAAGACAAGTCCTCACATAGGCCTCCACATCATCCTTTAAGTGAGGCCAATAATAAGAGTCGCTCACAAGTGCGAGCGTGCGGTGTAACCCCGGATGTCCCGCCCATTTGCTATCATGACATTCCTTTACGACTTCCCTCCGTAGGTTGTCGTAGGCGAGCACATAAAGGCGTTTTCCCTTTGTGAGAACGAGACCATCTTCAACCTGCAATCTCCTGGTTTTGCCTTCCTCCACGAGGTTGACGATGGTCCGGGCCAAGCGATCGTGCTCGAAGCCCTTCACGAATCCGGTCCCTCAAGTTGCTTTGAGGCCGGCTTATGTCGGCAAGCTCCCTTTTCGGCTTAGGGCGTCGGCTACCGGATTAGCCTTGCCGGGTTTGTACTCCGACTCATAGTCAAATTCCGCCAGAAATCTTGCCACCTCGCTTGCTTCGGGAGTGAGCTTCTTCGTGTTTGAAAATAGCTCGTGGCAACGTTGTCCGTCTTGATGACGAACTTACTCCCTAGCAAGTAATGCCTCCACGTGCGGAGACAATGCACTACTGCGGTCATTTCTTTCTCTTGTACCGTGTAACGCCTCTCCGTATCATTAAGTTTCCGACTCTCGAAGGCAATGGGATGACCTTCCGCATTAGAACTCCTCCGATGGCGAAGTCGGAAGCATCGATGTGTAACTCAAACGACTTGTGAAGGTCGGGAGGACTAGCACTGGTTCCTTCGTGATAGCCTTCTTCAAAGCTTCGAATGCTTGTTGGCACCTCGGCCTCCAAGCCCATCCTCTTCCCTTCTTCAACAAGTCGGTGAGAGGAGCAGCGATCGCGGAATAACTTTGAATGAACCGCCGGTAGTAGTTCACTAAGCCAAGGAAAGATCTTAGCTCGGTGACCTTAGTGGGTGGCTCCCACTCTCGTATAGCCTTCACCTTGGAAGGGTCCATCCGAATCCTTCCCTTGCCGACAATATGACCCAAGAAAGGCACCTCTTCTTGGGCGAAGGAGCATTTCTCCTTCTTGACATAGAGCTGGTTGTCCCTCAAGGTTGAGAACACCTCCCGCAAGTGTCTCACATGCTCCTCCAAATTTTTACTATAGATGACAATATCATCTAAGTAGACGACTACGAAGCGATCAAGGTAAGGAGCAAGTACCTTGTTCATGAGGGTACAAAATGTGGCCGGTGCGTTCGTGAGGCCAAAGGGCATGACCGAAACTCGTACGAACCGTAGCGTGTGACACATGCCGTCTTGGCCTCATCCCCTTCGGCTATGCGGACTTGATAGTACCCGCTCCTCAAGTCTAACTTGGTGAAGTACCTTGCATCTCCCGGCTTGATCGAATAGATCATCGATGCGCGGAATCGGGTACTTATTCTTGATAGTAATCTTATTGAGTGCCCGGTAGTCGATGCACAGATCGAAGGGACCCATCATGCTTCTTTTGGAAAAGAACCGGCGCACCATAGGGTGATTTTGAGGGACGGATGTACCCAAGATCCAACAACTCCTTCAATTGTCTCCGTAGCTCCTCGAGCTCCGGAGGTGCCATCCGGTAGGGCGTAAATGCCGGTGGTTTTGCCCCTTGCTCCATCTCAATGGTATGATCTACTTCCCGCCTTGGAGGAAGTTTCTTTGGCAGCTCGGCGGGCATCACATCTTGAAACTCATCCAAAGCACCTCTTGGACGGCTTTGGGTGTTTGGACATTTTCGACCCCCTCATCCTCTTTGAGGGCGGCGATGAAAGTTGGTTCCCCTTTTCGATGCCCTTAGAGAATTGAAGAGCGGAGAGCATTTTTCCTTCATTGATCTCCCTCTTCACGGGGACGACACAAGGTTGTCCCGTTTCCATGATACACATGGTGTTGGTAAAAGGCACCAAGTAGGCCTTCACCGTATCAAGGAAATCTATTCCAAGGTAGAATTTCTTATCATCTAAAGGAGCAACGGTGATATCGGCCTTACCTTTCCAAGTGGCCGATCTCGGATCTCGGTGTTACGCGCAACTCCTTCAATTGGGAGACTCCTCGCGTTGACCCCCTCGACGAAGCCCTTCTCCCTGGTGTAAGAGAGACCAATCTCCTCGGCAAGCTCCTTAGCCATATAGACCGTGTCGCCTCCCGTATCCAACATGGCTTGTAGTGGCTTGCCGTTGATGTGGGTTTCCACGTACATACGTCCACGAGGCTGCCCTTCCACTTTGGCTTGGATGGCATTGAGAAGCCTCATGAAGCGAGCTTCTTCTCCTCTTGTCGCTCTTCTTCCATGACTAGAGCGGCAAGCTTGCCCCTTTCTGACACTCAAAGACTCGATGAGGCCCGTTGCAAAGGAAGCAAGAGATTTCTTTCTTAGTGTGGGCCTCCTTGGACTTCCCTTGTCCTTATAGGAGGTCGGCTTTCCCTTCTTAGGAGACTTGTCGCCGTCTCCCCCACTTTTGCTATGTTCCGCCTTCTTGGTTTGTCCCTTTGATGACTTGAATTCATAGAGCGACTCTGGCGGCAAGAATTGCGGAGGCGAGGTCTTGTACTCCTCGCCTTTCTAACTCCATCCTGGCCCATCCACATAGGCCATCGAGGAAGAAGCATAAAGCGTCTTGGTCTCCCATGGAGGGAATTTCCAAGCGTAATTCTTGGAATTCCTTCACATATTCTCGAATGTGACCCTCCTTATGTTGGAGATGCTCTGAGTTTGACCCGTGCTTCCCGTTGGGCATCCGTAGGGTAGAACTGCTTTTGAGTTCTTCCTTGAATGCTTCCCACGTGGTAACGGGTTCCGACCCTCTATTAACATCGTCACATCGACGTCGCCACCAAACAAGAGCCGTATCTTTAAGAAAGAGGGAAGCGTTACTCACCTTGAGGTCGTCTCCTCGATGCATGAGGCTTTGAAGTAAGCCTCGAGTCCCCATAGGAAATTGTCAATCTCTTTCGCACTCCCGGCTCCCTTGTAGTCCGGAGGCTTAGATGCGCTAATCCCGGGGGCAATCGCTCCCTGGATCGACCCACTCGTTGGCCACCGCGGCCGTGCACAACTTCATTTGTGCCTTTAATTCCTCCATTTGCTCCCTTTGGTCGTGAAGAGCGGCCCGAAGCTCTTGTTGACCATTGAGAGCGGCCTTGAGTTCGTTATCTTTGGCCTCCACTGCGGCTTTAAGGGCGGCCACCTCCTTGGTGAAGTCCGTCACTACCGCATTCAAGGCCAATCGCATCTCTTCCTTGAGCTCCGAGTCATCTTCCCTAGACTCGGAGCTCCCCGACTTGCTGAGTCGTGGTGTCGACTTCTTCCCTTAAGCCGACAAAGAGACTATGCAGTTGGGCAACCCTTTCCTCGAGAGCGGCAACGGCCTCTCGGGACTTCTCCCGGCCCTTCTTGCCTCCTTGTGGTTGTTGGCCTCCTTCAGTGATGCTCGACATTCTTGCCCAAACTCCGCTCCGATACCAACCGTCACGGGACGATAATTCACTCGAACTTAGTACCGTGCGGCGCTAGCAAACTATACCCGAGACCCTTTTATAAGCTTGCTAGTAAGCCTTAACGATGCTTAACTTAAGCTGAGAGAGAAAGCTTAGTAAGCAAGAACACTTAGAGAGAGTTTGGGAGAATGCTTTGTGTATTGAACTCTTGGATCATTACAAATGAGGACCCCATGGGGGTATTTATACATGGCCACCTCCTCAATGGACTGGTGGAGATCTAATTGATCCAACGGTTAGGATTACACATCTAGAATCCTCTATACAAGTATCTACATCTCTACATTAGTGTAGAATATTCTGGAACTTGGGAGTCCTTGGTGGAACCAAGTAGAGAACTCTAGAAGATTCCGGGTTCTTCTAGAGCGTTCCGTGACAATATTCATCTTTTTCTTTAGGTCGGCAGGGCCAAGGGGGAAGGCCCAAGCCCTCATTGTGCCAGCAGAAGAGGTATTTAGTGAGCTTTGACCAGCATGAAACTTTTTTGATGATTTATCATAACACGGGACATAAACAGGACAAGAAAATTGGATTACATGCCTAATTCACAAGATAATAAATTTGAAGGCATCATGACCTAATGAAGAATGCGCCCTACCCGTGGCTCATTGTTTTCAGATTCTCTTTCATATTGTTCACATGCTTCAGCATCATCAATGAACAAGCTTGCATCCGACATAAATAATTCTCGTCCGCTGAAAAGAAGCAAAGTAGCTAAATGAGACGCCTCCACCAAGTCCATTTCATAATGTGAAGAAACACCAGAGCAAAAGGGCACGAGATGATGGAGATGGAAAGGATAAGATCATACCTCATTCTATCATTCTTGGCTCTCTCTGCCCTCTCGTGAAGCCATATTAGCATCTCTTTCATCCATCTTTTTCTTCTTCCATTGTGCAAACAATTCCGGAGTCAAAGGTGTCGAAGACTGCAATTTCGAACGCTGAAAAACAAAGCCAGCTATTACGTTAGCGGATTCATTTGTGATACAAAGAACTCTCATTGCGAGCAGATAGTGTCAGCTACATAGATATCATACATTTACTTGTGACAAGAAATCTATACCTGATCCTCAATCTCTTCTTCAATGGGCATCTTGTCAGTTTCTTCCTCTAGCAGAGCTTTCATCTGAGATTTTAAAACATAACCTGGCGGAAGTGCATGCCTGTAATGACAGCTTTTACCGCCATTTGGACATTGCCAGAACCAACCATATTGTTTTTTCTCCACTGCTTCAAGAAAGTATTTACAAACCTACATGTATCCATATATCATATAGAAGTTAAATTAAAACAGATGCTCACCAGGAAAGCAAAATAAACCAAAACGAAGAAATATGGTGCAATACTGACAAAGAAATAGGTCAGATTTTGTCACATGAGCAGTCAACCATTAGTTATGCCTCAGGTTAAATGAATCATAGACCAATCTAACTGCTTCAATAAAAAGTCATGACTATATTTCCTGTATTTCAGGCATATTCTTAACCCCAATGAGACTCTGCACTACCATATACAAGCAGGTATATGTAACACAACAAAAGATGCTCTAGAAGGCACCAGTCATTTGATAAGAACAATTTTTGAAAATGAAACAATACCTGATTCACATAAGCTTTGCAAGCAAGTATAATCAGAAGGATGGGTGGTCAACCTAATCAAGTCAAGCTATCACAAGGCTCTTTTCATCTTCTCCTTTTTAAGGAAAACAAGACCAGAATGAACCAGGTCAACCACATGCAAATCCAAGAAATACATCCTGACAACCTAATATAAAGATGGAAAGTAATCACTAACTGTCTGATGTCCTATGAGCCTATTAGTATAAGTAGCAAAATCTGCAACTCGTCTCTGCGTATACATAGCTTCCAGCTGCTGCAGTAACTTCGAAATTAGTGAATTAACATAAGCTGAACAACGAGCAACAAACCTCATTGATCCATTCCAGAAAGAACTAAACCAAATAAAGCATGAAGGAACAGCAATTCTCCCAAAAATCTTTTAGTCTAATTGGCTCACAAATTCGGACGTACTGCCCGAGAGTAACATGACACTAATAATCAAGCACTAACACTACGTTACTCAGAACATTCATCCCAAATATACTCTCCCTGACCAAACATCTTCATATTCTCACCAAGTTATAACCTCACAAAGCACAACAGCAAAATGAATATAATTAATTATGAGATCTCCCAGACAATGAATCCTGAAAAGGACAGGTAAACCTGTCTGTTATACCACACACACCGAGAACACCACGGAAAACCACACTCCTATCAAGCACCAACAAGTTCTTATGACTCGCAGACCCCATGTCTGACACATGTACAAGACAGGTATGTTTGAACATGTGACAAAACTACATCAGAAAACAAAGGAAACAGATCGGGAGATTTCAAAACCAAAGGGGCACTACACCTGGGGCATGTAAGGCACATGAAAAAATTAAAATCTCAACAGGCACACAAAGACGGCTTCACTTCTACACCATCACTTCTACACCATCCATACCACGTCCAATAACCTTAGCAAGCCAGCAGATCTAAAGAATCATTCTCTACTCTCTCTTCTCTCTGCGCCCACCCCTCTCTTCAGGTCTCTTAGTTTGGTCCAGGTTAAGGGATTTTCTGCCCCTGCTTTTGCATCAACATATATCAGAGAACTTTTGAAGCATTTTAATTGCTTTATGTCTAACAAAGCGCTTCAACTTTCAGCCGCTGGTAGTAAGAGAGGGGAGAGGATCAGGTAAAAAGCAGGGAACATGGTTGAGAAAGAGAAGAAGAAAGTTAATACAACTGATCCTGAAGGTCAAATGGGACAATGGCAGGTTCAGATAGAGTTGCAAAGGATATGACTGCATGAAGACCAAGAAGTCACATTGCTCCACAGATGCAGCTGCTAGTAGTCAAGCAGATAAAAATTACTCCTCTCTGCATACTTCCTTTCCAACTCTATTTCCCATAGTTACTCTGGCTATCATCTCTAACTCTATAGCTCACAAAATTTGTATTGCTCTGCAAGTAGAAGATCGGCAGGAAAGCAAGAACATGAAATTTTATAATGGGCTCTAAATCAAGCTACCAAATCTTACATACTAAAATTATATGGCCATGTAAGAAAGAAATGTCCTAGCTCAAATCTAGTGTTCCAATGGGCTAGGCAATCAATATGACTTGCAGTAATTTATTTTTTATATTTTATGCTAAAATACCTCTTAACTGATGTCTGATACTAAAAATGCTGGAGGGAAAAGATGAAAAAGAGAATGGGAAAAAAAAAAAAAGAAAAAGACACGAAAAGAAATTTTGTTCCGGTAAAAATGCCACCACATCAAATATTTTGGAACATCAATTTGCCCACCCTTTACAAGTCGGAACCATCAGCCAGACAGAAGAATGGATGTAGATACTATGCAAAAGGAGCATTATAATAACAGCGGACTTAGTGATAAGTGCAAAATAATTGACTTTTTCATCCATTTAAAAATTTATTTGCTAAAATATCATTTTTAAATGTTAACAAAAGACGAAAGATGTTATCAACTACTCTAGTTTCAAATTTCAAGATCTAATCATCAAATCTAGCCTAAGATTCCTAAGAACATTAGAAATATTTTGTAGCTGACTAAATGCTGCTATTTTCCAAGGTTTGTTTTCCATCTAACTTCATATCAGGACTTTCTTTATTCTTATCCACATTGTACAGCTACATTAGCTGACTCGTGAAACTTCAACAACCAAGGCTCCAATATCTCAACCCTCATCCTCATCTATACCAGTTCCAGCACATAAGCAAGATTGATCTTGGGAGCTATGATGGTTACTACAATTCAGACAACCACTACCTCCCAAATGTGGACCATGTTGAAGCATCACATAAGAGAAACCATATAACAAACTTAGTACTAAGAATATGTTACATACTAAAGGCTCACAAGTGAAAAGCTCGTTGAACAAGAAGACATTAACCCACTATTTTTGATTGAGGACAGAGAGAGGGAGGCAAGGGGAAAAGAGGTTATTTGACTTGATTAACCCTTCTTGAGAAAATTAAACTGGGAAGGGGTGAGGGAAAAACACTTCACAATATTCCCCCCTCTCTACCTCCATCCTCCTCAACCTCCCCCAAACTCGAACAAAAAAACCTTGGGGTGAACGGTGGTGGGGAAGATTGTTTAAGAATTCACCAACTCCATTCTACTCCTTTACAAATCCAAGGTTAATAACCACCTCCTTTCCCTCCGCCTGCATCAACTCCCTCCCCTACACATACTTCCCTTTCCCCTCATCAAAACGTATACTGTAAGAGGTTACTTCTTTATGTAACCAATCATAATCCTAATGCCCTAATGCTAGCATACCATAAACTCTTATCCAAGATCATACCCTAATCCTTTTGAATGGCTTTCCTCTAATCTTTCATAGATCTTCTTCTCCTTCCCTACAATTTCCTAGGGTAATATTTTTACGCTTTACCGCCAGCATAGCTAAATGTCTTTAGCTAATATGTCCAAATCATCTTAAACTTCACTCCACGTATCTCATCCCCAATGGGGGCCACTCTGACCCTAATTCCAATCAATATATTATATATCTTATCCAATCTTGTACGACTACATTTCCAACAAATAATCCTCATCTCTGCTATGATCATGTGCAGAATGTGTACTTTTAACTGAGCGAGATTTCCAAGCCCATGCCAAGCTGCTAGATCCTTCAAGGATGAGCTTAAAAAGTAAGAACAACCTAATTTGATCAATAATCCCACTCAAGAATCAGCTATCTTTTGTGGTTTTTGAGTTTTAAGGAATTTAAACAAGAGGAAGGAATTAAATGAGAAATAACTTGAGATATAGGAAGTTCTGATATTTAAGCCTTAGGTTTGGGATACAGCCTACAGCCCTCAACCACCACCTAAATAAGAATCTGCCAATAAATTCTGAAAAGACTATGATGTGGAGCAAGCCACCAGAATTTTGGATAAAGGTCCCACCAATTCAATTTTAAACTGAGAGAGTTTCGACACACATAAGTTTTGATTGTTGGCATTCTTTTATGAGAAAAGAGAGCAGACACACTAAAGCAAACATTATTCTTGACAACTCCACTTCCTTAACAACTCAGCAGCTTTCTCTGAAGCTTCTAAGCTCTAATAAAAGTCAAAGTTAACTGCCATCCAAAATTAAGCCTAGCTGAACACATCAAATCACATGGATAAAACTTGCTGCAGCCTATAAGTGAAGAAAAATACAACTATACATTACATACGCATAATTAACTAAAAGAAAGCACACAGTATAGTTAACAAAGGGACTGGAGTTTCCACTTTCATAATGACCTATGCAAATGCAACTAGAATTTCCTTAATTATTGGTGTACAGGAGACTTATAGCACATTCCTTCACATATATGTATATATGTATTACATAAGGATATAATTAAGCAAATTCCAAAATGTGCTGATCCTTACTAATGACGCCAATAAAGTTGAATTTTCAATAAAGCTAACCACAACCCATAGGTGCATCCAGAAGGAATCTTCCGGCATAAACAAATCCTTTAGAATATCAATTCAAACCCTAAAGGAAAAGGCCATTTGAAAGTCATGACTTGTCTAGGATTCAAACCCATTCCTCCGATATGGGTAGAAGAGGATCAGAATTCGTAAAATGTTATGCCTCTAGTGGTTGCCACCATCCAAACTAAATCCAACAACAGTTACATTACAAACGTCGATAGCACTACATACTCCATCTGGATTTTTAATTATATCCATTTCGATGCATTAAATAGCTTTAGGCGACACTCGTAGGATAGATACTTTATTAACATCAAGTACCATAAGCAACTTAATTTAACTTTGATTAGAGCTGCACATAAGGGATAATTAGCTGCTTGTCAAGCAAGTTAAGTACTTTATACTTTTATCACCTCTTCTCCCTTGTTGTCTCTCATTTTCAAAGCAGAAAGAATGTAAGCTTTAGTTTGTTAAATCTCTCTCGAAATCTTCCCAATTTAAAATTGAATCAAGTATAGTTTACTGGAGTAAATCTTCGATACAATTTCTAGAGGTATAACATTTAAAGTTCGCTGGTGTATTCTCAGTTTGGATGGTGGCTAAGCCTTTATCACAAACCTATGGCATAACTGAAAACCCACGAAAGATAGATAGTTCCTAAACCAAATTATTAATCAAATCATATTGTTTTAGGTCATCCTTTGAAGCTCAATCTGAGCTTGTAAATCTCAAGCATCATTAACAACAGCATTGAATCCACTAGTAATGCAATGGAATTTCACCTTTCAGCTTAACTGATGTCGTTATGCCACACAAAGCTCCACACAGGATTCTTCCATAGTTGCAGGTCCATCTAGATGAGGCCAACAATACTGGTCATTGGTATCCCCTTACCCTAAATATTTGAAGTTTTCTGCCTTCTAATCATCACAGTGACTATACCACCATTAGTCTCAACCTGATCCTTATTATAGTTGCACCATGAACCCACTGTGAAAAAATTAACTGCAAATGACCCACCCCTAGTAAAAACTCCAAGACCACCTTCTGTCAACAAAATACTTGTCCAAATGTAGCACATAAGCCAAGATGCTCAAATTGGGTAGGGGGAGGGGGAAGCACCCAAGTGATGAAGACAATCCTTGTAAAACTCTAAGAAGAACCTGCATCAAGAGGCTACTACTCAAATGCGGCATACATGCCCAAAAGAAGAGACACGATGCACAGCACTAATCAATTTGTACTTCACAGATATAGAGCTCCCTACATGATAACCCATTTGGAAGTCAACTAGTGCAATCAGTGCTAGTTAGTACCAGTTAACCTCTAAAAGATGACACGTGAATGATGAAAAATGTAGCCCAAAGGGCTGTTAAATCTTATGTTCAGAGTACCATAACCACCTGCCTACAAAAACCTTAAAAGGATACCAGGGAGAAGGAGGGGATGAGAACGAGAAAAAGGAATTACAATATCGGTTGGCTTGTTCTGATTGTACTCCTTACTCTTCTCTGCCACTGCTTTTTCCAGGGTCTCCTGATCCCAATCCTCCATAGTATCTTCAACCCAAAATAAAGATAATCAGCATGACCAAGCCAATAAATAAGTAAACTAAAAGTATTCTTTCACAATAGAAATGAACTTAGGTAGGGAAAGAACTGTACATCAATACCACACTGCTTACCTTTATCACGCTTGTCTGTGTAAATATCAATCTTCTCTCCCTTCCTCTGAACATTTAAATCATGTGAAAATTTGCATTTAAAACCCTTAGTACACTGCCCCGCCTTAAAGAATTCGCAAAGTATAGACTTTGGGTCGACACCTGATCACACACTCCAAAAAGCTTTCAGAATGAATGCCACGACAACTATATCAACATTGACAAGGGCATAAAAAGATGTACTAAACTAAATAGTAATCCTCTCAAACAATATAAAGGAACAGATTATTACCGACAGGAACTTTGGGTTGAGTAACAGCAATCTTAAATAAGTCATTCAGCTCCTTCTCCCTCGCCTTCTCTTCTTCCTTCTTTTTCTGTAATCAAAGCAATCAACAAATTAATAAAACAGTAAAGTCCGCGCATTGCAGTATCTGTACAAACAAACTATACAAGGCATCACATAGAAGGACTCAAACAGACCCAGATAGGACTTTTTAAAAAAAAAACTAGCTAGCTCGAAGACCCATTGTCAACAATATCTTGAATTCCACCGCAACAAAATACACTTGCCGAATTCCAAGCTAGCCCAATTCAATCACAAATAAATATCATAACTTGTAAATCCTAAACATGCAGATAATAGCCAATAGACAAAGCACCCAAACCCTAACTATTTTCACAGTACATAACAAACTGATGATAAAAAAATTTACGAAATTAGAGATTAACTAGAATCAGAATGAAGCATTGAGCAACGAAAGAGAGAAGTGGGGAAACCTTAGCATCGGTCTTCTTAGCGTCAGGTTTAGCCTGGACAGATTGTTTAAGGTTCTGAACATATTTCTGGACACTTTTGCTCTTGTTCTTGTTCTTAAGGCCAAAAGTCTTGTCTTCAACAACCTTCTGCTTCTTGGCCAGATCGGCCTTCGATTGCTGCTTTGGTGGCATGTTTGCGGAATCACCGGCGTCGGCGACGGGATCTAGAGGGTATGCTTATAGTTTTTCGCCGGATTTCTGGTTAATTTTCCGATGATGATCGGAAAAAATGGGGGAAAGGGGTTTGGCGGAGGAGCTTACGTCGGAGAAGGGGGAGAGAGAGGAGGCCGCCAAGGAAAGGAATGGGGTGAATGGGGGTTTCCAGAAGCTACATATTGTGGTGGCTTGAATTTCCAGCTTTATCCCTATCGATCGCCTAGTGCTTCAGTTTCTTTTTTTCTTTTTTTATTTTTTATTTTGGTGATGTTTACGGATGAAGATGGCCCAAATTTGAATCGGGTCATCGCGTGATGACAAAACTTTCTACCTTTCACTTTCTTTCTTTATATTCGTATTTAGTTGCCGATAATTTCCTTATCATTCACAAGTAAAAGAGAGTGTTTTTTTTTTTTACTTCTTGTGATGATTTTCGTTTTACTACTTGTTTGGCTATTTAAGAGTAAGAAAGTAGATAGTATTTTATTATTTTAATTATCAGGTGTAAATAAAATCAAGGGACACCTCTACTTTATAATGTTTGTTTTGTTTACGCGTTTATTATAAGAGATAAAGGATAGAGAAAGATTTCGAATAAAAAAGGCCAAATAATCAAGACTTGCATCTCTTTCTTCTCTATAAGCAAGTTTTTATCTCTCTATTTGTCTTTCTTTATTTCGATTGATGTTTCTTGCATTTTTTATTTTGTTATGGGGGTTGATTTATGTTTATATTTTATCTCGTGTTTTTATTTTGTTTAAGGATACCCAGTAGTTCATTACTTTCAATGTTTCGATCTGAATAAAAATGACAACTAAAGATGGCTTTTTTTTTTGAGGCGGGGTTGAGCTCCAAAATCATGCCATGGGAGCTTGAAAGGTGAGAGACTTTGCAGAGGAGAGATAGAAGTTGTGTGGTGGTGATGAGTTGATCATAAATTCAGGATAGTGGGTTAACTAATTTTACCTACCTACTCTTTCTCTACTGATTTTCATGATTCCTTGCATTGGTCGGGGTATGCACTATGGACTGCTTTCTTTCTCTTCTTCTACTTGCCAATTCCCCAAATTCATCTTTCCAAATTCTCGTATTTCGGGCTATAGATAAGAAGGGTTTTTCCTTTTAATTTAGTGCCCGTACCCCATGACCCCATCTAGGTTAGGGTAGTTTTGTGTTGAGTTGTGTTTTGCATGTTACCTGTTTGATGTATTGTCTCTTATAGTATATAAGAGTTTTTTGATGTATTGTCTCTTATAGTATATAAGAGTTTTTTTTTTTTTTAATGTTGATCCAGGAGAAACTCAGGAACAAAAATTTTCATGCACTTCATTCTCAATTGTCTCATATTTATATTCTACTGGCTCTTTGGGTCAGAAAGATGGGATTAGTTTTTTTCTGTTTTTTATTTTTTTCCTTTTCTCTTTTTTGTCCATATGATGGGATTTGTGTATAAGTTGACTATGTTTAAAAGCGAAATAAAGAAGGGTAAAAAGGGTCATTTTACCATTAAACTCTAGTTTTATCACTTCTCACGTAGGGTTGGGCCTCAGCAAGCACAAAATGTCGATTAGGGTTTGGTGCAAAGTTGTATATGATTAGACTTAGACCCAGTTCCATTTAGTTTTACTTTACAACTTCATAATTTTCTTATAACTCTTTACAACTTTTTATAACTAACTTTATAAATATCTTATATCTTCTTATAGTTCCTTACAGCTCTTTACATCCTTACACCTTACGAGCTTAAAGCCTTCCTAGCTAAATGGGACATAAACTTAGTGCTAATGTGGCACATGACATAATAAGCCATGGTTATTCGATATCATTTAGTCTCTTACATTTTACTTGTATGTCTTTTGAGGTAGGTATATCAAATATGGATCTTTTAAAGAGGTTGGAGAGCTATAACTAGTACCACATTTAAATACAGTTGGATTCTCACTTAGACAAGATGATTCAATGTCATGAGGAGGAATCCAGGGGTTTCATAAGTGATAGAGGAGACATTGAGGATGCAGCAAGCTCATGCTAGTTGCTCTCTTTTGTGAGGGGCACTATGCTCTAATAGGTACTTTAGCTTTTTAATTAGGTGTGTGTCATGTTGTAATACTGTCATACTCCTTATGTAGTTATGTGGACGTGGTTGTTATAACCTAGCTGAATTAATGGAATTGACCCTTTGTTTTCGTCTCTTGTTATATTACTTGCTTTTTATCCCCTTTATGTTTGTACCTTTTGTATGAGGTGCCTTGATAATCACTCTAGGATAAAAGTGAATATGGCTCTTACAGGAAATGTTCGCTTGAAAGGGAACATGATCCGAACTCCTTACAGCTAAAGGGCGCGTTGCGAGAGACATACATGACATGAGCCCCTTAGGCCCTACAAATTCAAGGGAGACATGACAAAACCCCATGGAGCTAAAGTTGAACAAGGCTCTTATGGTCCCGCTAAATTTACAAAGACGATCACAACCTTATCCTCTTGAGGCTGAAAGGTGAGTAAATATGCCACTACCCTTAAGGGCTAAAAGTGTGAAAGACTCCACTTTATGCCACTGTATTTTGAGTGAAAGACGTGATGCTAACACCTTGGGGCTAAATTGGTAGTGTATAAAGGGGAATAACATTAGTCGTAAGGGACTCATACAACATTATCATTTTGGGATTACAAGACACGACCCTAAACCCTTAGTGATAAAAAAAAAAAAAAAAAAGTTGTGCAAATTGCACAATATATTAGCGGCTTAAGGAGAAAGGTGCAAAGGGCTTCTTATGTTAAAAGGACTCATATGGTGCTACTATGTTTGAGTGAAAGACTTATCCCTAGCCCTTAGGGCTAAAAAGGGTGTGCAAAGGACACGATAATAGTCACATGGGGCTAAAGGTGCAGGGGCATCCTATGGTACAACCATGTTTGAAGGGTAAGGCACAACCCTAACCTTTTGGGGACAACAAGGGTATGTAAAGGCACAACATTAGTCACATATAGTTAAAACAAATAGCTCGCATGGCACCAACATATTTGGAGTATAGGATATGACCCTAGCTGCTTGGGCTCCAAAAAGATGTTTAAAATGTACAGCAACAGTGGCTTAAGACTAAAGGTTGCAAGATAGTCTTCCATGTTTGAAGTGCGGGACACAACCCTATCCCTTTAGGGTTAATAAGGTGTGCAAAGGGTACAATGAACCTTTAGGACTCTCCTATGTTTGAAGTACAGGACACAACCCTAACCCTTTAACTGTGCAATTTTGAGACAAAACCGTATCTTTGGGAATTGGATATGTGTGTTCATATTATAATAATAGTGATAATATATAATATTTTTTTGGTTTTTACATTGTAGACTTGAAGTTTGTAATTTATCTTAAGTTTAAAGTATGAAAATTCAATATGTCAACTACCTTTACTCTGTGCAAGAAAAATATATAGGATTTCGAAGAACTTCATGTAGTGTCAATATTTTTATACATCATACATATCATAACTTTTCATTTTAAATACAATTTAAAATTTGAACTATTCCTAATATTAGTCATGTTATTTTTATAACCGTGAATATAATCTTGACTAACTATGAAAACATATAAAATATTTTTAAAATATAATTATAATTGGTGTTGTTTTTAATGTTAAAATTAGGAATAACTCTTATTTTTAAAATATTTTAAGAGAAGCAATTAACTCTTAATCAAGTAAGCTCTGTGCACAAAATCTCGATTCTATCGAGGTTCACGGTCCATCGATTTACTACTACTAAATTCTTAATTTTCAACACAGGTACAAAATATATTCGTTTTCGTCGCCTTGTACCATGAATTGACCTACCGTGCCATTTACTATGACACAATTTCCGCTTTTCTATTCATTACTCTTTTACGTCAGACATATTTGGATCATACCTTTTTATCATTGTGGGGCTCAACCAACAAAATGTTGGCAAAGATGTTAGTGATCTTACCCCAATAAGGAGGAAAATTGCAATTTTAAATTCTCACAAGTGCATTTATGGGAAGAACTTTTATCTTAAATGCTCGCGCCCAACAAGAATTACACTCTAACTCAATGCAAAAATTAAATAAATAAATAAATAAAGATTGGTGCTTTTTAGGAAGAAGATAAAGATTCAAATACTAGTCCTAAGAACTTAAAAAAAAGTTGGATCTTGTTCGGCAAAATGAATTGTTTGAATAACGGATATTTGTTTGTATAACCGATATTTGTTTAGGTAACAAATAACAATTAGATTTTAGATGTTAGCATATAGATATTCAACTCGGATGTTAAATAAATGTGTTTAGTAAGTTTTATGGTTGTGCTAGCTGATTATTGTAAACCGACATAAAAGGATATAAATAATTTGTCACATATAAATTAATGAAGGGATATTATTTTTGTTAAAAAAACAATAACTTTTAAATGTGAAAAGCTAATATTTTTAACTTTTCGGAAATACAACTTGAAATGTTATAAGCTACTCTAAACGCTAATTGAAACACTAACCTAATGAACATTAGTATTTGATTGGTTACGGTTTTAACTTGGTCAAAACATTAAACACTACTTCAAATACTATTGTCGAACAGACTTTTGGTGTTTTGCTAAGGAGAAATAGGAGGAAGAGAAGGCGAACAATCCATATAATTGGTAAATGAGTCATTTTTCCTCCTTTTTCCAACTTTGCATTCTTCATAACATGATTGTAATTTGTAACTTACTAAACTATTACCTCCAATTGGATTTCTCATTGTTTATCTTTATATGTCTTATAGCAATGAGGTTTGTATCTTTAATTTGTAACATACCATAATTTTTAACAAGAATAAATTTAAAATATCAAAATAAATCTTTATTTCGACAAAATTAATAGTAAATATACTTTTACTCGGCTCCATACTTGCAGCATCAATTTGAACACAAACTATGCTCTTCGACTTTAATATGTCTTTTTCGAATATCGATGAATTATTGTATAACTTTATAGAATAGATATATGTGTCATATAACACATCCAACCTGAAAGAAACATTATTTTAATCGAGCCATGTGAAATTCCATTGTTAAATCATTCCCTACCAAAATCAATGAAACTAATTGATAAAGATATAAAAAATATAGCCTTCAATCGAATCAACAACTCGATAAAACTTGCACATCTTGGCAAGAGAAATAACTCACACAAAGGCGAGAAACAAGACTCTTATAAGGAGAGAAACCCTAACTTTCACAAAAAATGAGAGAATCTCAAACTCAAACAAGGAGGAGAGAAAATTTATTAGAAAGAAAATAATAATAACTTTAAATTTTAATTCAATCAAAGAAATTGAAATAAAAAAGGCTTACCACTAGTCTGTAGTTAGAACAGAAGCATCTCCAACAATTTTAAAAAGACAAAAAAGGTAGTGAACATAGATTTAAAGAGAAGAAAGAGGGATGCGATAGAAGAAGATTCTAAAGTGGCTTAAAATTTGAAACAATGGTATCATCTAGAATGCACCTTTTCAAAAAGAAATTTTCATTACTCATAATTCAAAAATTAATAAAAATATTTGAATTTCAAAAAAGGGGGAAAAAAGGTGGTTGGTTGTTCTTCATTGACATCAATAATCTACCTTAATTTCTCTTTTTTTCTTTCCAAATGATATGATGCATGGGTATGCCATTCCTCATACATGGCCATAAGAAAATCTTGACCTTTGACATGATATTTGACTTGCAAATTAGACTAACTAAGGCTATCTCCAATTGGAGCAATTTCAGGGAGTTTCTCCATGGAGCAACTGGCCAAGAGGGAAAAAAAGGAGGAGAGAGAGGGAAAAAGGAAGAGAGAGAAAAAAAGGGGAGAGAGAGGGACAATTATATTCATAAAATATTTCATGTGGAACCTATTTATAATATAAATTATTATGAAGCAACTTCCATGAGTTACTACCATTGACAATAGGTAATAAAAGGGAGCAACTCCCTTACGTATGTAACACTTGGAACAACTCAAAGAGAGTTGTTACCATTATGGATAGCTCGAATTACCACTTGTTTGACTGCCAACCTTTAAAATCTAAGTGGAGTGGCTAACTTTGCTATGAACTTTCCATTATTGTAAGTTTCAAACTAAATTACCACATATATTATTTTAGTAGTAAAACACCTCTAATTTTCTATTATTTTAGAACTCTTAGTTTTTCTTATGCCTCAATGTCCCACTCTTCATTCTGGATAATACTACAAGATTATTTTTTTGCACCTTATCAATATCATAAGTAATTATCATCTGCGTTTAACCTTAATCAGTATTGATTAATACTCACCAAAATTTTGGTAATGTTTTTTAGTTTCAATTGTCTATATATCCAACATTAATCAGCACCGATCAACATTAATTAATACCAATTAGTAATCATCAATTATGATCAATACTAATCTATAATAACTTACTTATGATAAGTTAAAGGGTTATTACATGCCAATAATCCTACCTTTCAAATTAGACGTCGATAATGTCATCTTCGGAGGTATTAAATGCAAATAATTTTACCTTTGACACTATTTGTTTTTTTGTTTTTGGACAGTCAACGAGTTAATAGAGTTTTAATTCATCGACAATGGTATCATGTGAGGTGATATATAGATAAAACTGAAAAACTAACCTAAGATTCGGAACCTAAATTGAATGACATTAATCCATAGCCGGCCCAAAGCTCAAAACCCGAAAGTAAACTCGAAACCGAAATTGACCCAAACTAAACCGACTCGACTTGAAATTTTCAACAAATTTATTTTTTTATAAGAAAAACTCATTGGACTAATTTTTTGTTGACCCCAAATCAACGACCTAAATTTAACGAACCCAAAATGACATTGATCCAAAACATGACCTAATCTCAAGTTAATCCAACCCATACTAGAACCGAACGACCCATTTGCTAGGTTTATATATAAATGTGAAGCAATATAGATAATGAATTATATCACCTTACATGTTATCGCTTGAATTGTCAAATCAAGATTATGCTAACTTGATGACAATCCCAAAAAATAATAATAGAGTCAAAGGTGAAACTATTAGCGTACAAATCAAAATGTGGAGTTAATGGTATTCAATACCATCAAATTTGGATTATTGAATTCCAATTTAAAAGGTGAGCTTATTAGTGGCTAATAATATCAAAGGTAGAGTTAATGGTATTCAATACCATCAAATTTGGATTATTGAATTCCAATTTAAAAGGTGAGCTTATTAGTGGCTAATAATATCAAAGGTAGAATTATTAACGTCTAATCTAAACAATAACATTATTAATATCCAATACGCCACTAATAATATCAAAGGTAGAATTATTAACGTCTAATCTAAACGATAACATTATTAATATCCAGTACCAAAAGTGAGATTATTAGGCGTCCAATAACCCTAAATTAAAAACAACAAACCCTAACTTAACATTATTAATATCCAGTACCAAAAGTGAGATTATTAGGCGTCCAATAACCCTAAATTAAAAACAACAAACCCTAACTTATTATAGTCTAACTTTAAAATTCCATACTCGGAGATTTTTCATGTTTACATAAAAAGTTAAGGTTTTGTTGCCATCCAGATTTGAGATAGTGTGTGACCATCATGGCGAAATCGGAATAACGTTTGCACTGAAATTCCCAAGCCCATAACCAAAAAAGAACAAAGACCCGTTTGTGCCAATTCTACATTTTGAGAATGAGAGAAAGGAGATCTTCACATTTCTCCAACTTTAACATCTGTACACTGTTTAGGAAAGAAACCACATCTTTTCTTTTCTCCTCAAATGAGTGGAAAACTAGCCCCACATAATTAAGCAGGCAGCTGGGTCGCCCCTGCAAACCCACAACAAAATACAACCACCCCATCCCCACACCAAATGAACCTGACCCCCACACAAAATGAACCACTGCTTCGCGTGAATGCCTGTGTCCGAGTGCAAAAGCTAAAGCTCGTTGCACATAGATATACATATAGAACACATTCCTGTAATTCCTTCTGGGGCTTGACGGTTTCGTCTCAGGGCAAGGTCGTTGAGGATGATGCCTGAGTTGTGCTACTCGGATTCGCTGTCCATGCTCTCAAGTCCTTTCAACCCCCTTCGCTTTGGCTGCAAAAGAGAGCTCATGATTCGTCAACATTATGAAAGATAAACTAAGGGGCAATCTATCAAATCATATTGTCCATGTTGCCATTTTTTAGGGATCGAATTAGAAAACAGGGTGGGAATAAGGCGTATTTGTCATAAGGATTTTTCAAATGAAGTAAACAAAGAGATCAGCTTTATACGTTCGTGAAGTTAATAGTTTTCATCATGTACACAATACACTACTATTCACCCCCTTTAATTTAGTTACGCCAACGGAAAACCTTATTCCCAAAAAACATAATCTATGCCCCCAAACGGGAAACAAAAATCTAGATCCGCCGTTGGCTGGGGGATTCTAAAAATTGATTTTGCAGGGTTGATGATTTAACACAGAACTTTACAAAAACAGAGGGAAACATCAGCTTATGATGTGACGACTTGATTGATGATGATGATTTTACTCAATAGGGTTGATTACATTCGATCTTACAATTTTAGACCAAATGTCCAATTCCCTTGAAGAAGTTGATTACATCTCTCACCTGAGTTTTAGAAATTTTAAATGAAATGAACAAGAGAACGCCGAAGCCAATGAACTGAACAAGAGAGAGAGATAGAGAGAGAGGATGGTGGGAATGGATCAGTGAAAGTTCGGCATGGGTTCTTATTATTAAAGAATTCACACAAAGTCCGCAATTGCGGCGTGTTATTAGGCCTCTGGCTCCTGCAAGTGGGACTGGGACTATTATCAAATAAAAAAGGTTTCTCCGCTCCCATGAAAACAAATTGACTCAGGACAAAGCCTTTTGTAATATAGCCAGGTTTCAAAATCTCCAAGCTATCTTCTGTTCATTTTTGGATGTAATACTCTTCAACAGTTAACAGAGATAAAACTTCTCATCAAATACAGCTCTCCCCAACACCCTTCTCCCCTTCGGACGGATAAATTTTACACAGCCTATTGGAAAATCGAACCTGAGCAAACATTTGGCAAATAACTTTCCTAAAGAGCTCTTTTTGTAATTTTGAGGACAACAAGGTAACTGGCTGGTATAACTAGATTTTTTTTTATTTTGATATATTAATTTTCAGATCGTTATTTTCCCCAAAAAGCTTTTTATGTGCCAAAAAACAATAAGAACAAAGGAGAAGCACTTTGGAAATTATAAGGCAAAAAGACAACAACAACATCTAATTCTATCATCTAGTGAAAAGAAAGCCATCCTATTTCTTCCCTATTTAGCTAGAATTTCAAAAGTCCTACTCTCTCGTACACAAAATTAAATGATATCACTGTACTAACTTGTAACTCACAAAAAGATTGTCATAATGCTTTTTGACAAAAAAAAAAAAAGGGAATACTGTTTTTTCACCTCATTATGCCTCTCTTACCCTCATCTCCCTCACTTTCCTTGGGGCCCTGGCACCTAATTCCCCCAATATCCTATAGAACATCGGCATCATCAACGGGGAGCACGAAGTCAAAACAAACCACGCATAGAGAACCCATTGTTCTCTGCTCCAAGTGCATCCCCTTCAATCATAATATTTAAAATAAATAAAGCAAAAGGACGAGAACACCCTCGAGTAGAACAAGCTTCTTATTTTGTTTTCACCAGTTATATAGTAGTACTTAGCAATGGTAAAGGGGTATATTAGTCATTTCACAGAGAGTGTGTGTGTATATAACTTTTTTTAAAGGAACATATGACTTTAATTTTTAACTAATTTTATTTCAAAAAGAATGATAATTATGATTGAATGCCACAAGCCAAAGACATGTATAATATGAGTGAGGCTCAAGCTCAACCACTCGGACCTAAAAATTGAAGAGAAGCGGAAACGAAAGGACAGGGTCTCGAGTAAATACGTTGATTACTTAATTGCGGCAAAGAAAGAAGACCATTAATTCATTACCTTCTTAGCACTCTTTCTCTCTCTGACTTCATACCTTGCCCTTGTCAAGTCCGAAAGCCACAGCCCCGGAAAGCAATACTGCACCCCACAAAACACACAACATTTAAAAATCAAATATTAATTAAAATATTTAAAAAAAAAAAAAAACAAATCTACACCCAATATACAAAATTTTTCACTCTACCCCAAAACCCTATCTAAACTGCCTATACAGACTCGTATAGGAGGGTTTCAACCTTATATTAAAAATCTTTAGACCATAAAAAAAAATTTGTCAGACTATAACCCAAATTTTAGAAAAGAATTTTTCAGCTGGAAGGAAAGTGAATAAATTTATTTTTAGTAATTAATAATTAGTTTTACCTGGAGGGCTCTATCTACTGCTTTGGCCCTCTTCTTGGGTCTGTGAGGGAGCTTAGTGCCCTTCATGGCATAAAAATCATCTTCCTTCTCCTTCCTAGAAAGAGAGATGAAGATCCTTGGCCATTCAAACACTTCACCATTAGCCTTCTCGGCTTCAGCAACGGGTGAACGGGTGGCTTGATGATGATGATGCCCGCCATTGTTGTTCTCTTGCTCGGCTGATTCAACCTGATGATGCTGATGATGATGATTTCCATTGCCTAGAGAATCATCAGATTTCACCTTCCTAATAGACCCAGATCCAGAAACCCTCTTATCGTTCTTCTCGACGCCGGATGGCGATCGCTTGCCAATACTGGATCTAGAGATCCCTCGGCTGCCCCCAACTCCGTTCCTTGATGGCGAGGCGCCGTTTGTACACCCCATTTGATCGGCTAAGTTCCTAATCGAAAAGGGAAGCGTAAATTGAATCAATATATGCTTCTTGAACAGTTAAAAATTGAAAAACAAAGTAGAGCAGACACCGATAACTCTCACTGTGGATTCCGCGCCACGATGGGTATAACATTAAAAACCGATTTGGGACAAACCCACAAAAGAAAGTGGACTAGACAAACTGACTGGGTGATTCACAAGGTTATGACCTAATCAGGGTTCCATTCACTTTTCTAAATAAACACCCACCCAAAAAAAAAAAAAAGAAAAAAGGAAAAAGAAAAGGTGGCAATGGCCAAACCTTATCAGCAGAAGAAGGTCCAAGACGTGAAATAGTAGTGAAGGCACATGAGATACTTGCAATTGGAGGAGAGAGAGGAAGAGGAACACGAAAAAGCACTCTATATAATAAAACCCAAACAATAATAGACTACAACAAATAAATTCTTCCTCTTCACAAGAGGGCATATGGGTAAAAATGCGTAGCAAAATATTTTTCTTGCTCAACAAAAGAGATCCCTCCCCAGATCCAGAAATTAACACCATCGATCAAAAAGGGGGCAAGGAAAAAAAAACCCAGAAACTAACAGGGGAAAATCTAAATACCCAGAATCAGAACCAATTCACTAGTAAATTATCTAATCCATAACCAAACCATAAACCCAGAAAAATAAACCCATAAAAAACCATAAAATTACCTGTTTTTAGAAGGGAGGAAGCCATGGGTATCTTTGGAATAGAGCAAACCATTAGGCCTAACCCTAGTGGTTCCTCCCCAGTTCTGGTGCCATTATTGCTAGAAGTAGAAGCAACAGGAGGAGGATGAAGAGGAGGCGGCATTGCTAATGTGGTTTGATGCTTTTCTGAGGCCATGGATCTTCCCTCTGTTCTTGAGCACCTCGATCTCTTTCTCTGACCCCATTGAAGAAGCACATCGCGGCTAGGGCTACTGCTTTCATGGCTGTGGATGGAATTCGAGATGTGCCCAATTTGATGTTGTTCTTGATGGTGTTGAGAGGGCTGATGCTGTGTTGAAGAAAGAGATGAAGTGTTTGAACTGATGATTTTTCCGTTTTCTGGGCAGTTTTGATCTTCTTTGCTCGATTTGAAATGGGGGTTGGATTTTCTTACACTGCTTGAAGGTAAATTATCTGGGCTCATTGTTTGGTACCTGTCGGGAAAGAGAGAGAAACAATGTCAATCATCACCATGAAATATGAAGAACTGGACGAAATTGTCTACTCTAAGATCTGGGTTTTTGGTTTTCCCAGCAGAAACTCCAAGATCTGCTGAAAAAATTGCAACATTAGACCCAAACAAATTGGCTCTACTCTGCAAAATTAGGGTTTTTAAAAGAATTTCTGAGTTCCATTGCTTTGAAATCGTGAGAAATGGATCCAGATTTTGGAATTTCAGTTGGAGATGAAAATCGACTACACTACGAAGTGCATTTCGAAGAAATCAAAAATTGACAACTTCGAAGATTAAAATTTTTGCTCATTGAGAGCTGAACTCCCTCTCTCAAACAAATTAGAACAACAAACCAATATCAACTGAACCTCGAAATTTCAACCGAATGGTAAAGATGGAGGGAAAATACACGAAAATGAAAACCAAGTTTCTTCAAAACAGAAATTCAACTGTTCTTTCACATGAACAAGTCGTTCAGGAAATCGTTTTTTCTGAAAAACAAAGCCCATAAATTGAACAGATCAGTAGGAAAATCAAACGATCTCATCTCCTACGAATCACAAAGATCCCAAATGAAGACGAAGGAAGGAAGAGAGAGAGAATCTTGCAAGGCCTAAAATCAGATAATCAGGAGAGAAACTTGAGAGCATTACATTGTGAATCAAAATCGTAGAAGACGAAAGCTGCGCCAGTTTCCTTGTTCTTGATGAGATATCATGTCATAGCAGTGGAAATCTCTCCAAACTCGACATATTTCGAAGAAAAATGGAATTGACAAAGGCTAAACTACACCGAGTTGCAAATCTGGGTGTTAGATTACAAAAACGATACTTGCAGTTGGTAAAAGGATTGAATAGAGAGAGAGAGAGAGAGAGTATGGAGATGGAGGAAGGAGGAGCAGGGAGTGTTTGTTGTGTTGTATAAAAAATGGCGACGAAATAAAATGAGCGACTTGCAGAGGGATTATAGGGGGTTGTATGTGTTCTCTTGTTTAAGAGGGAGGAGGGAGAGAGAAATAAAATAAAGGGAAAAAAAAAGTAAAAAGAGCCATAAGGTCGTAAATACCCCTGCGTCTTTTCGAAATTTTCGGTTTTCATAGATGGGTTTTTTTTTTTTTTGTTTATCCCTTTTTAAAAAATGGGATAGAGATGTGGAACCCTACAAACATTAATGACGTAAGATTAATACAAATTATACTAGTATAAACTCAGGTCTCAACTTATCATATAAATTTTGTTTTAATTGTTTTAAAATCAACTCCTATTTGCATGGTTTTTTTTTTCAAAAAAGGTAAATTCACTCTTCTATGTTGTTTTATGTCATTAACTTACGTTCATAATATAAGTCTTGTAATATTAGCCCCTGTCAACAACAATGTTTAAGTTAACTTTTAGTGAACTAACTAAATATTAGTGTTAAATAAGATAACGTTTCAATTACCGTTTGCATTAGCTTATGGCCATGTTCGGCAACAACGTTTGGAGTAACTTTTATTTTGACCAAGTTAAAATACTAATAAACCATATATTAGCATTCGGTAAGGTAGCGTTTCAACTAGCGTTAGTAGTTTATAACGTTTCAAGTAGTGTTTTTGAAAAATTAAGAATATTAGTTTTTCACATTTAAAAGTAGCGTTTCATATTTTTTTGACAAAAACATCGCTTCATTAATTTATATTTGGCAAATTATCTATATCTTTTCACATCAATTTACAATAATTAGTTAATCGAACCACTAAATTTACAAAATATATTTATTCAACCGTTCATATTGAACAATTTACATTCAGTTGAACAATTATTATTTATGCTAATAAACTTTACAATTAATCATAACCGCTAATAACTACTAACCGCTAATGATAACATCTCGTAACAACCGGTAACCGTTAAATCATAATGACCGTTGATATCCTCTAATTGCTAATTTTAGCAGTTAAAATGAGTAGACCCTTAAAGAAAAAGAGTACAAATGGCAAATAACTTCAAGTACATTTCTATTATTATTTTTGTTTTTAACACATATTTTGAAACCAGTTCGACAAAATCAATTGTTTGAGTAAATATATCTATTTGTGTAATCGATAACTATTTAGCGGTTATGATTAATTCTAAAAGTTTATTAGCATAAATAATAATAATAATAATAATAATAATAATAATAATAAAACAATAATAATAAGAAGAAGAAATATCAATAATAGTAATAATAGTAATAGTAACAGTAATAGTAATAATCAAATATGATATTAAGATTTGTCATTATAATTCCCGGTTATGATTAATGGATAGCGATTATCATAACAGTTATTAACTGTTATGATTAGCATTTAGTGGTTACCGACTGTTACCGATAATTACCTATTATCAACGTGATTATAAACGCTAAACACAAACAAATCCTAATGCAGTGTTTGGTTGAGCATAATTAACTATGAAACTCAAACAAGTTTGCAATTGTATTTCCATTACTTTGTTTAATTGTATGAAAGTATTGCAATCAAACATCTACCATACAATTATGATTAACATAAACTATGTAATTATAACCCCTTTACGAGGTTAATTGTATTACATTACATACATCCAAACCTCACGTAAATATATTTGTTATCTTCACCCTAGTACTAGCTGACATGCCTCCTCACTCTCAATCCACTTTGCGGTCATCCTCGGGCTAATGGGTAATTTATACATCACGTAAATACAGTTACATTTGAAAAGAAAATAAAATTATTAATACAAAATTATACATTTAATTAAAAGAGAACTTAAAAGATAAGGGTGTAAAAGAAATTTTATCAAATATCTTTTTTAAAATAGATAATTTTATCAAACACATTTTTAAGAAACTTAGAAGTTTTCGATCTAACCCTCCTTACGAAGCAAGTCTAGAGACTATTGAGAGATGCTAATTCGCTGGTTGCTAGGGTTCTTAAGGCCCGTTATTTTCCTTACATGAATTTATTAGACGCCCAGCTGGGAACGCGGCCGAGTTATACCTGGCGTAGCTTATGGCAAGCGTTATGGGTGGTGCAGAAAGGGGTGCGGTGGTGTGTGGGAAATGGGTTATGGTTGAATATTTGGGAGTCTCAGTGGCTCCCATGTCCTTATTCTTTTAAGGTCATCACCGGTGGAGATCCAAGGTATGCTTTGTTGAGGGTGGGAGACCTTATCGATCGCGATGAAGTATGTTGGAGAGAGGATATGATTCGTCAAATTTTTCTTCCTATTGATATAGATTGTATCTTGCCCATCCCATTGAGCCCATCTTTTGCCCCGTACCGATTACTTTGGCATTTTTGTACTTCGGGGAGGTTACGGTTAGGACGGCCTACCATTTCATCCGTGAGTACCGTGACATGGATAGCTCAGTTTCTACCAGTGGGGTTCTGTCGGGTTTATGGAAGGGAATTTGGTCATCTTGCTTGCCACCGAGAATTAAAACATTCGCTTGGAGGAGTTGTGTGAATGCATTGCCTAGCTGTGTTCAGATTGCAAGGAGAGTTCCATCTTTGCCGTCCCCCTGTGGGTTGTGCAATACGACTGATGAAGATGTTGGCCATGCATTATTCCGCTGCCCTCAAGCTATGAATATATGGGCTGAAAGTAAGTTCTCGTCTGAAGCTTGGGATACGACGTTTCTCTCTGTAGCAGATGTTGTTGATAATGCAAGACTCAGGCTTCCGAGAGAGGAGTGAGAGGAGTTCCTGGCAGTGATGTGGGAGGTGTGAAATGCGAGAGATCGGCGTCTTTTCAGCGAAGGGGACCGTTGCCGTCAAACGCTTAGCCACAAAGCCATTCACTTTGTTGTTGAGTATAGGGAAGCCCACACTATGGATGTTCTAATTGCTGCTGAACGGAGAGATAAGTGGAAACAGCCTGCACTGGGGGAATAGAAACTTTAACACATATGCGGCCAAAATTGGGGATTGGGGTTTTGGTTGGGGGGCTGTGATGCGTAACTGTCTTGGGACAGTGGAGTTATCTGGTGTCCGTCAAGGACCAGGTTTTTTGGGTGCTGAAATTGAAGAGGCCTGGGCTTGCTTGTTCGGGATGAGGATGGTGCTTCAATCCGGGGTTTCTACCCTCATCATTGAAAGTGATTGCGAATCACTAATCTCAAAGCTTAATAACCGATCAAATGTAGGGTCGGTTTTAGGTCTCTTTATTTACAATATTTTGGAGCTTTGTAAGTACTTTGACTCTTGTTCTTTTGTGCATGTAATGAGGGGAAAATATGGTTATCCATTCCATCGTCCACCTTCAACGCTCTGATACTCCGGTTAGATCTTGAGTTCGGGAAGGTCCAGATTTATGAAATTGGCTACTAAGGATTTGTCTTTGGATGAAACTATTGATTATTAATACATCCCTCTCTTTCGATTAAAAAAAGAAGAAGAAATAGTTCATTCAATTTCCATAAAAAAAAAAAGAAATAATTCATTCAAACATATAATGTAAAGAGTTAATTCAAACAACTAATAACTAATAGATGATACAAACAACTAATATTTAACAACTGTTTGCCAATCATAGTTTAATTCAAAAATACAATACTTAGGACACATTCTTTTTAACTTATCATACTTAATTTGTTGTTAATGAGTGCTGATAATACTAATGATTACGATCAATGTTGATGAGTGATGACCAATACTAATAATTACAAATCAATGTCAATGAGTACTAATGGATGTTGACTAGTTTTGATTAGTGTAGCTAATCAGTGTTAAAATTTTTAATCAATATTAGTTACTGATAATACGTGCTTATAATAACTTGAAAACATCATAGCCCTAATTTAACCATTACTACATTGAATTTAATAAAAAATCAAAACTTTTTTGAAGGTGGCCAAAACATCGGTGCCTACCGATCAAATTTCACCCCAAACAAAAATAAAAAAAGTTGAAGGGATAGTGAAAGAGGGTCCTATGTTAGTGAGACGAGGGAGAGGAAAATTTACAAATATTAATGGTGTGTTTGGTTATATGAAAAATACTATTTTAAAAAATATTTTTCAATTTATATTTTCGTTGTTTGATGGATAATAATTTATGAAAAATTAATTTTCAGTAAAAATTGAAGTTTACATCGACCAATTTGTAAAGTCTGGTGGGCTGGAGTAATAGGCCCAATTTGAAACATTATCCATTAAGCCACAAAAATAAATTTCTCTCTTTCCTCACTTTCCTTGTCCATATAAGGATATAACATTACGAAGGAGGAAAGAGTGTGTAGGCCTGTTTTGTTTAGTTATAGAGTTATAAAATTATAAGTTTTGTTGTAAAGAGTTGTATGCAATTATAAACAGTTGTAAGATGGTTATAAAGTTAGTTATAAAAAGTTGTAAGGAGTCATAAGTAATTGTGAGAAAATGTAAAGAGTTCCGAGGTTGTAAGTCTAAAACTAAATGGAACAGATCATGTGTACGGTTGGACAAAGCAAGGCATTGGCGATGGAGATCAGGGGTGTCGTAGTGATGCCAAGAGGTGTAGGAACTTGCTAGAGGTCAGAGGTGCAACAATCGTGGCCTGAGGCCCAGATCAAACGAGGCAGAAAGTAGGTGAAAAGGTTGGTATTTGACAAATTTGGGTGGTTTTTGATGCTCGATGTATGTACTGGTGAATTTGGGAGGTATTAAGAGTTCTTCGAGGTGGCTCCGGAGGCGGCGATTTGGTTGGTCGAATAAGAACGAGGAAAGATGTAGGTGATCTAAAGGAGTAAGAAATTGAGATATATGGAGGAGTTTTTATGAGATTGAGTGTGGCCATGATGGATTGGTAGTGGAGATTGGTGGTAGGGGCACCACTTGGCGATCGGCGAGGACTCTAACGCAGGGGAGGCAGAGAGAGAAAGTATAAAATGGATGGAGGAAAAGTAGGAGTAAGGTCTCAAACTGAGTTGATATGGCTTTAACTTTGAAAAATCTAACTCACGTTATTTAAAATAAAAATATATTTTTCCTTATTTTTCAAACAATTATTTTTTAGAACTTTTGGTTCCAAACATTGAAAATTTAGAAAATAACTTTTCAAGAAAATAATTTCCACAACCGCACACACCCTAAAAAAAAAAAAAAAAAAGGGAGGAGAAGCTGAAAATTATGTTGCCAGTGGCTTATCAACTACTTGAAGGAAGAGAATGAGAGAACGAGAGAATGAGAGAGAGAGAGACAGAGACTTCGATTGAGAGTATGAGACATGAGAGGCTAAACGCAAACAGGCAATATAGAGCTCAATCTGCATGGAAATCAAGTATCATGGTTTTAAGGGGGCCTGGTTGGGTGAGGAGTCAAGAGCTACCCTAATCAATTTTTTGCGTGGGTCAAGAGGGTTATGTTAGGTAGGTTTCTAACCCTCTCATCAACTTTAGGACCGGTTTAAAATTAGTTGTTAGCAATCATAAACGGTTATGAGCACTTACAAGTCTGTTAATAGTTGTTATGCGCTGGTATGAGCGAGTTCCGAGAGGTTATAAGTCATTACGATTAGCGATTAGCAACTATAATTTACGATTAACTAGTGATTACGAGTGCTTATTATTATTTTTTAAAATACCGTTAATGATATTATTTGTTTTATATTTCACAACAACGAATATTGGTCTATAATAAATATTTGGATATATATACACATACATACATACACACACTCTCACACACACACACACACACACACACACACACACATATATATATATATATATATATATATATATATATATATATATATATATATATATATATATATATATATATATATAGCTGATCGATTTATTTTTCATTCGGTAAGAAATTCATATATTTTGTTAGTAATTATATTCTTTTTATATGAATGTTTTTTGGAAAAAATCAGCTACCAATACTAGCAAAGATAAAAAAAAAAGTAATTTAGTTACAAAATTTAATAATAAGGACGACGAAAACAATCATGAAATAATAATAATAATAATAATTAAATATGAGCTTATGATTAGGGGTTATAGCGGTCAACGGTTGTCGGCTATTATGAGCGGTTATGGTTAAATGTTAACGGATAAGAGTTGCTATGAGCGGTTACGGTTAGCTATTGATGGTTACAATTAATTGTTAGCAGATTACGATGAGTTGTTAGGGGTTAATAGCTGTTAGGAGCGGTTATGGTTAGCGATTACGAGCTGTACGGACGGTTAACGGTTATAAACACTAAAACAAACACACCTTTAAGTGTCTTCCTTATGTCATTTTTTTGAAAAATTATTTTGAAAATCATAATAAGATGAGTCAAGTTCTTGTTTTCTATCAACATAATTGACCATTATTCGAACGAATTTCATGTGTACACGAACAAGGGGAAATAAAAAAACAATGTTTCAATTTGACAAATGATTGTGCGTACAATAGTCATCATCAAACAAAATAGGCCATTCATTGAATACCTTGACATTTTTTGGATTTTTATTTAAGGGTGGGAAATGATTTGGGATTGATCGGGTTTAGCTTAGTTTTTAACAAAGTAGGTCAAATCAGGTCGATTTTATAAAGTAAAGTGAGTTTTGTAGGTTATTTCGTATAAATTGATACAAGATTAACATGATTTTAGTCGAATTTAAAAAGGGAGAAAACTTGTAAAACAAGCCTTTAAATGATAATTGTTGTTAATAAAATTATAAATTATTAGTTGTTTTATCGGGGTCGCATGCAAATTAATATGGTAGGCAAATGGGCAAAAATATCGAGTCATAATAAGATGATCTATAACTTTAATTTTAAATTGGTTACAGGACTCTACTTAATTCGTTATCAAGCCTAAGCTTTCGTTTTAACCTAGTAAGAAATTGCGAAGGACCGAAAAGAAGGAACATGGACAAGACTAGATCCAATGAAAGGTTGACTGATGGAGAAACTTCTTCATCAATCATCCTTCCAAAAAAGTACCAAAGAAAAACTTACCTCAAGAGTTAATTCTAATCATAATACCCAAAAAATAAAACCAAATTCCAACTTATGATCCACCTTTTACTTCTCCTTTGAAGGCTGTAATCATTTTCCAAAATAAGAAAAATAAAAAAAATGACACTAAATGTTATTAAAAAATTAATTGAGTTGTTTGCTTAATAACTTTTTTTAAAAAATTTATATTCAAAAAATTATATGTAAAAATTATTTAGAATATGTTTTATGATTAATATTTAAAATTACTATACTAACCTTATAATTTCAATAAAATTACACTAAATGTTATTAAAAAAGAAAACCCTATTTAAATTAATGCTTTTAAATTTTAATTTTTTTAAAATGTAAATAATTTCTATTAGTTAATCTATCGGATTTAGGAGAGTAATTGTACCCAAACCCATGGTATCCGCCCTGACCCACCTTTAATGAGATAAATTTAGGTTACTTTTAAATAGGTTGGTATGAGTTGGGAGCCATTTTTAATAATTAGATTCGAATTATATACATATATATATATATATATATATTAAAAGTTGGGTAGAAACTCTATATGAGTGATACATAGGATGCTTATGTGTAATTGTTTCATAAATATAATGTTTATGTAAGATATGTATTTAATTATGTTTTAAATAATTACTTTAACTAAAATTATGTACCATAAATTAAACGATTGTATTGATCCAAAACTAATTTGTTCACATCAAACATTACCATTCTATATATAAATTAGTATACTTTTTATAATTTATAAAGCTCATAGAGAATCAATGCATAAGTGTTGGTTCAAAATAAAAATCATATAATTATACGTGTAACACATGTGTAATAATTATATATAATTACTTGACTACACAAATATTCATCTTAGGTTAAATTAACACAATATTGTGAGACCCCGAGATTTCAGGTGCTTGCCTCGGTAGTGAATTATTAGAATTTTTCCGAGTCGGAATTAGAAACCCGAGAACCGAAACCGAGCATGGGCTAGCTAAATTGGGCCTTGAGAAGCTAGTTGGGCCCAATTGATATAAAAAAAAAAAGAGAAAAGGAAATGAGAAAGGGAGAGTTGGCAGATTACTAAACAAGGAGAGAGAGAGAGGGGTCCAATTGAAAGGGAGCAGCAAAGCTCATGAGGTGGAATAAGGAAATTAGGAGAGAGAAATTAGGATTGAGAACAAAAGGGGAGGAACGAAGAAGCGAAGCAGAGACAGAGGAGGGCGAGAGAGGGAGAACGCACAGCGAGAGAAGGAGAGCGAGCGGGAGCGAGGGACGCCTGAAACCGGCAACCGACGGGCACGGCAGGCCGAGGACAGACGGCAGATGAAGAAGAAAGGAAAGAGAGAGCGAAAGAAGGAAGGAGCGAGAACCGAAACGAGGGAGCGAAAGAAGCAGAGACAGAGGAACGGAAAGCGAGAGGAAGCAGAACACGGCGAGAGAGAGGAAGCGCGAGAGCCAGCGGCCGGTGGCCACCCGAACGGCGAGGACGCCGCCGCTGGTGGGCAAGGGAGAGCTCGGGCTTGAGAGGCCGAGCAGAGCAGAAGAAGAAAAGGGGAACGAAAGGACGCGGAAGCGGGGAAAGCGAGAGGGATGCCGGAAATCGGCAGCCGGCGAGCGAGAAGAGGATGGGCAGCAGACGTAACCGAGAATAGAGAGCGAGAACCAAGAGGAACCAGGCAGAACGAAGGAGCAGGGGGTCGGGAAAGAAGGAGGAGAGGGGGACCGAGAGGAAGAAAGGGAAAGGGGAAACAGAACCGAACCCAATTCAATCCTTCCAAAACCGAATTCTTAAAACCTTTAAGAATATAAGGTGAATAATCTGAATTCATCCTCAAGAATTAAAATGAATTAGGTGGCTTGAACTCAAAATTGATTCATGAAATTGGAACCCTAAGTTAATTGAAGAAGTTAGAGGCTTAAATTGAAGAAACTAGAAACTCATGAATTGAAAAGCATGGTGCGATTTATGCCTAATTTATGAATTTAATGATATTTGAGCATTGTTGAGCATGATTATTGAGCTGTGTGATTGAGAATTTAGTGAAGTTAGCTTGAACAGAATTATTGAGAAAAAATCAGGAAATTGAATTTCATGATTCATGTGCAGATTTTTATGAATTAAGCATGTTGTCCGAATTTCTGCGAATTCATGTATAGCCCAAATTTCCTGAAAGTTTTACTGCAGATTCATGGCAATTTATGGAAATTTCCTGTAAAATTTGGTGTGCATTGGATGAGTAGATTGAGAGATATGCAATTTTAAGTGAAAATGTTCTGTTTTGGGCTAAATCGCATCTAAGTGAGTAACTGAGTTAAGAACTGAGATTTAAGAAGTTATGTGGCTAGATTAAAAGATATTCATCGATTAAGGAAAGTTATAGAATCATAAATTACTTATACGCGATAATACGCGATCATTAAAACGATGAGTTCGTTGATTAGGAATCCTAGTTGGCATGTTTATGTGATTATGTGTTTATCCTGAATTACATTGATGATAAATGACATAAGCATGCGTATGTGAAATGAATTGATTGAGTTGGAACTTGCTTATGTGAATTGCTTGTTTCGAAGAAATTACGCATGAACGTGTTGAGCATGACTTATACGAATTAAGTGTATCTTGTGTAAAGTAATAAGAAGATAATAAGAAGATAAGAAACATAAAGAACTAAAGAAGGGAGAAAGGATTGTGTTATTGATCTAAGACCCCACGAATTAAAGAACCCTCTGAAGTTATGGCCATAGAAGTATCTCGTCAACCCGAAGCCACGAATTATTTTGCTTCTACGAATTATTGACGATATGCGTCCTTCGGGGAAGGGAGGCTGCCTCGAGGCCACGAATTATTTTGCCTCGAGGCCACGAATTATTCGCCTCCGTGAACCGAGCCCACGAATTATTTTGGCTACAAGAACCGGGTCTTTAAAGCAGAGCATAAATCTTCTTTCCTTTCGAAACTAAGAAGACTTAAAAGAATTATGATATGAAGAATCGAATGTTCGTGCATATCGAACAAGAAAGAACGCATCGATGATTTATGAAATGCATGATTGAACTCAAGAAAAAGAATAAGAAGAAGAACGAATCCTGTCTTCGTAAGAAATGTGTGCGATAAGAACTAAGATGTCATTTACGTGATGAATGATTCGCATGATGAATAATTCTATGACTTACTTGCGTAGAAAGATGAATGAAGCATGTTTGATTGAGTTCATAAGCAAATGATGTCATTATGTCTCTCGGCAAGTTGGTAAGTTTAGAATCTCGCATGTCTTAAGCTTATTTGATCCGAATCGCATGTCATGAATGAGTTACGAACTTACGTGTGTTTGTTAATGAATTAATGTGCAAAGTGAAACCCGGGGTTGGGTTTGGATTATTCACCGGGCTAGTGAGCTCATGACCTCACCAATATTTCGGTATAGAAGTTCGAGACTCCCGGAGTTGCTTTTGGCTATTAGAAGAAGCGAACCATCGGATAGGACCTCTCCGGACTTATTTTGTACTTTCTGTTTTTCATGCTTGTAAAGACTGTTGTATCCGAATTTAAGTTTGACCTTGAATGTAAAATCCCTATGTGAATACTCCGAGCGTGTGGCTCGTTGAGTTTAAGATTGCATTTCGTGCAGGGTTAAGGCTTTAAGCCTATGAGTTTAGCCGGTTTACGAGAGGAAACTCTACCGAAATTTCCGAAAAACCTTCGAAAACCTAGAATTACGCTTCCGCCAATCCAAGAAAGGGTTATTAACCCCAAGTTGAGTTTTTAAGCAGCCTTAGGGGTTCCTCTCGGGAACCCCGGCATGTAATACTCCTAGGGTGGGTCTAGGGGTGTTACAAATATTATACTTAAATAAACCAAATAATCTTTTATTTGCATATGTACAAAGTAATTAGTAAGAATGTAATATAATTGTTGCTAAATTAATTAATATTTAAAAAAATTTTATGTGCCTATCAAAAATAAAAAGGAAAAGTCTTACATATTAGAAAATTTTAAAAAGTAGTAATGATATAAAAAAATAAAAATTATATAAAAAATAATAATTACAAAGTTATAAAAGTATCATCTATTTTAAAATTATATATTTTATTATTTATTTACATTAATAAAATTAAAAATAAAAATAACCGAAGTCCTTGTATCGCAATGGTATAACACTAGTGGGATTAAAAATGACATGTCTTATTGTCATAATTAATCATAAAAATAAATAGTTTTGTCATATAAATTTTAAATATATTATTAAAAATAAAAGAAAGCCAATAGTAAACAAAAATATATTGTAACTAAAGTTCGGTAGAAGTATAAATGTACTTTTGTCTATCACATAATCTTAAAAAATATATGCAACATTAAAATTGTAATGTTTAAATAAATTATAAGCTATGGGCATGTATGGAATTTTACCAAACAACTTTATTAGAAACAACTAATTTTACCAAATACCTTTTCAACAAATAGTTAATGTAATAGATAAGTCAAATAACTAATACAAACAATTAAGAATTAACATTTAATACAAATAACCAACAGTTATTTGCCAAACAAGTCCCAAACCAATATCATGCGGGATCATTCGATTTCGCTTTAAAAAAATTGTATAAGAAAAAAGAAAATCACTTAGATATTATATGACTATTTGAATCACAAGATACAGATTGGTGTGCTGGTTATTATTAGCGTTGACAAAATTTCGTTTGATCCGAAAATTCAAAGTTCTCTGTCCCGAAAAAATCGGGTATGATCATCAATTAGTCATCCGAATTTTAAATCCGAATCCAAAATTTTTCCTATTTCGTTGAGCGAACTCAATTGCCTCGAATTTAAGCCTCGTCCAATTTGTTCGACTCGGAAAACCGAATATTATACATAATATTTCGTTAGAATTTTAAACATTGACCGATTTATCCAACCCAAATTTGACCCGAATTCAATTTTTTGTGTGCGCTAGTTATTATACCCTCAAGTGCGCGAGCTAATGTTTATTGTATTCGAATGTTAGGATAGGCAAAATTTAGGAGTAATATTTGAGAATTGAGATATAAAAGTTGTGTTGAGTCTTCGAACCAGCGAAAATTTAAAGTAATATATGGAAGTTAGGGCGTATGAGAGATCTAATTAAATAATGAAATTTCTAAATAGTGTATTATTTTGAAAAAGAGTTGAATTATAAAGTAATAATTGTCGTAGTACGATGACGACAACCATTATAATTATAATTAATCTTCACTATATATGTATATCAAATATATCACTAACCCTTTTTTTTTTGTGCTTATAATTTAGTTGAAAAATGAATTATAAAATTAAAATTAATTTATCAAAACTTTTATTAAATAATTTATTGACTTGAAGTACTTAATCAATGGAGCATCAACCCCCGCCCCTCTCTGTTCACAAAAAAAACAATCTCACAAAACTTGTCAGTGTCAATGACTGTACACCATGGAATCTGGCGAATCTCCCGGCTGCCGGCACTGGACTTTTGCTGGAAAGTTTCTTCCGAAAGTAGGAGACTCTTCGCCGCCTTGAGGCAACCGAACCGACGGTGCCGGTGGCAATGAGGCGTCAGCGAACACTGGTGACGGTGCAGTTCAGTTGACGTCGGTGACTCTGTCCAACCAGAAGCCGTCAACCATTCACATCGTTTGTCTTCTTGCTTCATTTGCCAGTTGTGGTGGCTGCTAGGGTTTGGGAGGTAATATGATTATTTTTATTTGGATTTTCGTTGCTTATTTTCGAAATTCCGTCGTTATTTCACAATTTTTCGTCGTTATTTCCGTTGCTTAATTGTCTGTTTGTAGTAGTGTGTTTTATAGTATTTTTACTAAATATTTTTTCTCCATTTATGAGTGTTTCTCTACACCTTCTTATAATTGAGAGTGTTATTTGTCATTCATGGAGTATTTTTATCAATTTAATTTTATGTTTTTCTACTTGTGTGAGATGGTTTTCTTAATTGATTACAAAATGACTTTCCATCAAAAGAGAAAAATATTTTTTTTGGTTCATATGAGCCATAAATGACAATATAATACAATTACAATACAAAAACAATATTAGCAGATGATCAAACCTCGAAGTTTAATGTACGATATTCTTTAATTTTAACCACTAATTCAATATCTCATTGGTGTACTCCTAAAAACATATGCTCTCAAAAACTACATTATCAAAAAATATTTAAATAATTTATATAACAAATACACCTAGGATAAATTACATATGTGACAAGTGAGGATAAACTCTCAATGAGCATATAAGAAATTGCCTCCAGATCTCACAATAGTATGATCCATATTGAAAGTAATAATAGTACTTATCGCTATTGTATAGTAAGGTTCAAGAAACAAAGAACGACTATAACCCAAATCAAGGATGATTCGGGTGTGTGGATTACTCGACAAAAACAAGTATCAAACGAAATTCATTGCAGATTTTACTAATAGATTCAGCACGCAAAGACAAAATGTTAATCAAGGTAATCTCAATTTAAGACCACTTATCTCTTAAACTGATAGCTCCCAACTTCTTGGCCAAGTAACACCAAACGAAGTCAAAACTGCAATCTTTCAAATGAACCTAGCGAAAGCTCCAGGACTCGATGGGTTTGGAGCAGGTTTTTTCCAACAAGACTGGGATACTATTGGCAATGAGGTCACTCAAAGCGTTTTAGATTTTTTTAAGTATGGCAAATTACTAAGAGAGATCAATCACACCTTCATTGCTTTTATTCCAAAAACGGCAAATCCCTCGACAACGACGCAATTCGAGCCAATTAGTTTGTGCAATAGTCCGTATAAGATTATCTCCAAAATTATAGTTAATAGGCTTCGACCTATTCTTCAAAGAATTATTAGCCCTTATCGAGTGCCTTTGTCCCGAATAGGGACATTCATGATAATATTCTTCCGGCACATGAAATTGTTAACAAGTTTGGTAATATGAAAGGTCAGCAAGTTTATGTTGGTCTCAAATTAGACATGGAAAAGGCATACAATAGAATTGAATGGGATTTCATCTTTATCCGCCTAAAGGAAATGGGATTTCATGATAACTGGATCACTTGGATAAGAGAATGTATTTCTACTGTTACTTATTCTTTGATAATTAATGACGAATCATGCAGTTTTTTCAAGCCGTCTAGAGGCCTACGACAGGGAGATTCCTTGTCGCCATATCTCGTTTATTATCTGCATGGATGTGCTAGCCTACGGATTGCATGCGACGCAATGCAGCCTAAATCTGGTATTGGGATCAAGATTGCGCCTAGAGCACAAAAATCTCATGTTTACTGTTTGTCGATGACAACTTACTTTTCTACAAGAGCAACCATGAAACATGCTTTAAACTCGATAACTTACCGAGGGAATTCCGTAAGCTCTCGGGGCAAATGATCAATTTTCATATATCTCGTGCTGGTGTTTTCCAAGAATGCGACTTCGCAGCCGTAAGCTCGGCTTCTTCTATTTTTAATATTCCGCATAGAGACTCTTTTGGGAAATATCTTGGATGCCCGATATTTAAAGGTAGATCAAACAACACTTTATTTGCCGACATCTTAGTCAAAGCGGACAAAAACTACAAAATTGGAAAGCTAATTCGTTGTCAAAAGCAGGAAGGGTGGTTCCGATTTAATCCAACCTGGAATCCCTTCCCACGCATATAATGCAATGTTTTAAGTTACCAAAGAGCACAACAGACTCATTAGACAAAATCAACAGAGACTTTTTCTGGAGTAAAGCAAAAGATATCAAAGGGCGCTCCTTTGTTTCTTGGGACAAAATTTGTAAACCAAAAAGATGGGGGCCCGGGCCTAAGGAAAACCGAGGTCGTTAACCAAGCTTTCCTCTCGTAAGCTTATATGGAAATACCTGTATGATCCAAACAATTTTTGGGTTCAAATCATGCGCTCTAAATATCCAGTATCTCGAAGACCTTTTCCTGCGTAAACCCAAAACTTCGATTCTTGGGCATGGAGATGCCTCCTGAAAGAAAGGGAACTCTTTAAAAGAGGGCTCAAATGGAAAATAGGCAATGGGAAGAAAACAAAGTTTTGGCAAGACATTTGGTGTGGGCAAACAAGCACCAAGCCAACATTATGATAGTACTAGAAATGACATTTCAAGCACTTGATGCTACTCGTCAATATTTGTTTTACGCCGTGGAAAGAATGGAACATGCAATTCCTTTCCTCCTTCCTTCCAATGGACATATGCAGAAAAATCAGAAGCATACCCATTCCATATCATGATTTGGAAGATACGGTGTGTTGGAGACTATTGAGTACAGGAAAGTTTACTACAAAATCAGCAACTTGGAATGCACACAATCTAGAGGACCATAACCATACCGGGAAGGTAGTTGGATATGGAGGTTGGACGTCATGTCTAAATTAAAGATATTTCTGTGGCAAATCCAACATAAATCCATTGCTACATGTGATACTCTCTCAAGAAGAGGGCTTAGTGTGGATAGACACCGCCCTTTATGCCAACAAAGTGAGGAATCGATTGACCATCTCTTTGCCGGATGTCCACCGGTTAAGGACACTTGGGAGAAAGCTTTTCTTCAAAAGTGGCTTGACATTAACGTCGGACAATTTCAATGCTTGTCACTATGTGATATTTTTCAAAAATTTAGGAACCTCCATAGACCAACTCAACTAGTCGAATGGTATATTTAATCTGGAGCATTTGGAAAAGTAGAAACGATGTAGTGTTTAACAATGGAAGGTATAACACAATTCGGACAATAAATTAAGCTAAAAGAACATGGGCAGTAATGGAGGGTAAGAGGCAAATTTGATGGAATCTATTGTACTTCCTCTACACCTCATTCATCTATCATTTCTTCCACCTCAGTTCAACATATAGGTTGGAAGAAACCGCCGAGGGGTTCATCAAAATCAACTTTGATGGATCAAAATCTTCTACGACTCGCGGCTGGAGGGTTTGTCATCGAAGTTGGGACGGAAGATTCATTCAAGCGGGAGTTACAAACCTGGGGTCATCTTCACTCCTGGTTACGGAAGCCACCGCAATGCGGAACGGAGTACGGGCAGCTATCGTAGCAGGATTTCGTCACATCGTAATCGAGGGAGATAACCAAGTGGTGATTAAGGTCTTGCGTAGGAAATGCCAGCCGCCATGGAAAATTCGGACTCTCATACAGGATACTCAGCTGTATATTAGGAATTGTTGTAATGTGCTTATCGGACATCGGTTTCGGGAGGAAAATAGGGTTACGGATTGGGTCGCAAGATTAGGTCTTTCTATTACTCATTCCTTGTATTGGGATACTCTTCCTTCCTCCCCCTCCCTCTTCTCCATTCTTATGGAGGACAACTTGGGTAGAACCCTTGAGAGAAGGGCTACCTACTAGTTAGTTTACTTACCCTTTCCAAAAAAACAAGTTAATTTATATATTTATGGTTTAAAATTTAAAAGATTTTTAAAGTGTATTTTTCAACAATCCTTTGTTCCAAATGTCAAATAAAATATCATACTAAGCGAAACAATTATGTCATTCACTTAATATATATATATATATATATATATATATATATAGGAAAACATGTAAAAGAAATTACGTAGGCATCATATGATTGAATTTGTGGTTCACGTAGGCTCTATTTGATTCTAAGAAAATAGGATGAGGAAAAAAGTTAAGGGAAAATTAATTTTTTTTCGTGTGTTTGGTTCAAGGAAAAATAGAGGAAAAAAAATTATAATAATTTTCTAACTTTTTACTCATTCACCACATTGTTATGAAGAGAAGAGAGAAATTATTCAATAACATTGATTAATTGAGAGGAGACAGAAAATGACATTACTTAATAGAATTCTCTCTCTTTCTCCATTTCTCTTTTTGTGAAAATTTTCTTCCATTTTCCTCTCAATTTTGGAAGGAAAATATCATTAATCAAATTGACAAAATTTTCCATGAGTTTTTCCATCAAACTTTTTTCTCTCATTTTTTCTTCAATTCAAGTAAGGGAAAAAATTCATTTTTCACATTTTTTTCTTTGCTTCTAATTTTCTTAAAATCAAATAAAGTCGTAATGATTTGTAAAAAAAAAAAAAGGGACCAAGTGAGGCAACTAGGTGTCATGCTCTTGCATGATGGATCCCAATCGTTCTAGTCCCTAACTCACGAGTTGGGGGCGGGGGTTCTCTTTTTAAATTTTGAAATATGGTTGCCTCAGTGAGCTAAGAGCCTTTACAATGCATGACTCGCGTGTCAAGGATGTTGACATGGCAAGTATTACCCTAAATTTGTTTACCTGCAGTTAAAGAGTACGAGGCTCTGACATGCGGGACAACTCTTACTTGTGATCCTGCTCCTCCTCTTTTTTTTTACTGCCATTCTAAAATTTTGGTGATATTTTTACGGCTAAATAGTTGGCTAAGTGAATAAAGTTATATGTTTAGATCACCGGTTTAGAATGACGGTGATATTAAACTATGACAGTGTTGCCACATCTTGGCATCGAAGCTAGGAATACGAGGGTTGCTATAGGTTGAATAGCTATCATCCCACTTCCAAATATTTGACATATAAGTTATGCTTTGACAGTTTTGTCTGGTGTAGATCGATTCAGCCATGAGCTAAATGATACATTGATGCTAATACTTATATCATGGACCTAGGTCTGTGGATCCTATAACATAATATTATTTAAGGTAAAAAATCTAATACTTTTTAAAAAGAAGGATTATAAAAGTAAATGAAGAATTTTAAAAAATTAATAAAATATTATATATATATATATATATATATATATATATATATATATATATATTGAGCAACTCAAATTTTTATGATATAATTTGTGCATTGGCACCTAGCACTTCGGCCCAGCACCCCTTCCCAAGCTCTTAAAATGAGCGAGTGCCGAGAAGTCAATTGGATGGCACAACTTGTGGAAGCAAACAATGGACATCAAGCACATGTAATGGCCAAAAGCCCAAAGAAATAAGGGAGAAAAAGCCCACACTACGTTATTTATGAAGGGCAAGTCAAGTCCACCGCCCAAAACTCCAAATTTCCAACTGCCAACCGCAATAAGCCAGCAATTTACTTTAAATTTATGTACTCACTCTTACCCTTTTTTATTTATTTGAAGCCAAAAATTCTGCTCGTGGCCTAAAAAGTTCAAGACTATTAGTGTGTACCGTATCCTAGTTGGAAAGTAAGTTTTTCAAATGCTCGAAGATCGTGAATACAAATTAAAAGAGATCGATAAATTTTATTTACGTAAACTCATAACTAGACACAAATTATAACATTTTGCTGATCATCTAATATACAATGGGCTTAGTAGCCAAATTCCATGGACACTTCGATGGAAGGCGCTTTGTGAGAGGCTCAACATAAATAATAAACCTAGTAGCCTACTCTTTGTCAATGTTGGGTGTGGCCCAAAATTCATCTATAACTTAAGGCATTGCTTGACTTAAGCCCCGAGACTTCTCACATAAAGGCTCGCATCCCCGGGTGTCAATATCTAGATCATAAAAATACGAGACATCCGTAACATGGCATAACCATGCCCACCCATGGCATGACCATGCCAGCCCTTGGCACAACCATGCCATGTCCGACATCACCGTGCCACGCCTTTCTTGGACGTTTGTTATGTTCTCATGTCGAGACTCGTCGGGTTTGCTTTATTTAAGTTATTTTTGACTTAATTAGCTTGTACCCTCATGAGAGAGATATTTAGGTTTTTATTATCTATTAGGTTGTGGTTTTAACCTAATTATTCAAGTTGTATGAGCTATTCCTTCTCCCTATTTCACTTACCTAATTGAGATAATCTTAGAGAGTTTTTCTCTTTACTTTAATCTTACAGAACTCATCATCCCGAAGATCATACCTTATTTTCCTTTTCATTATAGTGGATTATTTTGCTCTTCGTCATCGTAATTTTTTTCAATTGGATTTTCCATTTAAATATGTTGTCTTTCTTTTTATCAGTTTCATTATTATTCTTACATCTAATTTCTTGATATCTCCCCACACCCTACTTAATTTGTTTCCCTGCAAATTAGTTAAGTTTATTTCCTAACAGTCAATCCTCCTTATTGTTAGCCCTTAGACAGAGGCTTTTTAGGACCATTTTGTTGGGAAATAAGCTGCTTACTTCATCACTCCAGAAATAACACTAAATGTTAACAGTAAAAATCGTATCCAAGCAATGGAGGGGTTAGGGTCAAAGCAATCATGATGTGAGCGACTAAATGTTTTAGTTAAATCCCTAATTTGGCCCTTACGAATGTGTTGGATTAGGTTCAATGGAAATAACCCCTTGAAACCTAAGCACAAAGGCCTGATTGGAAACCCTGCTTATTTCCAAACAAGGAATTCACAAGTCATGAGTTACAAACTTCGTAACTCCCAAGTTTGAAGGTGACCTCATAACCAATTTATCTATGCTCACTTGGTAGTGTCAAGCTCTTTGTCTTAGCGATTGAGACTTAATATCACTTTCTTGGACAAGGAAATTATAGTAGAATAGCCTCAATGAGAGCTTGTAGATAGAGAAGGTACTCCATTAAGTAGTCTATAGTGTGTCAGTCTTTCTAGCTCTTTGTGTACTTTCTTTTTTGTTCTATATTTCTTAATCGACTATAGAGCTGGTTAGTGTTTTGCCCCTCTAAACTTTTGCTAGGGTTTGCCTTTTTTACAATATGCGAGGAATGATTCATGTAAGAATGACTAAGAAAGTTTATTAATTTACTGATTCTTACTCATAGAACCGTTTCTTTCAATCTCACAACATTAAAAAAAAATACTCAACCCCAAAAACATGTTATATAACTCAAAAACTTTCAATCAATATAAAATCCAATATTTGCATGTATATCCTTGAATAGTTTATACTTACGCAGAACTCGTACTATATATTTAAATACATATATCTCAATATCCATTGAAAGTATAAGGCGTTAGATTCTAAGAGCATCCACAATAAGAAGGGCTCACTTTAGTGCCACTTGTTTTACATAATCAAATATATCAATAAACAAATAAAAGTACAATTGGTACCTGAAAAGACACCCAATTTCACAATAAGAAGGATAATTTTTGGATTTAATTCTCCCTCTTTTCCACCTTCTCTCTCTTCCACATTTGGTCTCACTTTTAGGTCCTCATATCTCACTTAAATTTTACTCAATAAGAAAAAAAAATCTCAAAGTATCATCTTACAATTGGGTGAGATTAAAATGAGACATTATTGTGAATGCTTTAAGACCATTTCTATAACCTTAGCTTCAATTATTTGTAGTCCCCACTGGGCACTGTATACAGGTGGACAAATTAGGCCCTCCATGATGTTTAAACTGACTTTAATTTTTTAAGAAAATGATGTTGCTTTTCCCAAAATACCATTATCAGTTGATCATCAAAGCTCATATTCGATTTTACTCCTATTTGAGTTTGAAGGGTCAATTTTATCGAGCTCTCAACAAATGTCTGTTAGTAGTAGTCTGATAGATGAGGCCAGTGACCAACAATGAGAAGACCTAAATAAATGAAAGCAAAATAATGGTGTTTTCAGCGAGGGAGTACCTTGTTCTCTGAGCACGGTGCTGGAGATAACTTGTTCTGCAAATGCCTTCACAAGCTGAACAAATGCTTTGTCAATTTTCTGAAATCCTGGCTTCTGAGTACAAATTTTGCCATAAAAGACATTTTTCATAAGTTTTTCAATTACAGACAACTTGTTCTGCAAATGCCGAAAAGCTAATCAGCTCTACAAATGATTCCCAGATAAAACGCTTCTTAGGCAGTAACTTTTGTGGTAAACATTTCACGTGAATTTGTTGATTGATACCCTTGTGCTTGAATTCCAATCTTTACTATAGGAACTTCTTCAACTCTTCACTTATCGTAGTGCTCTCGTGAACACAAATGTGCTGCACATTCCAATCTTTTAATCCTCGCATAATGCACATGGTGAAGCCATCTTGTGGGAATAGACCACTGATGAATATAAGACCGGATCAACCTGTAGATTTTTTCGGAGTTTGGTGAAGCTGTCCCCAACTAACGGTTGGTGGTTAGGTGCATATACTGTGTACGCACTTGTTTAGTTTAGTTATCATATCCAATCAAGCATTTCTGTCTCCATGTCAATCCCATGGTTCTTCTTGCTTCCCTTTGAAAAACATCGATAACCTGTTGAATAAATCAGCCAATGTAGGATTTAACATTGATCCAGTACCGACCCCCTCCCAAAGTATGAATCTTAAGACATTATCACCTGACCAAGCTCTTGCGATAAATTTTCAACATGACAACCATAGCTTATTATATGATATTTCTAACAGTAACCCTTTGTAAATTTGTCACTGTTGTCAGTATTACAGCCATTTAACTGCACTATATTTCCTACAAGCGAAAGGTCTTAGAACTAAAATTTCAATTAGATCTAAATTTTACCATAGGTGCATAGACTTTATTGGAAAAATTAACTTAAGCGAATGACAGTTTTGGGTGCTTAATCCAGGTCCCCGAAACCAAACAATTGCAACCGCATTTTATGGTAAATTATTTCTAAATTTTGACATACTAGTCTCAAAATTTTCTTCTTCCATTTCAAGTCAACAAATATGTGCCCCTGTAACTTTATAATATGTTTTGGTGAAACAATTTCATCCATACTTATACTGTAAGTCAAATAGAATCGAACCTCACATCATACGTTCAATACATAGACAATTGTATGTTAGTCTTTTTGGTATGTCCATAGATGGCAAAGGGTGACCCAGGACACGAGACTCCAACCAAAAGTGCAGTCTCTGTCTAGCCATCTAGAGAGGGCCGGGAATCAATATCTTGAGAAATTTGAATAACTTTGATAAATATGAATCTGTAAAAGAAAAAATAAATTACTAGGATGAAAGAACAGAAATTTATCATCTCCCCTATCCCAGAAAAAGGTGATCTCGTAGAAAAAGAAGATCGAGACAAGCATTTGTGTTTGTGAAGTTGTCAGCTTATGCATTGAGCTTGGCCCCGATTCCAAATGGCATGATGGTGGAGATCAAGATTTACTCTTTATTTAACTCTTTACTAGGCTCCATGGTCAAACTATATATTTGGAAGGGAGAGGCATACATTATATACATGAGCACTGATGCAAATGCAAAAGGCAGAAGCAAAGCCCATGTCCACATATCTTTTTCTACAAATTAACTTTAGCTTTTGCTTTTCCCCTCTCCTTTTTAAAGCTAAAGTTGATACCAAGATATACTTTGGCAAGAAAGACACAGACCATAGCTAAAGAAAACAGTCCACTTGATGCTATTTTCTAAAACTTAGCACCACCTCTAATTTTATATGTTTCTTCTAGGATATGATCTGATACCCTTCACTCACTCCACTGCAAAATGATTACTTCACTCACTCACATAACCAAGTAGCTAAAGCAGAAAATTTTATTTCTATGGCTGCTTTTGATTGCAATGTTGTGATCATCATTACCACACTTCTTCTTTGTTTAATCATAGCCTCGGCTGATCCTTCTTTGTCTTCCCTTAGATGGCAGGCTTCAATCCTGCTATCTCTAAAACAGGGCTTTGAAACTTCGAATCCTTCTCTAAGCAGCTGGAATGCATCGAATTATATGCATGTGTGCTCGTGGGCTGGCATTGTTTGTGATGGTAACAATGGATCTTCTTCAATTGTTTCGCTTGACATATCGGATTTCAACCTCTCCGGCTCTTTATCACCTGATGTTACAAAACTTCGGACCCTTCAAAATCTCTCCATAGCTGGAAATGGGTTCTCAGGTGTCTTTCCTCCTGAAATCCACATGCTCTCTAGCCTTCGGTTTCTCAACATTTCCAACAACCAGTTCAATGGAACTGTAGAATGGGACTTCTCTCAATTGAAGGAGCTTGTGGTCCTTGATGCATATAATAATAACTTTGAAGGTTCACTTCCCTTGGGCCTTTCACAGCTTCAGAAGCTTCAATACTTGGATTTAGGGGGAATTACTTATCTGGTGTAATCCCACCTAGTTATGGGACTATGGGGCAGCTAACTTATCTTTCCCTGGCAGGAAATGATTTGCAAGGTGCTATACCCCTGAGCTTGGGAATCTTACTAGTTTGAAGTGGCTTCGGTTGGGTTACTACAACAAATATGATGGCGGGATACCACCTGAGCTCAGTAGGTTAGTAAACTTAGTGCATCTTGACCTTTCTAGCTGTGGTCTTCAAGAACAGATTCCCCAAGAGTTGGGAAGTTTAGCCCAACTCGATACTCTTTTCTTGCATATTAATAAGCTCACCGGCCCTCTTCCTCCTTCGTTTGGGAATTTGAGCCGGTTAAAGTACCTTGATTTGTCAAACAATGAACTCACAGGGGAAATTCCTCCTCAGTTTGCTAGTCTTCAAGAGTTGACAGAGTTGAACCTATTCATGAACAATTTCCATGGAGAAATTCCTCAGTCCATTGCAGAGTTGCCCAACTTGGAAATCATGCATCTTTGGAGGAACAACTTTTCTGGCTCAATCCCTCCATTGCTTGGCCAAAATGGTAAACTTACTGAACTTGATGTTTCAACCAACAATCTTATCGGATTAGTCCCCAAGTCTTTGTGCTCCGGGAGGAAGCTCAAAGTATTGATTTTGCTCAGCAATTTTCTATCTGGGCCTCTTCCTGATGATCTTGGAAAATGTGATTCACTGGTGAGAGTTCGGTTGGGGCAAAATTTTTTAAATGGTTCAATCCCAAACGGGTTTCTTTACTTGCCCCAGTTGCTGCTTCTTGAGCTCCAGAACAACTACTTAAGTGGGGTTTTAGACCAAGAAATTACAAATACACATCAGCCTTCAAAATTGGGGCAGCTAAATCTTTCAAATAACCGCTTTAGGGGCCTATTCCTACTTCGATTGGGAACCTCTCGGCTTTGCAGACTCTTTATTTAAACAGAAACCATTTTTCTGGGAAAATCCCATCAGAAATTGGTAAGATGAAGAACCTTCTTAAGCTCGACTTGAGCTCGAACAACTTCTCGGGTAGCATTCCCTCAGAGATTGGTAATTGTGTGCAACTGACTTATGTTGATTTGAGTGAAAATCAGCTCTCAGGCCCCATCCCAACTCAAATATCCCAGGTCCACATGCTAAACTACTTGAACCTATCATGGAACCACTTGAGCCAAAGCCTTCCTATAGAGATTGGGTCCTTGAAGAGCCTAACTTCAGCAGACTTTTCCCATAACAACTTCTCGGGTTTAATACCCCAAAATGGTCAGTACTCGTTCTTCAATTACACTGCCTTCGTTGGCAATCCCTTTCTGTATCGATCTCATCCGAGCAATCACCATCCTGGAAAATTTAGGCTTATCCTCATCCTAGGTCTTCTATCTTGTCTTTTGGGTATTGCTCTTTTGATCATCGCCCTAACACGAAGGTCAAGAAACAGCACAAGTTCTTGGAAGTTAACTGCATTCCAAAAGCTAGACTTCAAGAGCAAAGAAATCATAGCATGCATAAATGAAGGCAACATCATAGGGAAAGGTGGAGCAGGGGTAGTTTACAAAGGCACAATGCCAAATGGAGAACAAGTCGCAGTGAAGAAGCTTCTAGAACCTTCCAAACGCGGTGTCCATGATCATGGGCTCTCAGCAGAGATCAAAACACTTGGAAAAATCAGACATAGAAACATAGTAAGATTAATGGCATTTTGCAGCAACAAGGAAACTAATTTGCTCGTTTATGAGTACATGCTTAACGGAAGCCTAGGGGAAGTGTTGCATGGGAAGAGAGGCGGGCAGTTGAAATGGAACGTTAGGCTAAAAATAGCCGTTGAGGCGGCCAAGGGACTTTGTTATTTGCACCATGATTGTGACCCCTTGATTGTTCATAGGGATGTTAAGTCGAATAACATACTGCTCAACGCTGAGTTTGAAGCCCATGTCGCGGATTTTGGACTTGCCAAGTTCTTGCATGATAATGGGACGTCGGAGTGTATGTCCGCCATTGCTGGATCTTACGGATACATTGCTCCAGGTAAGTGTATTTGATTAACAACTCTAACTTCTTGTTTTATAGTTTTCCATTATTTTGTGTTGTTGGATTTCATCATAAAAGTTACACAAATTGGAAAAGGAAATAGGAGATATACATAGTTGATAAATAAAAAATAGTATTATCCAGTTTTTTTATTTTTAAAAATGTAGCAGATATGTAAGTAGTTCAAAATTATATCTCAAGGGCCAACTTTTAGATAACTTACTTATTTAACTAACTTATACTCATTGATTTAAAATTTTATTAAATAAGGAGATTCAATATTAACCGTTAGCTTGAGTTTTACCCATTAACATAAAATTTTTGTAATATGTCAATTCTTTACTATATAGTGTCCGAACAGCTGACATATATGTTTCTATACATGGAAAGGTAAAGAATACATTGAGCTTTCATCATAGAATAAAGCAAAAAATATAAATTAATTTTTTTAGCTATAATATCATTTAAAATTTAGTGGTATAATGGCTTAGCCAAATCTGAGTGTCTGGCCTCATATATATAATAAACAGTACACAAATAAAATTACATATATATCCCTATATATCCTCTCCTAAAAGTGTGCAAGGGTGACTATCAATGACTTTTATAGATTCAAACATCATCTCCTAATATGTTTCTCTTAAAAAGAAATGGTAAAAAGAGTAAGAATACATGATCTTGATCCTAGTCCTAGTCTAGAAGTGCTAGTGACTAAAAGTGGCTGAAGGGGGCGTGGCTTATGGGGGTGCCAAGAACGAGAAAGTTAGTTTGGGTTGTTGCTTTTGCTTTATAACTTTTGCTTTTGTTATTCGCCTTTGACTAATCTTGGATTTTTTTATAAAAAAAAAAAAACAAACACAATTCACAGATTCATTCTGAAACAAACTGAGATCCTCAGTTACACTTTTAACCCAAAAATTATAACACAAGTCTAGCACGAATCCAATCTATGCCATCTCCAAATTTGAGGATTTTAAGATGAGTTTTCTGGTATGCTGTCCTAGCTAAGATTTTGCTGTCTTCTCCAGGTTCCATAAAGCATGTGCTCTCTCTAATGAATTCAAGGCATAACTGGTTTTGGCCTTATGGGTCTGTATAGATGAAGAAATGTTACAAGTCTCATGTTGGATTTAACGCCAATTTATCTAGGTTGATACGTCAGCTTGGCTTGAGTCGGCCAACATCTACTTTTCTACACTGTCTTTCCGAGTTTGAGTATGGAAGGGGGCAAAGTACTCCAACTTTGGTATCCCTCCCTTTTGCCTATGAAGGTTCACTAGGATACCCCTAATATAGGAGTCCATTACATTAGGCCCACTAACCAAAAAAAATATAGATTGATACATCTCACTGGACCATTTGCCTCAATTGATATAGGGGTTGAGTTTCCACATTCTCCATTAGGATTCAAATTCTTTTCGACACAATTCTTTTAGGGAAGTTGTGGATTCATATAGGATACTTGTAAGTGTACGCTCTGCAGAGATAATCTAGTGGGTGCATCTACTTATTAATTAAAATATGTTTGAATATATACAAATATATTAGTTAGGCAGTGGGCAACATTAAAAATGTCAAATTTTAATAAATAATGTTGTTTAAAGCTGGTTATGAGTTCCAAAAAAATTATTCTAAATTACTGCAGTATTTGAGGTAAATAGATTTTGTATATTCCACTAAGAGATAACATGAATTCCTTTTGATATAATATTGTCATGTGAAGAGTATGCATACACCTTGAAAGTAGACGAGAAGAGTGACGTATACAGTTTCGGAGTAGTACTGCTAGAGCTTCTAACCGGACGAAAGCCGGTGGGAGATTTCGGTGAAGACGGGCTGGACATAGTTCAATGGACAAAAATGCAGACCAACAATGGCAGCAGAGAAAAGGTGGAGACGATCCTCGACGAGAGGCTTCAAGATGTCCCAATCCACGAGGCGATGCAGGTGTTGTTTGTTGCAATGCTGTGTGTCCAAGAACACAGCGTGGAGAGACCCAACATGAGAGAAGTCGTTCAAATGCTCACCCAGGCTAAGCAACCTGACACATTTCAAATGCAGTGATGATGAATGAATAAAACAAATTGGATCAAGGACTAATTAACTGCTACTGTACTTAAGTTTGTGTTTCCAACAGATTTTCTGCTGCTATATAAGAGGGAAGTCATTCTGAGTCGAGCGATTGATTAGTGTGTTATGCATAATTAACATAAAATCTACAATTGGACTCTTGAAAAGCGTAGGTGTCCCATATTTTAACTACAAAAAACTACTCAAATAAAGGGCATGATTAAGACATATCCAACTTAAGATACTAAGGCCCTGTTCTATTTAAATTTAACTTACGAGTCTTATAACTCTTTACAACTTCTTACAGCTCCTTAAACTTTCTTACATATGCTTATAACTTCTTACAACTGCTTATAGTTCCGTACAACTTTTTATAACTAACTTTACAACTATCTTGCAACTCCTTACAATTACATGCAACATTTTATAACTAACTTTACAATTATGTTATAACTCCTTACAATTAAATAAAACAGAGCTTAAATATGATACTCCCCTCCCACACTGAGTATATGCTTTAAAAGGAATCACACACACAAGGGAAGATTGGTACAATGAAAACCTTTGATAAATAGATAAATCGTTCACTTCTTTTGCATTTTCCTCCTGAAAAGTCGAGTTTTATTCCGATGGCGCTCGTAGGAAGAATGCATCAAACAGCTTCGAGTCAATTATCTAGTCTAAGTTCAATTCAATAATAATCCCTTCCTAAAGTTACCAAACTTGCCTAACCTTAAATTTTGGTGGTAGTGGTTATCTAGTCTAAGTTCATAGACCTCACTAATTACAAACTTCATCCTTCCCCGTGTATGCTTATAATTTTGTCTTTATTGCAAAATGACATGATTGGGCTCTCTAAGTTTTTTTCCCCTTTTTCCAAACATTGCTAGAAACACACCTAGAAAATCAGTTGTTCAAGTTTGATACAGATCACGTTCAATTCAAATTGGGTTATGTCTCGGTTTGATGTTGTTTCAGGTCAATTTGAGTTTGAGGTGGGTGATGTTCAGTTTAGGTCAATCTAATGTTTAGTCCAATAAATTTTTCTTGCAAAAAGAAACAGTTTTGTTCAAACATTTAACCCACGTTAAGTTTGAGTTGAGTAAATTCGTATTTTGGGTACATTTTCAGATAAACTTATTTCAAGTATCGAGTCAGATATAAATATAAATAATTTAGTTTAGATTTCAAATCTTAAAGTCTAATTAGAGATATTATGTACCCAAAATTCCTTTTTAACATTGAAGAGACGCCAATTAATTTATCCAAAATCTAACCTAGGACGGACAAACACATGTATTTCTTGTGACTGCCCTTCCTATATTTTCCTAAATCCTAATCTAATTTTCCCTCCATCGTTTTTATGTCACACCATTGATTTGCCAACCACCTAATCTTCATAGGCAATCTCAAAATTTTAACCTTTAGTTACCAAATCCACCTCAATATTAAACGACGACATGCATTACGTATTCAGATTTAATTTGTGGGGAGTGACAAATGAATAGACAAAGCCTGTTTTATTCTTGAGGTTTTTTTAAAAAAAGTGAGAATCAAAAGGAAAAACACAATATGTGAAATGGTCCAAAGGATGAGGTAATAGCGAATATATATAGACATACCAATAATCATTTTGAACTATGATAAGAATTAAATTGTAAAAATTAAGCTTTTACAGTAAATCTACGGGATGAGGTTAAATTGAAATAATATTAAAAAATTTAGAATTAAACAGAAATTCAAAGTTTTGAGAACAGCAAGAATTAAACAAGAAATGTAGGAGGAAATTGTGACTGATGATAACTGGACAAATTACTATATTAATTTTTTCTTTTCTGAAAATGTAAAAAGCCTAATAATCACTTTTGGGAAGAGCGAGAGGTTCTGGAAAGCAAAGCAAAAGAATGAAAGGAAGCTGAAAAGATTTCTTCTGAAAAATAAAAAAGGTGACATTAGCAAGAATCGAACTCCAAACCTTTTGCAAGGCACACTTACTAACTCAACTACAAAATATAAACATTTTATTTTTTGTTTGAGAGGCCCCACTGACCCCAAGCTTAGAAATATATATATATTGTTGAAGAGAAGTTATAAATGACAATACTAATATAATAGAGAAAGGAAAAATCGAACTTGAGACTACTTAGCACTCTCGTCTTGACCACTAAGTTATAACCTTATTGATATATATATATAGATAGATAGTGAAAGACTATGATATGAGTTGGGCCTAAGGCCTGACGGTATTTGAGTCTAAGTAATGAATGATCAAATATCAAAATAACAAAAAGTAGATAAATACTTTTTTTTTGGGGATATGTGGGTTAACTTGATCTGGGCCTGGTCTAATAACAGCATGGATCTATTCGTGTTGACCCAAAAATGGTACGGGTCGGTACATCACTAGTTAACGATCCTTAACGGCCCATACTGAAGCCCGGCCCATCATTAGTTAACGATCCTTCATGGTCCATACTGCAACCCGTAGGATAGCTGTGTAATGTGGGGCCCGTTTTCCATTTGGCGGGAAACACCCCTACATATACCCCTTTCCCGCCATTTTTATCTTCACTACGTGGATTTTGGGGTAGAAAATTAGGGCTCTCTCCCGCCCACTCTCAACCGGCCGAACCACACACACACACACACACAGAGAGAGAGAGAGAGACGAAGCAGAAGTCCGGCGAAAAAATGGACAACTATGGTGGATTCTTCATCGACGAGAAGGCAGTCACTGTCGAGAACATCTTTCTGGAGTTCCTCAAAAGGTCTCACATTCTCTCTCTCTTCTCTCCTAATTTCACTTTTTGAATCTCCTCATTTTGCTAATTGTTCCTTCAATTCTAAACAAACAGCTTCCGATTGGACCCGAATTCTCGGAATCCGTACTATGAGTCAGAGATTGCGGCTATGGAGGCCAATGAATCCACCACCATGTTCATCGATTTCTCTCATGTTATGCGATTCAACGACATCCTTCAGAGAGCCATTTCGGATGAGTATCTGAGGTACCTCTTTGATTTTTCTCTTCTGTTCATCTTGTTTTTGATTGAGTAGAGATTTTTGTATTTGATGAGCATTTTTTTGGTTTAGATTTGAGCCATTTCTGAAAAATGCTTGCAAGAGGTTTGTTATGGAGCAGAAACCCAAGTTCATTGCTGATGATAACCCTAATCAGGATATCAATGTCGCTTTCTTCAATATTCCCTTGGTTAAGAGGTAGCCCCTTAATCTAATTTCTAATTATGGTTGTTCTTGGGTGTCGCTTTTAGGAAGATGCGTTCTAGTTCTAGAAGGAAAAATGCATGTTTTTTTATTCTTGTATGCACTAATTGAAAAGATTGGTAGTATTTATTGTTTAGGATTTAATGATCTTACTAGAAAATTTGAACATGATACAAATGAAATGTTTTTTCTGTTTTGCGGGGATGCAGATTGAGAGAATTAACTACATCAGAAATAGGGAGATTAGTATCAGTGACAGGAGTGGTTACTCGTACAAGTGAGGTTAGGCCGGAATTGCTCCAGGGTACATTCAAGTGTTTGGACTGTGGAAATGTCATTAAGAATGTGGAACAGCAGTTCAAATACACTGAGGTTCGTATATTTTGTGGCATATGGCCCCTGGAGCCTCTTTTAAAATAGGATGCTTAGACAAATGGGCTTGTGCTGATTAATTCATGTTGGTTGCAGCCAACAATTTGTGTCAATGCAACTTGCTCAAACAGAACAAACTGGGCATTGCTTCGGCAAGAAAGCAAATTTGCAGATTGGCAGAGAGTGAGGATGCAGGAAACTTCTAAAGAAATACCGGCAGGGTCTCTTCCTAGGTCTCTTGATGTCATTCTACGACATGAGATAGTCGAACAGGCCAGAGCTGGTGACACGTAAGATTTGAAAACATTGAGTTAATGAAACAAGTAGGTTCGACCGTAAGTAGATAGTTTGGTACTGATATGTATGTTTGCATCTTATTTGGACTTATGACAGGGTTGTCTTCACCGGTACTGTTGTGGTTATACCAGACATAGCGGCTTTGGCATCTACTGGTGAGAGAGCGGAGTGCCGTAGAGATGCTTCTTCTCAACGTAAGAGTTCTACTGCTGGAAATGAGGGAGTAAGAGGTCTAAAAGCGCTGGGAGTGAGAGACCTTTCTTATCGTCTAGCATTTATTGCCAACTCCGTGCAGGTGTGTTCTCAACGCACCGCAATATACCCTTTAAAGAGTGTGTGGCTAGTGTTGTTCTAATGCGTAATTTTCTGTGTAGATTGCTGATGGAAGGAGAGATATTGACATTAGGAACAGGAAGAAAGATGCAGAAGAGGATGACATCCAGCAGTTCACGGTTTGTCCCTATCATGTTCTTCTGAAACTCAGGCTAGCTACCTTGAGATAGTGCAGCAGTGTTGCTAGTTATATGTGTGTGATGTTATGGTTCTGAACGAGCTATATGATGTCTTCAGGATACTTTTACCAGGAATTCCATGTGTCGCTCAAATCATTTCAGTGATCCCTACAATTAGTGTCATGTAGTTGAGAATTATGCTCTTGTCTAATGTTCTTATATACCTTCACAGCAGAATACAACATAGCTATCTGTGGCATATGTAATTCATGTTGAGACATAACATTGACTTTCTTCCTTGATTAAATGCTTTGCTGCCTTCTGTTATATGTATAGCCCAATGCTGCGTGACCAAAAAGTGAACTCATTTTGTGTTTAGGAGTGGCATTTTAAGCCAACCATTGCTGTCAAATAATTTCTTGTCCAAAATGACAGGCACAAGAGCTAGATGAAATTCAAAGAATGCGAAACACGCCAGACTTTTTCAATAAACTGGTTGATAGCATTGCTCCAACTGTGTTTGGTCACCAAGATATCAAGCGAGCGATTCTTCTTATGCTGTTAGGCGGTGTTCATAAGCGCACTGAAGAAGGCATAAATTTAAGAGGGGACATTAACGTCTGCATTGTGGGAGATCCTAGCTGTGCAAAGTCTCAGTTCCTCAAGTATTACCTCCTTCCATTTTGTTTGGGTCCTTAACAACTCCCTACTATGCAAAATATTTTATTTCTAAACTTGTCAAGCTGACCCACCCAACATGCAGATACACTTCTGGTCTAGTTCCAAGATCCGTATACACTTCAGGGAAATCATCCTCAGCCGCCGGGTTGACTGCAACGGTGGCAAAAGAGCCAGAAACTGGAGAGTTCTGTATTGAGGTAGCTTTGCAGCATATGTTCTATCTAATTTTAGTTCATCACACTTGGTTGTCCTGATCCCACTGCTGCTTTTGATCATTTTAGGCTGGTGCACTGATGCTTGCGGATAATGGCATCTGTTGTATTGATGAGTTTGACAAGATGGACATCAGAGACCAGGTAATGCAATTATTACTGATGGTTAATAATGTTCTTTCATTGTATTGTATTTTAATTTGCTCAGTGAGCTAACTTGTGATGCATTCAAAGGTTGCAATTCATGAAGCTATGGAACAACAGACCATAAGTATTACAAAGGCTGGGATACAAGCAACACTTAATGCTAGAACATCGATTTTAGCTGCCGCAAATCCTACAGGGGGCCGTTATGATAAAACCAAGCCACTGAAGGTGACAAATTTGTGCTTCAAATGAATTGCATTTACATTTTGATAAACATATTTGCTATGTTGGGGCCTTCAGGACAAAAAGTCTGATACCTTTTATCTGATTTCTTAACAGTACAATGTGGCTCTACCTCCAGCAATCCTTTCCAGGTTTGATCTGGTATATGTCATGATAGATGATCCAGATGATCAGATTGATTACCACATCGCCCACCATATTGTTAGAGTTCATCAAAAGCGTGAAGAGGCATTGTCACCCACCTTTACCACTGCACAGCTTAAGCGTTACATTGCTTATGCAAAAACATTAAAACCAAAGGTTCCCATCTCATTTTCTTTTATTTGCTTTGAGTAGGTCTCAATAAGTAATTTGAAATCACCACTCATTCTTATGTTTATCTATGAGCAGTTGACTTCAGAAGCCCGGAAAATGTTGGTTGATTCATATGTCACTCTTCGTAGAGGTGATGCTGCTCCAGGAAGTAGAGTTGCTTACCGAATGACTGTAAGACAGCTGGAAGCATTGATCCGGCTGTCAGAAGCCATTGCACGAAGTCATTTGGATACTCAGGTACTTAATTGTGTAGAAGTTGTTACTCATTGATTTTTAGTCTTGAACTTAGTTATATGTCGAAGCTCTTTGTGCCAGGTGCAACCACGCCATGTCACGGTCGCGGTTAAACTACTGAAGACATCAGTAATTAGGTAAGAACAGGAAATATCTTTTTATTTGTCGTCTGCTCTTGTACTTGTATATCATGTTCATTATCCAATGCTTGCAATTGAATTCATACTGGTTTTGTGAAATGCAGCGTGGAATCCAGTGAAATTGATCTGTCAGAGTTTGAAGAGGAAAGTAGTGGTGCAGGTGCTGTCGGTTCTGGACAAGCAGATGCTCAGCCGGGCACTGCAACTGGTGAACAAGCTCCGTCTGATACAGGTTAGATTGAATGTCCTTGATCTCTCTCTTCTGGGCATTTTCCTTTTCTTTTCCATGTGGGGCGGGGGTGGGGGTTGAATTTGGCAGGGAAGGGTTTATTAAATCTAATCCACTTTTTTGGGTGTTTTATTCTTACCGTGTTGCTTTCACATTTCCCTTGCACTAAGCCATCCTTGACTATTTTTTCGCCTAACAGTGCTGAGTGACAAAAATGACTCGTCCTGATAGATTCGCCCATGTTGACAGACAATAGCTAGAAATTTCTTTATTTAAGCTAGTTAAACATCATTTTTTTGGGGGGAGGGGTTAAGTTACTAGTATTCCTATCTCCATGGTGCCAAACAGTAAATAAACTACAAAAGCTTATATCTTTATAGCAACATCAAAAAGAAAAGGTAATCAACAGCAAAACAGCCCAAGACTATAGAGTATCATGAAGGCATTATCTTCATACTAAAGTTAATTCTTGACAAAAAGTTTCTTTATCCTTTAAGCATTATTATTCATACAGGAGTTGCATTTGCTCCTCTTATCAATGCAGGAAATGATAGTCGTCCTGCACAACAGCCGCAAAAGCATGTTATAACGGATGAATATTTCAATAGAGTAACGCATGCTCTTGTCATGCGTCTTAGACAGGTTGAAGAGACTACAATGCAAGAAGGTAAACACTGTACCACTCTCTCTGTTATTCCTAGATTTACAATCATCAGAAGGCCATTCGCAAAGAAAATTCTCTACTCACATCTCTCCAGGATGCTTGATTTGAACGAAAACTCATTAAGCTTGCAGTTTGGCTGCTGATTAACATTAAAAATGAGAATGCAAGGATTAAATCTTGCATTGATTGTTAAAGTTGTTTTCGAGAAGTTGTGCAAAGACGAGCTCTACCTTTCCTGTAACAACCTCCTTTTTTACCATGCCGTGGAACTCTGAAAAACTTGACCATTATTTTCAGGGACAAATCTACCTGGGATGAGACAGAAAGATCTGATACAGTGGTACGTTGAACAACAACATCAGAAAGGTAGCTACAGCACAACGGAGGAGGCAATTAATGAATTTAGAACAGTCAAAGCTATTATTCAGGTATAAATTTTAGTCCTCCATCGCTCAAGGTTTAATTACTTCATCCACTTTTGCTGACACTTTACTGAACAAATTATCCAAACATTTCTGCTACACAGAGATTGCTTGATGTGGAGGGGCATCTGATAGTTGTGGATGACGGAAGACAAGCAGGCGCTGGAACTGAAGATGCTGCTCGCCAAGCTTCGGTCTCTAGGGACGACAGGATCTTAGCTGTGGCTCCTAACTATGTTGTAGACTGATTTTCTGGTTTCCCCAGATAATCGGAAGCCATCTCGTCGTGGCTTAAATCAGGTTTTATGCTTCTGATGGGCATGGGCGGTTATGCCTGCCCCAAGTCAGAAAATGTTGGTGTAGACTGTAGACCAAACTGTAAAGTATTGCCCCTACGCGGAGTGTTGTATAACTAATTTCATTAGATTATATTTGTGAAATTTTCCTTTTTACATTTTATTGTTTCTCTTTTACATTCCACATTTTTAGATGCAAGTTTTCACCAGGTTGAACGATTTCTTGCAAAGAAATTTTATGGAAAATTAAATCAGTTAATTGTGACTTTTAAGTGAACCAACAATGGAGATCAAAACTAATACATCAAAATAAGAGTTTTCATTAACCAAACTTGTAATTATTTAGATGGATCAACATTCATGCATCCATTATTAATAATTTCTTTATGAGAAAATTGACTCCCTTTACAACACTTGACTAGTAGCGTATAGTGCACTCATATTATGACAAAGAACTTAGTACATAACTAAGATATATGCTCAGAAATCAAAAGATTTTTTCTTTTACATTTTTTAGTCAACATTAGGCTTTTAGTCAATTTCATAAATACTAGTTAAGTTTATTGATTAAGCTTACCATTTTATATTTCTCATATTAAAAGATATTATGTATTTTTCACGAGTTTTGTGTCGAGAAAATAAATTTGCACAAGGTACGTTGTTGAAAAGTGCCACCCAAACCCGGAGAATACGCTTATGATAAACCTTTATCATTAACACGATTAGTACTCAATAGTGTATCTTATTTTGAGAAAGAAGATGAATTTTCACAATTTAAAATCATATGGTATCTACAATAAATATCATATTCAAATAAGTTTATAACTAAAATAATAAGATAAACTTTTCAATCGGAAAAACTAATTGAAACTCATTTGAATACCCCTCTTCTTTTTAATCGTTGATTCATAATATAACTTCTAATAAGAAAATCCATAAATTTTATACGTTGACTTGGTTGAACTCAAACCCACAGCCCTCTATTAGAATTTAATAGAACTCGTTTTCAATTTCCAATTTCTAATTTCCATTTTCCATTGATTGATGCTCAATGCTTTGTTTTCTCAACAATTCTTGTACTATGGACCCTGGCCCGTATGGGAAGATGGCCCCATAATGGTGGCCTCTAGAGTAACCTCAAAACAAAGTGTAGAAACCATGAAACACAGATAAATCAGTTACTATTCATCTTAAGGAGGTTTTTACGAAGCAAGTGTTGATATGAATGTTGGCCAAAACCCTCCATTTTAACACCCTTCACCACGTTTTAAACTTTAGGGGAAAATAATTTCTTTGCATTTATGTAAAAGGAGTTGTAGTTGGTTGCGAAATTAACCTTTATGTCCGAGCTTCGTGTTGTTGTCCTCTTATGTCTTTTTAATTTCAATTGAATTTATCTCTCGAGATAGTGGTCCAGGTTGGGTGACCCGCATGTACACTTATAGAAAAAATCTTAGAAAAATAATTATATTTACAGAGTTGTTTGAATCTCTACACCTTATTTACTCTCTTGATTAAACCGTAGGAAGGAAGCTCTTTAAAAAATTTGACTAAAGTCAAGTTTATAGTTTCAAAGCAAGTATTCCCATTCATACTCATACCATATCCAAATAGTCTTATATATATCACAAGCAAATACATCCAATTTTGTTTTTATAAAATATATAGGATAACCGTAAACATGTAGTCATTAAGATCTAATTTTCAAACTTGATTCTCCAAAAAGTACGGGGTCCTCTTGGGTCCTTCCTTGAACTCACCTAAATAGGGCTAATTTACTTAAAAAATTTTAATTCAAAATTTACAAGAAGCTCACATGTATTGCATATTATCTACGGTAAAGTTTGTAGAATTTCCTCCACTCCAAGAATTCACAAAAACTTAAAATTGAAGCAAAAATAGGGAAAAATTCAAAAATAATTTCTATGTTTTTATCATGTTTGCTTGTTTTCTCAACCAATTTCATGTAATCTTGATCTTACAAAGCATAAAAATAAAGTGTAGAATAAACATCGAGTTATCACAATACAAATAATTGAATAATCACAAATATAAAAACTTTTAGGATGAATTTCTAATAGTCAAATTATGTTTCAAATCTTTAAATTAGTCCTACCTCATCAAATTCATACATTATAGGGGTTTAATCTAGTAGACTCGCGGGTAAGAAAAGGGGTGCACAATCATTGAACTAAGTCCAACGGATACCTAACGCTGTCTTTAGGCCCATTAAAAGGCTGCCAAGAGTCTAAGAAAATTATAGTTATCAGGATTCAAGTCCCGATGATGAGTGTAAAAATTTCACTCTCATATTAATTAAGCTAGAAGCTCTTAATTGAATACTAACTTTCTTCTTTCTTGAACACCAAGCTCCAAGCTTCTTTTTTTTTTTAAAAAAAAAAGTTTCCATTGGGCTTCGCGGGGTGAACAGGGAGGGAGAGAACGAGGTTGATGATTAGTATTTGACTCTAGAGTTAATAAATAACAATAGAAGCTAAATGGACAAGGTTGAAGTCAATAACCTTAATTTCATCCTTTTCATCCTTTTCATCCTTATCTCTATATTGCCTTTTTTTTTAGCTAAGATGCTAAGGGTAACATAAGTATTTTTTAAAAAAACGGGTAAATAAGGAATATATGACAATTTTAGGTATCCTTTTTACAGGAATTCTACCTAAATTATTATTTGTCAGAATGGCTGAGAAAGAGAGAAAGGGCTAGACCCCTAAATGGTTGGCACATGAACCATATGCCCATAAAGTGCGAATCGGTCAGCCGCATAATTTACTTATCCGAATATGTGATTAATGGTTATTGGCAACGTAAGTATGTAACTTACTACAAATTATAACAAAATACATTCACTTAAGTCATATAAGAATCACATCATGATACATAATTAGTTAAAAATAAGTGACCAAAATTCCAGGACGACAACAATCCACCAACAAATCCCTAATTAATGGGCTCAAAAAAAAATTATATTTTATGTTTTTTTTTTTGCATTTAAGCCAACCAGAAAGAGGCTGTACAAATGGGGTAGAATAGAATATCCACCACCACCACCTGTCTGTTCCCAATAATATCTGACAAAAATACATTCACCTTTCTCTTTCTCCTTCACAACAATGAACGACAAGTATTAGCCGCCTAAATAAATAAATAAATAAATTACTGTTTTTCTCCTAAAATACCGCCAAAACCTGTAATTAATTAACTTTCGATAAAAATCCAACTTCAGCTACCTGGTTACATTCTCAGATATGCTTCCTCCTGTTCTTGTCAACTTCTCATTTGTAGCTTTTCTTCTATGCCTTTTTAGCCTTAATAATAATAAAAATACAAGTGAATATATAGTCGTTGCCGTAACATGACAGACACTATAATAATTTTCGTGATATGTGAAAAAACCTTAACTTTTACAAATTTTATTTCTACTAAAAATATTATAAATTTGAATAAATAATACTTAAAAATATTTTTTTCGGTGTTGTTTGATATGGCAACTTTCTATATAAATTAATGCCTAAAGAAATTAAGCCCCTCCTCACCCCCTCAACTGAGCACCATAATTCGAGACGACTTTCCACCAGAGGTCGCCAGTGCTGTCTATTCAGGACTCAAGGCACCCCCCCAATTTTTTCTGGTGACTTCACCTGTTCACACCGGCTCCATATTTGTCACATGTATGACTAAGATTGTAACAGTTATTACAAATGCAGTAATTCCCATTTTGTAGCATTGAATTAATATACAATTTAAACTAATTGAACTTAAACTCCAAGGATTCAACTAAGGAAACTTTGTTGTGTATATGGTCAATTTTACAGTATATTCTAATCCATGCACGAATCTATACTCTAAAATTCATACCTAAATAAGTTATAGAGGGCACAAAATTAAATATAGCAATCTTATCTTAAATTTTGATTACCTTATACAACAAGATTAGCATCTCGAGAACAACACAATTGATTGCATAATTTCTGTGAAGAAATCAAGTAAGACATAGAATAGATAGATAAGAAATTTGATGATATATGAGTCCCAAAAATAAAATACTTTGGTTAAAAAAAAAAAAATTGAGATTAAGGGAGAAGATAGATATAGGACAGACAGGACTGTGAAAGGAGTGTAAGGTAGACTTGTTGGTTGTTGGTGACCTCTGATTTGGGATTGTTGGCCTTATTATTTTTTCCTCCCTCTTTTTCTTTCTTTCCTTTTTTTCATAGATATAAAAGATGATATAAGTAGGTTTAAACTGTATATTTCTAACAATAATTTTTAGAAATTTTACCAATTATTTTTGGTAAAGAGAGGGATGTAATTTTCTTTCATCTTTTGGTCTCCGATGAGGAGATTTTAACTAATTTTACACCTTTGTCGAAGTTTAAAAAAGAAAAGAAATCAAATAATGTCAACAATTTTGACCATTGGAATTTCAAAATAAAGAAATATTGAATTTACAAAAGAAACACAGCATATCTATCCTTTGCTTTGAAATGAAATCAACCCTGAAATGATATCCAAAATGAAAAAAAAAATTAAAGAATAGAATTATGTCCAGCTAATGACACAGCAGAGGTGAGGTGAGGTGATACAAAGAGAAAAGTATAAGAAGAGATTTCTTGTAGGACAATTATGCCATCTAATGTATTGATTAAATTCACATGTCACTTGTATAAGCTGACAAGCAATAGCAGCTTGGAACATTGACTTGGCAGCCTGGCCTTTCTCCCTTTGTCTGTTTCTTATTGCTGTTCGACAACTAGCTACTCCCTCTACCGATACTTATACCATAAACCCGAGTATGCTTATACCATAAATTCCGAGAGTATAGAATGAATATAAGATATACTGTATATAACTCGCTACATTTACCTAGTGTTTTATCTAGTACTTGTGTCTTTTTCAAAGCTTTTTTCCCCTTATTCAAAGAACAAGGTTAGTAATTTAGTATTTATGAGAATTTAAATTAATATTTTTTGTTTGACAGTGTCCACTCTACATCAATATGTAATCTTGAATTCACCAGTATCTATTTGTATGGATTAAACAGTGGTGGATAAAAAGACACAGAGTTGAAAATTCCGAGTCCGAATTAATTTTTTAGAAAAGAAAATATTTTGTTCAAATTTATTTTTTCAGGTTGCGCAAATTGAATAAGTCTGAATTTAGATCAAAATAAAATTTAAATACAGTCTGAATTTTAAAAAATTTGAACAGAAAATTCATAATTATGTGTAATCTTTTTGTACAAATTACAAACTGTTGCTAGTTGTAATTTTTGTTATATTTTATGGTCTCACTCTGATTCTAATACGAATTTAATATTTTTTAATTTATTTTATTTTAAAAAATATAAACATAATGTATTGGAGTAGTACATATTTTAATTAATCTGATTGAAATTAGAGGCTAACGAGAAGCTTTGCCACCTCAATGGACCTCCTCACTATTGTCCTGAGGAAGCAGGCCACCTCATTTTAGAAAGGGAATAGCTGGCTGATTTATAACTACTTGTACCCTTCAAGTCTTCATCCTCATTGGAGGCCACACCAGAATTCTCTATTCTCAGAGAGAGAAAGAGAGAGAGAGTTTTAGAGCGAGATAGACAGAAAGAGAGAGAGAGACGTACCAGCAACAGCAAAGGCAGGTAATGAGCAGAAGAGAGCTCAGTTTTCTTTTCTGTGGGAGACACCAGGAATTTCGTTTGTTTTATATGCATGGTTAATTAGCTAATTAAACTGATTATTGATTTTCATGAATTTGATGAACTTATCCTTGTGGTGTGATTAATTTTGATCATTATTACAGGTGTAGCTGCTGTTGAATTTCTCCCTCGGTAATCATGGGGTACTGGAAATCGAAGGTCCTTCCTAAGATTCAGAAAGTCTTTGGAAAAGATGCTGCTAAGAAAGCTGCTGCTGCTGAAGCTTGCAAGTCCTTCGATGACAACAAGGTTTTTACAATACACACCCTTCAATTCATTTAATATAACCTAGTATTTTATACTGATTCAAACCCGATTCGAACCGAGTCTTATGCTAAGATATTCCAAATTCACACTAGATTTCTAAACCATTGGCAGGTATAGACCTATTTATGAGCTTTCAACCATCATATTAAGCTTTTGGTGAAATTGGTTCTTAAACACAGTGTCAAAGCCCTTCTAACCAAGAAGTTTCAAGTTCAAATATCAGCAACTCCCATATTAATTATTATACAAGGTCAAAGAAATCGCATCCATGCTTCAAATTAAAAGAATATACGTGTGACGGGCGTGTTAGAGTATTAATCTATCCATAGGAGCTAGTAACCCTTATGCTAAATTATGAGGTCATGACTTAATGGTCAAGACTAGGTTCCGAGTATATTAGGTCCGATGTTCGATTTTTCCCTCACCTATTATATTATACTGCCCTTTATATCTTCTCCTCACCAAAAAAAAAAAAATAACAAATTTATTCCTCACAACTATTAGACCAACCTTATTCAAAATTTGAAATTTGCTGCTCAAATTTTTGTGCCCCTCTTGTAGTATTACAACAACATTTGGTGTGGATCGGAATCATGTTGTATATATTTCACTAAATTTGTGATTGTGGGGTTGTTTTAGGAAGAAGTATCCAAGCAATTTGAGGAAAAGAAGACAGAGCTTCAGCCCAAGGTCATAGAGATCTATGAAGCTTCATCAACTGAAATCAAGGTTTGCTCACAACTGACAAAACAAAAGGAGTTCGTTATTAGTTATTTTGAATGAGAATATTTTGTCTAAGAGAAAATTGAGAAATACAAAGAAAAGGTGCATTATGTAATCACAACATCTTACGCAACATGAATTAGATTATTTTTTTATAGATCTACCGGTACCTACTGTATAATCTTTTATCTCATAATTACCTACATTAGTTAAAGCCGTCTTACTCAAATAATGTTATTTTGTCATGATACATTCAAACAATAAAACGAAGATAGTTTTATGGATAATTTAATTATCGGAAGTCGAAATGAAAAAATGCTAGTAAATAATATTAATGTAGTTTTTTTAAAGCATTCTCATACTTGCTGGCTATATGATCTTATGGATATTGTCATCCGTTGAACGCAGGCCTTGGTCAAGGAGCCCAAAGAAGCTGGTCTCAAGAAGCACTCAGTCAAAGTTCAAAAGTTCCTTGATGAGCTTGTAAAAATAGGTAAAATCTTTAGCTTTTTTTCCCACCTTTTAATTTTTTAGTGGTTACCTATTTGAATTATCTCTATGACTCAAAATTTGATGCCGAGCACTTAAATAGTGGATTATATCACCTCACATGTCATCACTAACCCCGAATTAAGGCTCTGTTAACTCGGTAATAATAAAAAAGAAAATAAATAGGATTAATGGTGGAATTATTAGTCTGCAATGACTCCTAAGTATTAATACATTAATATCTATGCATATATTTCTATATGATGATACATATCTTGAAGGTCTTGTTTTAATTAGCTCTAAGTAACGTGTTATATACTCTAAAATCATCAAATTTTGAACTGTTATAATTGTAATATCCGTTGGTTATGTCGACAAATATAAACGACACTTTATCGAATCAACGGTATACGTAAAGATGTATTATGCATGTAATTTTATAATTGTGAAAGATTATAGATGAAAAAGGTTATTTTACACGATTAAATGAGAAATAACGCCCTTTTACTGTTCAAATATACATCTTTTTAAATTTAATATATAATATAATTTTGAAATTAAAATAAGACATTTAAGAAGTGTCTCGACTTGCATAGCGGATCGACTTGTAATAATGTTTGACAAAAACCAGCCATCTTTAGTAGTGACTAGCTATCTAACTTATTAATTGCTGTTTGATTACTAGTTTTGAAAACTCATATGACGCACTAATTGATTTTTATTAGATTTTTAACCGTGAATTATAATAGTTTTACATTTTTAATACACATAATAGAATCATTATATTACAATTAGTCCCAACCATTAGTTCGAACCAGTAGTTTAAGCTATTGTTCGAGTTGGATAGCTTAAGTTTTCATATTCGAGAATCATTTGAATCAAAAGTTTAAACTATTGATCGAGTTGTTGTAAACTATATGGTACAACACGTAAAACGACAACGTCTTGTTGCTAGCCACCCAATAAAATAATTATGTTTTCCATTCTTATTTAGTGTGAATTCGGTTAAAAGTCTATTTAGGTTAAGGTAATTTATTCGACCTATTAATTTTAGATAAATATTTATAGGTCCAATTAAGTTTTGGATAATATATTTTATGAACGAATTCCGACGAAAAGTTTCAATTCTGGGCAAAAAAATGACATGGCATCATGTAACGGCCAATTTAGCCTAGGTTTCCATCACATAGGAAATTAACTTAAGTTCATTTCATGATACCACATCACCTTTTTGTCCGTAATAACTGTTAAAATTTTAATGTACCTAAGAATATACTGTGTAATAACTATTGAGTTGCTTGTGTTATTGAATATGATATCAAACCCTTTGGAGAACGATATGTCTCAAGTTCATATATCTGCGGCCTCCATATAAACATAAAGGCATTTGCAACGCTCCCGTTTTAAGCCCAAAAGGACATTAATATAAGAAATGAGACTTACTAGAGTATATAACGTGTTATGAGTCTTCAACCATATTTAGCTGAGATGGCTTCTCTATACACAGATTTCCCAGGAACAAAGGCTGTTTATGAGGCAACTTCAAAGTATGGGCCAGCCCTGGTTCCAGGCCCAGTTATATTTGTGTTTGAGAAGGTCTCCACATTTGTGGTGACAGAAGAGAAACCAAGGGAAATAGACCCAGAAGCCCCAGCACCAGCAGCCGAAGAAACAACCCCCAAAGAAGAAGAGACAGCCACTGTGGAAGAAACAGACAAGGAGATTGTGGTCGAAGAGGAAAAGCCGAAGGACGAGCCGCCATCCGAGGCCGAGAAACCCGCTGAACCGGAGCCGGCAAAGGAGGAGGAGGAGAAGCCACAAACTGAGGAGCCACCAAAAGCTTGAGCACCATGCATCAACACTTTTGTACATTTTGCCATAAAAATGTGTATTTCTCCTTTTATTTGATCATGATTTTTTGCATTTTTTTTTTTTTTTGGCATTTGTTAGTATTATAGATGGGTGTTAGGTGGGGATTTTACATGTGTTATTTGATTTTTATTTTTATTTTTTGGGTTTGGGTGAATGTGTAATTATTCATTAGTGCTTTTGTTTGTATCATGGTTCTTTGTGAAATGTGAATTTGTTGTGAAACAAAAACAATATTTGAAAAGACCTTACAATAAGGGTGGTTTTGGTATTTATAATTTTATTTGAAAATATATATTTATTTTTACAATTTTTTTAAAAAATTATTTTGGAATAGACTATTCCCACCAAATTTAACTGCTAAATTTTAATAATTTATTGTGTAAAGGATTTGGATTCCAAAAAATAAAAACAACTTAATAAAGGATTTTTGATATTTTCCTCATGAAATTTGAGTTCCTGGGACTAATCTTATTTTATCTTTAAGGTTATGTGTAATATATAACAAATAAGTTTTAAAGCAACTCATACATTTCCAACTTTTTTGTGATTATCTAAGCATAAATTCTTATATGAGGTCAGTTTATATAAAAATTATTGTGAGATGGACTTGGGTAAGAGTATCTTTTGAAGGGTTAATATGAATTGTTTGTCATCCTTTATGTATTTAAAATCATTATAAAAGTTTTCGTCTCACAATAACTTTTAAGTGAGACGATCTCATATAGGATCTACTATTGAATAAATCATTGAAGCTAGGTTAACAACTAAATTTTTAACTACTTATTACTAAGTTAATTTGCATGCAAATGCAAGCGTATAAAAATACTACATATGCACTACAAAAACACAAAAATAGCGACGGACATTTTTCGACTGGAAATTCCCGTCGGACATTCCGATGGGATTCCAATGGAAATTCCGACAGGATTCCGACGAGTTTTTTTTTTTTTTGGAATTCCGACGAATAGAATTCAAATAGGCATTCCCGTCAGAATTCCCATTAGAATTTGGCAAAACCCGTCAATATTTCATTTTTTTTGTAGTGACTCTTGATACTAAAAACAAAACTTATGGTTTAATTATTATTAGGAATTAGTTTGTATAAGAATGACTTTTAATTCCTAATACAGCTGGTTAGCTTCAACTCATAAATAAGAAATTTTGATTTTGCAGATACAGTCTGTATAAAGTAGAGGGGGGATTTCCCACAAACTCATGCCTACAGATTTGAGAGTAACCTCAAGCATATGACTCCTATTTCGAAAATCATAAATTAGACATGAAGTATAACAACTAATGATTCAAATTTCATACCTAAATTTAAAAAGATGGTGAACCAAACTACTCGTTAACTTATTATAATGAATATGTAGGATAACTTTATTTAAGATGAATTTAATCATGATAATGGGTAAAAACTAGATTAACCGAGGCGTGTTGATGAAAGGGGAAAAAACATGGTGGACAAGAAATGACAAAATGAAATATCTTTATTTGACAATTTGCTTGATTTTCATGCCAAATAAATCATTTTGAAGCTATAAGCTTTTAGTTCAACATACATTGAGATTTTACCAATATACAATCAGAAGCTAAAAAATGTACTCGTGTTCTTGGTTGATTTAGAGAACGCATATGATATACTGCCTAAAAATGCACAACAAGAAGTGTTTAGAAAAGGGTGCACCAATTGCCAACATCAAGGGCCGGTATAATAAAAACACGTGTATGATGCATTGAGAATGTATGACTAAAACAATCACATATTAAATTTAGGTCGGAATTTATCCGACCCAAACTTAGTCATAATTTTTAATCACAAAGTCGACTCAACTTAACGTTTTTTAGGATTCAAATCTAATCAGAGAAGAATTTTTCAACATGCAAATTTGGTTCAAAACCGCCCTCCTTGGCAAACACAGTATATGCAATTTCAGACTGTGCTGGCGAACACATTGTTGAGGACGGAGGTAGGCCTTTCAGTCAAAATATCATGGGCTAATAATATAATGCATGGCCCAGTTGGAAGGCCCAATAGTCCAATATATTAATATATAATCGACATTTATTATAATATTATCTATAAAAAACATAATACAAATACAATATTTTGCCTATTTTCTATAATTTCTTTCTAATTATAATGTTTTCGTCTTATTTAAATAAAGAAATAGTTTAGTCTAGTTAATGAGCAACAGAAAATGATTTTCTCACCGAAAGAGATAACATATTCTTGATTTTTAAAGTCTTATGGTGTTTTATTTATTTAAATGAACCCCACATACCCTAACAGCTTGAATTTTCTTATTTTCAAATTTTAATATGAATTTTTTTAAAAAAAGTATAATTAGGCCAACAAAATGTATACCAAAAGTACACCCAACTCATTCTGATTGGTTGCTTTTATTTTTTAATCTTAAAACTCTCTATATATGATGATATATTCCATCCGATTACGCCGCATCATATAAGTGTCAATTCAATGTCCATTTTATAAGTGTGTTTAGAATAATTCATTTTATTATCAAGAAAATTTAGTCGAGATACTTTTACAAATCAATAATTTTAATAAATTTCGTTTTTTGAATATAATATATTCTCTTGTTTCTCTTTCTTGAAAACAAGACAGCCAGCTTACCCACCATTGGAGATTCTCATTGGGGAAAAAGAAAGCAAAAGGAAATTAAAACAAAAAAAAAAGCAAAATTCACAGAATTTTTTTAAAAAATCAAATGCTTATATATGTTGGTAAGGTATGCTGGTTTATTAAACTTAAAAACCTTTGTTAATTAAATTAAATTTAAATTTATTATTAAAAGCTTTGCCTCACAACTCCAAGCAATTGAGCTGGATTAGCATGGACGTTTGCAGTCGTAACAAGCAACCTTTAATTTTTCCCCAACTGAAAAATATATTGGAATTTTATATGTAAAGATATGATATATAAAATAAAACTAACTTAGCTCATAAAGTTTGTGCATAGGTGGATTGAAAGACCTTTTTTTCTATTTTAGATTAAACATGGCGCGATAGACTTGATTTCATATTTGTGCTCATTATTAACATTTTAGTAATAATAAATAAATAAATAAATATGAGAACGGTAGTTTAAACAAAGTCTCTTTGACACCTATTTTGCTTATAATGAAATGTGAAGGTTGAAAAATATGTTCCCCGTGGATCTATTCTTTGGTGTATCAGGTTTCTATTGAGCCTAATCTGATATTTGTATCAGCTTCTTTTGTGTCCATTATCAATTAAAAAAAAGAAAAGAAAAGGCTACTTATTATTAAATATATAAAAATAAAAATTGTGGCACTTGAACAACCAATTTGATAACATAACTCCAAGGAAGAATCCAAGAAAAAGAAAAGGAGGAATAATGAATCCTTTTTCTTTTTCAGGGATAGAGAATAGTGAATCTATTGATGAGATTATAAAGATTTGATTTATACTAATAGAGATGAGTAAGATTAAAGAGGAAAGCATTATGATAGATGCTTGTTTGGAATATATGTTGGACGGGGTTTTCGAATCAGACACGTTAGAATTAACTTATTTTCTTTGTAGTGGAAGATGACTCTTGCACTACAAAACACTACACATGGCTTTTGCTTGATGTCTTCTCACAATACTGTGTTTGGGTTTGCTTTTGTCTCCTAAGTTGAAGCCTACACATCCCACAACATAACATTATTTCTCCTTCATCCACAACTTGTAGTGCTTAAGCTACTTAAATTGTTGACCTTTTTAACTTGACATATTGATTCCTATGGTGCTCTCTTCATATCTACATCTATATTCTCTAATTTGGCAAATATTCAATTTGTCTTTTAAACTATTTGAGAGTATTTGATCTTGTACTATGTCATATAGTTCGAGCAACAAAGAATATTTGTTCATCCTCAACTAATGTAATTTGTCAACTTACCCTAACTTTATGCACATTCACCTATTGAAATCAGAGTCTAACGTCTTCTCGCTCAATCAATGTCTACGTGTCACTACACCGGGCATGTACATTTGTATCAACGTACCATCAGCTCTAATACCACTTCTTAGAGGTATCAATGGAGAAAGTCCAGGTACACCAAGGCCCATGACAAGCTCAACTGAGTAATCCTCCTAAAGCCTATTAGTAGTGGATCGAGTAGCTCACCTTGTGGATATCATAATCCTTCTTATTTCAATATTCTAATATAGAACTCTATACTTAACCGTGATATCCTAATATATGTATACATTCATGAATGCACATAATTCAAATTTAAATATTTAGTAAATATAATGATATGATTTATTGATCCCATGTCTCACAACTTAACATCATGTAACTAAATGTATTGCAAAAAATATTTGCTAATTTTATTTTTCAATTTGCTGCCTACGTGCACTTTACTATTTCATTGTAGTCAAGCTATTATTGATCCATATAAAAAGTAAAATTTTATGTTTGATTCACTCTCTCGTCCCCAACACCTTTGGCACCACCTTCATATGCCGGTGACATTGTTGGTCACACTATTATAGGAACCAGTTTTAACAATGGGTCTTTAACGATGGTTAAAAGGACAAACCATCATGAAAACTGGACCGGTGATATTTTTGTAAATAACACGCACTTTTAGTACATATGACGACAATTCTAATGTAAGAACTGTCGTCATAGGTTTTCTGAAACATTTAACTTAATTGAACCGTCATTAAATGTGACATATGACGACGGTTCTATGACAGAACCGTCGTCATATGTCTTTTAGATTAGCTTAAAAACGCGATCTACTGTTTCCACACCTATTTACATCTCTCGGTCTAATCGCTTTCTACGCTTTTCTCTCCTTTACGTACCTCCTCATCGGATCCGGAATTCTTTCCTCAACGGTCGACTTGAATTGGTAACCTTCTCCTCACTATCGCTGTCTAGATCTCCTCTTTCTTAATTTCATTTCTTTATAGTTTCCTCTCGTCTCTTTTAAGTGTAGATCTCCTCAAATTCTCGTGAATCCTCTCCTCACCCTCGCCGTTATCGGTTTTTAGGTATGAATCTTTATTCTCTCTTATTTTTCGCTTTAAGTTATTTAGAAAATATATTATAGTTAAATGTTGAATGTATTTGCGGAAATTATGTGAATGTTGAGAATGTGGGTAATGTTTGAGATTGTTGAAATGTTGAGAATGTGGGTAATGTTTGAGATTGTTGAAATGTTGAATCTTTTGTTGAAATGTTGAAATATTGAGAATATCGAGGAGTCAAATGGAAACAAAAGGTGATAAACAATGACTATTGTTTATGACCTTTGTTTCCATTTGACTCCTCGATCCTTCTGCCCTTATTTGTTGATCGGCCTACGTTGCGGTACACTCCATTTTTTGTCTTGTAAATCCGACCTCATTGTTAATCACAATAAGAGAATTTCAGTTCCTATTATGTCTTGTGTCGTTAAAGGAAATTAAAGGGGTGACATCAACATTTCATACATAATTTCATTATTGTCTTATGAATTACGTAAACTTTAAAACAAATCATTTATGATAAATGTATAATACATCAAAATTGAAAGTAAAAGGAAACCGTATATATATTATCACGTACTAATATAATATATACATAAACAATTCTCTTACACAAGGACTAGAGGGAAAAAGACATGTATATATATATATATATATATATATATATATATATATATATATATATATATATATATATATATATATATGGTTTAAGGATGTAAAGGAGAAAATATAAATGTGAAAATGTACAAAAATTGGAAAGGTATTTAGATATATGGATCTCCTCAAATACTTGTCATAAAGATAAATTTATTATCAAATTTATTTATTTTGATGAGTTGAAGTTGGGGAGGACTAATTTATCCAATTACCTAAATTTTCAGTTTCTTTTTTGAGTGCAAGTTCGTTATATTATACATGATCGTAAATTAGAATACACGATTTTTTTTTAAGTTTATGTAATGCATAAGACAAGAATGAATATAAATAAAATGTTCAGGTCATCCATTTAGTTTGTTTTAACAACCCAAGACATAACTATAACCGAAGTTCCCATAACTCTTGTTGACTTTAGCAATGAGGTCGAATTCAATAGGTAAGACATAGAGTCTATGTACAACATGAGTTGGTACGCTAAAAAAAAGGAAAAAGGGTAAAAGATTCATTGGAGAAAAATGTGATAAACAATATGAACTTTTGTTTAAGTTTTGTGATTGTTTATCACATTTTTCTCCAATGAATCTTTTACCCTTTTTTCCTTTCTTTCGTTCTTCTCCAATGTGATAAACAATCGGTAGAGTGCTCTTTCTTTCGTTCTTCTCCAGTTCGAAGGAACTTACCGAAGGAGAAAGGAAGTAATCTCCCTAAGGAAAAGAAAAGGAACTTCCCTAAGAAAAAGTGAGGTTGTCCACCTTTACCCCTGCATGAACTCCAAGGAAGCGAACAAAGGACCAAGCTCTCTAATGGCAGAGCTCGAAGATCATCCTTCGATGAGGGTCAAAAGAACTAAGTTCTCCTAATTTTCTTGGTTGAGTAATGAGCTCACTCTTGACAGATTTGTGAGTGAAATCATTGAGTTTTTATGTTGTCCACCTCTGTGTGTATTTCTTTTTTGAAACTTTGTGGTTTAAATGATTTTAATATTTATGCCAAGTTCGTCTCTATTTTCCTAAAGAGATATTTTTAGTAGATTGAGTTATGTATTTGTCTTTATGACTATATTGCTTACTTGGAGTTTGTGCAGAGGTAGCATGGACTGCAAATATGATGTATATATATGTTGTCCATGCTACCTCCGCAACAACTCCAAACAAGCAATATCGTCATAAAGACAATGACATAACTAAATTTAGTACAAAAGCATCACTTTGGGTAAAATAGAGATGAACTTTTTCACATAAATAATGAATAAGTACTCTTTGTATTATAATTTCACATTATTGTAATATATATTCATTGTTGTAACCGTAAAAATTTATGGAATTGTGTTCTTGAACTTGTTCAATGGAACTTGTTGTGATTGTAGTAAGTGAGAAATTTTTGTATATATTTGGAAAATTGCGGTCATTGGTTGTTACTGTGTAGTTGTGATGTATTTTGTACAGTAAGGTACGCTAAAAATAAAAAACTGTTGAAAAGAATTCAGACATATCACGACGGTTCTTACATTAGAATCGTCGTCATATGTCATCGCCTACTCGGACGTATGACGACGGTTTTTACTTCCGAACCGTTGTCATAAGTTATATTTAACTACAATTTTTTACCGTAATAAAAGATGTTACATACAACGACGGCCACATACGCAACGCCGATTAATCATAATTAAAGATCATATTTAACCGTAATTAAAAATGGGTCATGTAATAGTGTCGGAGGATTGAAGTTACAAAGAATAACAATTAAGGTTGTCCATTAAAATATTTGTTTAATATATCCGCAATTGTTTGTCTGATATTTGGATAAATATTTATTTCGTATGGAAATTAACATTATGGCATGTTTGTAGATATCGATACTCATTATTTGATGTATAGCTTAACTTTTTAATTTTTTAAGATAAACATTGTTATTGTTAGTATGTATGGTTAATGTAATATTAAATATTTATTTGGTATATAGGTAAATATTTTTGTATGTTTATAAATCAACGATTCTAGTTGGGATCTGTTCGTTTTAGCTATAAAACTAGCGATTACTAGTTATCGGTAATTATGATTAGTGATTAATCGTTAGTTATTATGAGCGTTTACTAGCAGTTATGGTTAAGTTTAAACATTTATTAGCATTTGTAGCATTAGGGTAACGTTTAACAACAACAACAACAACAACAACAACATAATAATAATAATAATAATAATAATAATAATAATAATAATAATAATAATAATAATAATAATAATAATAATAATAATAATAATAACAGTCAAATATGAGGTTACGATTAGCGGTTACAATCAGAGCTTTTTGGTTATCAACAATTATAATTGTCTATTACTAATTTATAAACACTATCATAAATGCTAAAACGAACAAAACCAAATAGTGTAATTTTTAAAGACCCTCATTTTCTAAAACTATGGACTCATTCATTTTAGTGTTCATGATATCGTTTATCCTGGGATCAACCCTTTGTTTGTGAGGTTTGTGATTGGTGATGTTGAGTAGTTGTGAGTTGAAGTATGTTGTCTTCTCTATTGTCTGTCAATAGTAGTTATTTTGTTGTACTTGTCTTTTTTGTTTGCCTATTGACACTTCGAATAACAAAAATGATAGTGTCTATAACTACTAACTATTATTATTGTTGTTATTGTTATTATTATTATTATTATTTACCCGAGGATTAGCTCACCAATTTCTAGTGAAATTTTAGGTGGTTTTGGACTGTCTATTGATAGTGGAGTTGTTTTCGTCTCAATTGTTAGGTGGTTTTTGGACTGTTGTTGACATGATAGTTTGTCATCGTTCTTTTTGTTGATTTTCTCATATCATACGATTATCGTTTAGTTGTATGGTTCTTGACTTGGCCAATTATCTATAAATAAAAAGTAGTAGTACCGTTAAACTTTACCTTAACCATATCAAATGCTAATAAATGTTTAAATTCAATCATCACTACTAGTAAATGCTTAAGGATTTATAATCACTAATTGCTAATTTTAACAGTCAAATATAGCAAACTCGAATAAAATTATTTCAGGTCTAGAAAGACAATTTTACCCATTTTGAATTGAAAAATAATTTAGAAAAAATTAAATTATATGCCACTCAAATATATAATAAATAATGATCAAATACCCAAAAAAAAGTTTATAAAGAAGTGATTAATAAAATTGCAAAAAATGTTTCCAATTTTTTTGCAGAATATAAAAATTAATAATAATTAAATTGAACTAAATCAAATTAAATTATAAAAAAACAAAGAGTTTAGAAAACTTTATATAAATGTCAATATATTATGTAAAATATGGAAAATACTAGGAAATTTACAGGAAAAGTACTAAAAAATTTTCAAAAATATGCATGAAATAATCATATAAAATTATTTCATTTCATTCTCTCAAAATAATTATTTCATTTTAAATAAGGGTAGTTATGTCATAAAAAATTTAGGCACACATCTAACAATTACCCCCAAAAGTTGAGTTTTCATTGTGTAATTTTTTTGGGGGCAGAAAAAGCCTTACCTGCAATCTTGATCAAATTTGAGCTTAGGGAAGCGAATCCTCTTTTTTTTTTTTTTCCATTGTAGAATCAATTTGAATAATCGATCAAAATAATAATAATAATAATAATAATAATAATAATAATAATAATAATAAATTTGAATCAGAAATGAGAAGAAAAAGGCAACTTTGGAGGGATTGGGCACGAGGAGGAAAGCATTCGTTTATTGCATTATACTTTTCTAAAAGATTTGGTTTAAGGCTGATATTAAAAAAAAATGTGAGTTAATTTCCAAAAAAAAAACACGATTCTATTTGTTTATTATTTATTTTATTTTATTTTTATATTTGGCTAATTAAAAAACTTTTTGGTGTTTCATGTCACGACTACTATCAAACAAATAAATTATGTTTACAATCTATAACCATTTTTACAACAAAAAAGACATGAGTTTTGTTTCTTTGTTTCTCTATAAACACCTGTAAATTTATAGTTGATGCATACGGGATTCGAGCCCAAGTATTTAAAAATAATTCTAAAAAATTGTTGGGAAAAATTATAAGCATTACTCCAAAATTAGTTATTTTAAATGCTTGGAGCGTAAATGAAGGAGTCATTTTAGGGAGGAGTGTAAGGATTAGACAAGCAAACTGATATGAATCGAACGGGTCTAACTAAATGACCTAAAATCCAAACCAAACCGACATCCGAAACAAGTGAACCGATTTTTACCGGAAACCGAAAGTGAACCGAATCGAAACCGAACCAAGCCGAAATCAAATGAACCCGATTAAGAACCAAATTGAAATGACCTGATCCGAAATCGAACTAACTCGAAATATAATTGACTCGATTAATACCCGAATCGAAATAACCCGAACCGAATCGGACTCGAATCGATTCAACCCGAATAAAAGTGATCCGAACCCGAACCGTCTCAAATTCGAGTTTGACCCAACCCACATTAGATGAGTCTCCGTAATTTTTTTTTTTGTGGGTCTCTCATGATAGACTTTTGTGCCTGTTAGTGGTACAATTTTGATCAATCACAAATCCTATTCAAACCGATCCATACCAAAGGATGATGGTGGACTTGATAGTATTTTATATAGTTCTTTAAACCATACCCGAAACCATCCCTCGAAACCTACCCGAACTAACGTTGAACCAACCCAAACCGAAAATGACCCAAACTAACTTCACTCGAAGTTGACCCGATTTGAACCGAACCCAAACCCGAGCCGAACAAGATGGACGCGGAGTTGAACCGAACCGAAGTTGACCCGAATCGAAACCGAACCCGACTATAACGAGATCGACTTGAAGTTGACTCGAACCGAAGTTGACCCAAACCAAAACCAAACCCAACCCGAACGTGTCGACCGAAGTTAACTCGAATCGAACTTAATCCAAAACGAATGACCCAATTGTCAAGTTTCAGTGAGGATTGAAATGTAGTGAAAACTATAAAAATAAAGTTACAAAACAAATTATTGAAATTTAAAGATTGGGATAGAGTGGATGATAGAGTGGAAGGGTTAGGAATAAGCCGCTAATCTATAACTATCCATATATTCGTAAATGTACATGACACTCTTTTTATCAATTGACAACAAGTTTTGTTAGATGTTCGATAATCATTTTAGAGACAGCATCACTTTCTACCGTACGATAGCGACTCTTTGGTATATATGTGTACCCTTAAATTTTTGGGTGGAATTTTTATAAATTCCGACTTTTAATCTTTCTCACTCTATCTCGCTCCGTCTAAAACCACTCTATTATTTCATGTTGGAAAAATTCCGCTACATATCGCTCCATTACACTCCTTCCCACGTCCTGCAAAAAATCCCACTAAAAAGAACATGCTTGTAAGAAGGGTTTTTTTGTTTGGAGGGAGAGGGTCACCCTTAATGTTATTTTTTTAATAAAAGGAAATTATCATATATATATAATGTGGTATTTGTAATACATAAAATAAAAATTGATAATGAGACCAAGTCTATATCTCTCATTTTCTTATATAGGAAAAATTTCAGTCGTCTCCATCTTTTCTGATAAGGGTCGTCTGCCATCAACCACAACTGCTAGTGCTAAACTCTAACTTTTTCGTTTTCAATATTTTGTTTTGATTGGTGTATTTATACTATTAGTTTTATATTTTTTGTAAAATAAATCATTCTCTAGTCTCCTTCAGTGTGAATTTTATTATCTCCTTGGTATGAGTTTGTTTTGTTGCCTTTTTATGAGAGTTTTCGTATATCTAGAGATATCAAATATTGGAAGATATTTGAACTTAATCGGATGATTACCTGTTTGTTTTAGATGGGGATGGATTTTATATGGTTATGTTATGTGATATTTCTTCAGAGAGAGAGAGAGAGAATGTCGTCACGAAAACTAGCTAAACTTTGTGCTAACACACACAATCAACGCATTACATAATCCCAAATTTATGCTGTGATAATAATTAGTAGCAACCTAGCTAGAATTTTTTATTTATGCCCACACGTTATGCATGTATGCTTCACTAACGTACTAAATTTTGTTACAAAATATATCATAGTCTCATATTTATAAACTTAGATTATCATATATAGTTATCTGTTTTAATTTTTTTAAAATTTTTATTGTTATGATCCATCTTTAAAAAAAGTAATATGTGTCATATCATTTAATCTATAATCTCGGATTCATGATATAAGTACTAAAATTTCGACATGCGACATAATTATTAAGGTACGATAAACTTTTTATATGTGGTGCTCACTTTGATCTAACTGTAATACATCATCCTCTCATTACTAAAAGAAAAGTAAGAAGAAAATTATGGCAACCTAGCAATCGAAAATAACTAATGAATCCCCCCAAAACCCAAAAAAAGTTCCATTTTCATGTAATGTTTGAGAAAAATTTGGAAGGTAATAAACTCACTTGAAAGTTTTATAATGAGAATGACCGGCCGTAATTTTTATAATGACCTTCATTTATATTGTAAAGAGATAATTATTTTGATTGCTTAAAACAATAAGAAGATACAATAGCTAATTAGTCATCATAATAAAATGATCTAACAGTCAAATGGAATGAATCTTTATATTTGTGAGACATTCCAAACATTTCTACCGATATAGATACATCATTTTCTAATTATTATTAAAAACAAAGGGGGAAAAAGTAAAAAGAAAACCTAAGAACGATGACCTCGGGATTGAAGTAACAAACAAATACCCCTCACATTCAATTGGGTCATATATATCGTGTGGTTCATGAAAAGTTAGAATGTAACAAACTAATCATTTGAATAGTTTAATTAATCAGAATGATTAGTCATACTCCTCGAACCCATTCTTGCGAGGTCCTTGAGTTCATTGGTGTAAACAAATGAACAACACGAAGTTGTTGAATATCTACCACTACACACAAAGGTCTTGCTGATTCTCCAAACGATGAGAATTCGTGTTTGGGTGATCTTCTTGTGTGTTATTATTGTGAGGTTGATCCATAACCACCTTGGTACCAATAATTGTGTCATCAAGTGGTGGGGAGTCATAATCCTTGCTTTTCCCCCATATAACCATATACAATCCCGCCACTATAATCACTGCCCCAATTGCCCTGCAAAATTATTAAAGTACGTTAAGTCCTTTCACTCGTGGACCCAATCATTCTTTTTAGTTTTATTATATTATTAAATATGAAGATTCTATAAATCTGTACGATAACTTATTATGACTATTTAATAAATTGATTGTTTCGTTGGAATCTACATTCAATTTATTTTTTATTATTCGGGTTCGTAATCGGTGTATGTAAATTGATCACTGGTATTTTAGGCTGATCAGTTAAGATGAGACTAATTCTCATTTAAAGCACTAATGAATTGTCTTCTTGAGAATATAATCTAGCATATTTGGAAAAATTAAACAAGGCCATTAGAAAAAGTAAATTATGCCAAATTAATGCAATTTTAAACAATTACAAGTCAAAAGAATTGACGCTTATAGACCATATATATTCTAGCTTACTAGCTCACTTTTTTTTTTAAACAAAAAAAATAACATTTTTAGAATTATTTAAACGTAAATACTGGTCAACTAAAATGAAATGTCCTACAATATCCTTTACTCCTCTTTTCTCTTTCTATATTTTAGTAGCAGCCACTTGATGATAAATCAACTTTTTGGGATTTACAATTTTATGGAATTTGTCTGGTTGCTATTGAAGATAAAAATTGTGTAGGTCTAACCCTCTTTACACCCACACCCTAGCCAAGCATACCAATGAGCTTTAGCTCAAGTGGTACGAGAGACATCATTCTATCTCGGAGGTTCTAAGTTCAAATTCGGGATGAGCTATTGTATGGGACCGTATCTTTATCTCAACAAGTATTTGGACCTAGTTTTTTTGTGTTATGACCCATTTAACCCCCTCACTTTGAATTTCTCATCCCCATTGAATCTTATCTTAAGATGGGGATTATGTGGAATATAGTTTACCTCTGTAAAAAAAAAAAAAAAAGAAGAAAGAAACAACAATCTAGCCAAGCTATTAGAGTAGAGAGAGAGAGGTAAAATAGTACCTTCCAAGGTACATCTTTTCAGCCATGATGAAGGCGCTCAAAATGGCAACAATAACCATGCACAAGGGATTGAAAGCGGTGACGAAAACGGGGCCTCTCTCTTTCATCACGAGTCCTTGAATGTAATACGCCAATCCTGAGCAGAATACTCCCTACAACGTACCATGCACGTTATATAATTAGCCTACTTCATGGATCATAATACTCACATTCTTTCTATTTCCACTTAAAAATTATGATAGTCCAAGTTATACACGCGATAAAACCACCCTCTACTTTTTTTGCATATCGACAAATATTAATCTAACGATTTTAATATTGGATTTTTAATAAAAGTATCCGTAGTTGATCCCTTATGTCTCCTACTTATTAGAGGGAGGAGTCGTGGGACTGAGGTATATGGGTAAGGGTTAAGGAGCGGTTATTGAATATTACAGACTGAATTTGTGTAAAAAGAGAAATGAAAATAAAGGAGCATACACTATAAACAGCGGCAAGTAAATTGGCGTCCCATCTTATAATCCAAGGAGAGGATCGTCCCTTCTCCATGACGAGGGCTACGGCTGTACCCTCAAGCGTGCCCAACAGGCATATCAAAGCTGTCAGGGAGAGCTCTGCAGGGTACGTCTTTAGAGTGATTGCCTAACTCATAAAAATATAAAAAAATATATTAGGATTTAGGAAAATTATGATATAGGAAACACTAATTACGTAAAGTAGATGGAATTAATTAATTAATTAAAGTACCTGAAGAATGACAAAGGCAGCCCAACTAAAACAGCCAATGGTGATCATAATTGAGCCTCTAATTGCATCATGAACACTAATATCTAGTTGCTTAACCGCACCAGATGGGTCGCTTTTGGACCAAAAATTGAGGGAAGGGCCTTTGACTAGAGTCATCATCATGGCCCCTCCAAGTGTTGCCACTGTTCCTATTATCTTTGCTTGGCTGCGGATGCTCCTGAATTTCATCTTTTCAAGTCTGTACGTTACAGATAGTTGGTTTAGTACAAGAATTCACGTCATTGGAAAATCCCGAGATCGGTCTCAAAATCATATTAATGACTGAATAGCGATCGAATAACATCAAAATTTATACCTGAGTATCCAAGCCATCACAAATGTTATGGCTGGAACTATGTTGACCATGGTGGCAGCAAATGTTGCAGAGGTGTGCTTCATTCCCAAGTAATACAAGTTTTGATCAATAACAGGTCTACAAAAACCCATAATTTAATGTTAGAATATTTGTTACGTAAGAAAACAAGGAAATATAAACAGTTTATAAGGAAGATATAATTTTTTATTTAAAGTTTTTGATGTTTGTCAACGGAAAGAAAAATAAAATCATCGTAACCTATTAATAACTCCGATACTTAAATTCTGTTGTAAAAATCAATAAACATACTATTTGAAAAATCAATTTTTATATGATCTAAAAATATATTTGTTTTCAACCCTTTATAGGGCAAAAACTTATTCTCAATAGAATATTCTTCATCCCCTAACAAGGAAATTAAAGAGCTTACAAGGATGATATAATAGTTTATTTAAAGTTTTTGATGTTTGGTAGAACATCAGAGGGTAATTTTTAGAGATAAAATTATCGTAACCAATTAATAACTCTGATTGATCCTCCTAAAATACACTTAAATTCAGGAATAAAAATAAAAAACCATATAAATTTGAATATCAACTTTTATATGATCTAAAAATATATTTTTTTCGACGCCTTATAGGGAAAAAACTTATTTTCGATAGAATATTCTTCATCCCCACCAAAAAAAAAAAAACCTTAGCCAATAGATGCTTACTCTAGCAAGCTAAGTAGCAATATCTTGATGAAAATTGGCCAGGTCATCTTGGGCCTTACTTTCCTGCATGAAAATATAACCCATCCATAATTAGAGGCATAAATCATTCTTGGACATGCCTTGGTTTTAAGTTAATAATAAGATTATTAGAGTATAAACTAAGCTACTAAAAAATAATTAATGTAATGAAAAATTAATAAATAGAAGGAGGAAAAAGAAAGAGACTTGTCCAAAATAAGGGCAAAAGGAGCAACAACAATGGTAGCAACTGCATGGCGGTAGACAACAAGTACATAATTGCTCATTCCATGGTTAAGTGCGACCTTAGATAGAATATCCATTCCTGCTAGGCCGAATTGCAGAAATACGACGGCGAGGAACGGCTTTGTTTGATTAAACATTCGACCCCGAGACCCCATAGTAGTTATTTTTTGTTCGAGCTCGAGTAGAGATGGGTTTATTTTGGTTAATTGAGCAAGAATGTAAGTGATCAAATGGTGGGTATTTATACTTGATTTAAGGGGGAGTGGAGTTGGGAATGCTTTTTGGTCACATTTTTTTGCAATACTTTATTTGTTGTCTCAAAACGTAAATCAATCGCTTGCTTTTGGTATTTGCATTGCTTTTTGGTTGCTCCACAGCCCCACTTAGCAACGCCATTGCAATTAAGATTCCGTTGCATTATATGCTTCGCTTTTCGAGGAGTTGATTGCTGATTATTGTTGTTGTTGTGGATTTCCATTTACAATTTTATGGATCAAAGTTGGTTGGAATTTTGTGCCAATATTTTTAGAAACCCAAAAATAGAAAAAAAATCACTAAATTACTCTCTTCGTTTTACAATATATGTTATTTTATAATTATTTTTATTTTATTTTATAATATCTGTCACTTACAATTCCAATGATATATTAATATTAATTTACTAATTTTGTCCTTATTCACTTTCTTCATTTTGAAAATGTAAGGGTAACTTGATCTTTTAACATAAATTTTATCATTAATTTTGTGTTTTCTTGGTGTTCTCTCATAACTAAAAAAACAAATTTAATCTATTTCAGGTCACGAACGTTTCAAGTAGAAATTTTTTTAACTAGTGTGTTTCCAAAGGTTCAAACTTATATTTTTTCCTTATCAAAGTGAGGCTGCTAACACAGAAAACACAACTTTGTTGGTAAAGCCACTAAAAAATATAGAATAGATGACTATACGTAAGAGAGTAGTGGAAGATTCAACACATTTTCTAAAATGGGGTCCCACTCATCGAAATGATGAATCAACTTTTTTTATTTGATGGGTGTTGGAGGACAGTTATCTCCATATCATCTTCTAAAATCTTGAGCATTTTAAGATAGGATTTTTTAAAATTCTTTTTAAAAAAGAAAAAGAAAAAAGAATAAATAGATGAGTATATGAATAAATACCATACACCCTAAACATCAAAAGATACATAGGATAAATGGGTTCCTAGCCATCTGTTGATCTTAATATTAAATTTAGATTCTATTTTCCATTCGTTTAAGAAACATCTTCTTCACAACAAAAAGAAAGTCTCTTTGTCATTTATCTCATTATTATTATTATTATTATTATTATTATTATTATTATTAATTAGTGGTCTATTTTGATGTTAAACCTAACGTGCATGTTTTATTTATTTATTTATTTATCAGAAAATAAATTTAATTGGATTGGTTATGTGACATACTATTATAAGAAATTTTCTCACTGATTGTTCTCGACCTCATAGGTATATCAACAACTATATAATAATTATTGAAAAATGTCACTGGAGGTTCTATATTCGTATTCGTAATCTAAATTTTAAAAAATGGGTATGATGTAAAGGACTATAATATAAAAACACATTTTCTTCAATTGTAATTCAAGAATCTGGCTCAATTAAGATCGACAAAAACAGTCTTTAATAGCTCAAAATCGATCATAAACCTAAATAAGAAACCAGAAATTGTTCATGTCAATAAAAATTGGCATTGTTTCAAATTTAGAGACCATTTTTAAATTTCGATCTCAACTTGATACCAATGTTAGAAACCAATTACAATTGGACTCTACTGGGATCCAAACTTTACGGTTTCTAATTGAGACAAGTTTGAGTCCATTATTTGTGATCGCAACTTAAAAGCAATATGTTTCAGTCTCAATTTGAGACAACTGCAATCCAATCTTAATTGAAGACTTATACCAATTTTTGGGTCTTCAATAGAGACCATTTTGTTTTGTCAGTCTCAAATAGAGACCAATTTTTTTGTCTTAAGATGTTGTGCCTGCGAAGCTATTAAGATTGACAGACAAATTCGGTCTCCAACGAACTAGGATATTTTTCACTTACCAAAAACCTGCTTTACAAAATGGGTCACTTCCACGATTAAAATGTGCTACTTCTTCAACAACCAAAATTACATATCATCCAAAATTTCACCAACCAAAATTACATATCATCCAAAATTTCACCAACCAAAATTACATATCATCCAAAATTTCAAACTTCCAAAATTACATATCATCCAAAATTTCACCAACCAAAATTTCACCAACCAAAATTACATATCATCCAAAATTTCAAACTTCCAAAGTCGTTTTTAAGCTACTATATTTTAGTAAATGTTGCAAGTGAAACCCCCCAACTAACCTAGCAAAACCGACCCGAAATGAACGAGTCAACCCAAACCGAACCGACATCCGAAATAGCTAAACCGATTTTGACGAAAACCAAAATGAACCGACCCGAAATATAATTCAACCAATTACAACCCGAATCGAATCGGACCTGAACCCGATTTTGACCCGAATCCAAATAAAAATGACCCAAACGCGAACCGACCCGAATTCGAATTTGACCCAAGCCACATTTTTTAGGTGGGTCTCTCGGGATGGACTTTTGTACTTTTAATGATACAATTTTGATCAACCTCAAATCCTATTCAAACGGGTCCATACCAAGGGATGGTGGTGGATCTAATAATATTGTATTGTATATGGTTAATGTGAAACCATACTCGAAACCTACTCGAATCGACATTGACTCAATTTGAACCGAAATCGACCCGAATTTGACTCGATTCGAAATTAACCAAAACTGGACTTGAACCCGACCCAAACGAAATTGACCCAAAGTTAAACCGAACCAAAGTTGACCCGAATCGAAACCGAACCGAACTCGAATGAGATCGACCCGAAGTTAAACCGAACCAAAGTTGACTCGAATCGAAACCGAACCGAACCGGAATGAGATCGACCCGAAGTTGATCCGATCCAAACTTAACCCCAACCGAACCCGAACCAAATGAACAAATGATCCGATTACCAAGTCTACCCCCAACACACACACTCTGTCGTCCGAGTCCAAAAGTTATCAGTAACTAACTATTAGTAAATGTTGAGACCAATAAAATAGAGACTCGACCCCAAATTTGATCCGTAATTGGAATACACATTGTCTTCCGTCTCTAACATTGGTCTCAATTTGAGCCATATATCCATTCAATCTCAAAATTAGTCACAATTAGAGTTTGTTTTCACTTTCGGTCTCAAATATTCGTCTAAAAGAGAGACGCGCATGTTTAGTCTCTAAGTTCGATCTCTAAGTAAAATTAAAAACTGATTTTAAGTTTGGTCTCAAACTTTCGGTCTCAATTAAAACGGATTCTTGTAATGTTATTTGACTAGTACCTACCTATTAACAATTAAAATATAATAGTTATTAACTATCTAATCTGTAACCTACTTTTCTAACAACTAATTTTGTCTAATAGAGTCATGATATAAAAACCCATTCCCTCCTTCAACCATTAGGCAGAATTAATTTTTTGTTATTGACAACAATTTTTAATTGTTCTCCCAAAAACAGTTGCCTTTAGCATACTCTAATGATTAATTGTTAGTACATTTGCATTACCTCGTCTACATGGTCAACTCGGGCTTTAAGAATTAGATACATACCTTTATTACTAAAGGCGCACCTTTTTTTTAAGAGTCAATATTTAATATCTCTACAATTAAAATGTGCTAGTTATAGATTACTCTTAGAACATGCGACCTCTTGAAAAAAATTTCTGATAACATATGAGTGAGGATAAAGCACACAAAAAAATTTTATTGTAATTTATAGAGTTAATTATTGATGTTAAAAATTATTCTTAATGATCGTTTGCAACATAGGAAGAGGCCAATGTAAATAAGAATATTTAACCAAGCACATCTAATAGTGGTGTAGCTTCATACGGCGAATCAATATATAGTACTTTATAATGTAGGTGTTAGTTAGTTTAATTGGATTTGAATCATACTTGTATTTCGTTCTGTCTGCCTTTCTTTACATGAAAAAATATTGTGAACTACCTGAGTTCAAATCCGACATATATTCAACTTTGCGCATTTCTTTGCTAGAAAGAATATAGTAGTTTGTTGAGAGAGACATGCACATCTTGTGATTGGATTTACATCGAAGTACAGAAAAGGCAAATTAAGATAGGGTGAGAAGGAAGATTGAAGGTAGTTGCATACATGCACAAATACAACCTCTAACGTGTCCTTTTTATAAAAAAAATGTATACAACGTGATTAAAGACAAGAAAAAAAAAGAAAAAAGGAGAAAAGTTAAGTTAATTTAACTTAGGACTCGATCGATGTGATTATGAGGGAATATCGAGGCAGATTTCTTTTTAAGATTTTGAAGTTGATAAATCGGGGAGATATTTTAATTTATTAAAGCAAATATTTTAATGTCCCCCTTTTTTTGATGGAACATCCTCCCCATTTTTAATCACAAATTAATTGCATTATTAGAAATTAAGAAAAAATATGTCGTTGATTAAATTCAAGGAAAAGAACTTATGGCTGTTTTTTTAAATGTATATATTAGTATTTATCATAAAAGTGGTAGACCCAACTTTATAGTCTAGAGACTAGACAGTTGCCTCACTACTTTGACTCCTTTTTTTTTTTCCTGCAACAATTGACAATTTTCATGAAAAAATATTTATTAAAAAATCCAAATGAAAGGTCCAAGGTCATAGCATTTTACACTATATAAGATTTGGGATGAGTAACAAAATATATCATGGTTTCTAATCATGATAAATTATACCCTTACATTTTTATTTAGTAGCAAATTGTACCCTTGCATTAATTTTAATTTTTTATATATAATTTGATTTCATTACTAATTATTATTTCAGAAATAAGATGTAAGTACTTAGAATATAATAAAGCTGGGAATAATAATTTAATAAAATCAAATCATTTATTATTCCAGGTGCCTATGAAGTTATCTTTTTATATAATTTGGTGAGTCATCTTTACCCAAAAATATAAGAAAGAGCTAAAAACAAAGAAAATAACTTGGGACATAATGTTTAAAGCATAATTATTTGAAAAATATCCTTTCAAAACCAAAAGGAACATAGAGATTTCTTTTTACAATTAGGAATAAACGTGTTCTTTATTCTTTTGTAAAGAAAAATGTTTAACTCTCTTGAATCAATAGAGTATTACTAACCCAAGAAAAATCTTAATGAACCAAAAAGGGTTAGTCATAAAAATAAAATAAAACCATTGCAAGGCAAAATAAAAATATTATAGGCCTAATTCAGATTGGATACCAACTAGTATAGTCGGTAAAGATCTTAAAACTTATTACTAAGGTCTTGGTTTCAATCCCGCCTGTGTCTCTTTAATTTCAAAGATCAACAACAGGGCTGGTTTGAGCTCCGATTTAGGACTTTTTATTTTTGATATTATTGAACTTAGGCTCTGTTCCATTTAGTTAGAGCTTAGAGCTTTACAATTGCTTATAACTCCTTATAACTTTTTATAACTTTACAACTATCTTAAAATTACTTACAACTCGTTAGAAAAGTATGTAGAATATGGTACTGGATATATCAACAAGTCATGAACGAAATCACTTTCCTTAATACCTATTTGTTGTAACCACAAATGATCTTAGGGATTAATTAAACTCCCTAAGATCATTTGCTTATAACTCCCTAAGTACTTATCTATTAATATATAAAAGAAAAGTTGGGTTTACTCTCCTCTCCTTAATTGTAGGGGTTAAATTAATTTTTAACCTTTGATTAAATTTTCCGATTGATCTTAGCCCTTAATTTTTTTAACTCAATCCTCTCTCTCTCCTCCTACTCGTAATTCCACGTTCTTTGCTTTCGTCTGCAGTTTATTTTTTACGGTTGTATTCCCCACCCCTCTCTCCCCTCGGTTTCTTTTTACAGCTTCTCCCCTTCCCCCTACCCCCTTCATTCTCATCTCCACAATGTCTCTCCCCATTATCTCTCTCATCTCCCCGCGCCCCATGTCTCCTTCTATCTTTCCCGCTTGCTCTCTCTCTCTCTCATTTCCCCAATTGCTCCATCTCCGAAATCGACCCGGATGAAGATGACGAAGATTTCCTCGGGGCATTCCCGAAAGTAAGGCCAAAATGCGGGCAAAACGCCAAGCGACTCACCCGGTCGTCCTCCTTAAGGCCCACCGCGCCGCCGGCTGCCTCTCCTCTATCGCCGGCACCTCCGTCGGCCTCGCCGGATAGGTTCGCCGCCGCGTCAAGACCGGCAGCATCGACTCCTCCAACGACGCCACTCGTCCCGGAGCGGCGTCGTTTCGATGCCTTCCTCCGCTTCTTCCTCTTCGTCTCCGTCGTTCTCCTTTGCCTCGAACTCGCCTTGGATGTTTTTGGATACGAGTGAAACGGATCAAACCCGAACCCAAATTGGTGCATGATCTTGAGGTCGGCGATAGGGGCGGGTACTTCCCATGGTGCTTGTGGAGATACGGTGGCTTCATGAGTTGTTGGTGCTTCCCATGGTACTCCCCGCCCCCATTATCTCTCTCATTTCCCCATTTTCTCCTCTTTTCTCGCCGATCTTTCTAATTGATTTTTAGGGTTTTTGGAAAATTTAGGGATTTTGAAATCTGGGTATTATGGAATTGCAGATGATTCAAAATGCGAAAGGTGGAAGTTTCGTTGGAGATTCCGATTTCCGGCAGGTTTTCTTCCTCTCCGGCGTGGACCGACTCTTCCGAGGCAAGTCTCGCTCTTCGCTTCTTCGTTTCACTCCAAGCTTTCTCTTTCTGCTGTTGATCGCTTAGCTTCACTTGTTCTCGCTTAAGTTTTTGGTTCCGTTGATTGAGTTATTTTTTGTTTTTTGCTGATTAAGATATTTTTTGTGAGCACGATGAAATGCTAAGTTTTCACGCCAGTTTTCTTAAAAAGATTGTAACTCATGACCCAGGCTCTATTTGCTATTGGGGGGTATTGTCCTTGAAATCTTCTTTAAATTTATCTCCATTGGGTTGCAAGAAGCTTTACCTATAATTTTTGAATGAAATGAATTGTCTTTTCTATGAATGAATCTATAAATCCATGCTTAGATGGATGTTTTATGATTGTATTTGATGGTACTTGGAAACAAACTAAGGAGATGGTGAGTGCAGGTCTTCCATTCTTATCAAAGTTTTCAATTGTGATTTTGAGTTTAGTGGGGAAGTATTTATGATTCGGAACTCATTCTAAGGAAGGAACCATTTAGAGGGTGCATGAGTACCATGGAAGCCGTTGCACGAGCAGCACTGAGAGTTCTCGATCCTGCTGGGATTAAAAGAAGACAAATTGATTGATGTTTTGAGGTCAATGGTTCATTTACAAGCTTGCTATTTAAAGCCTATGAAGCCGAGGCCGGAGTTGTGTTGAAAAAGGGCTTGGAGAGGAGGTATAAAGTAGAGGAACAAGCCGGTGGGTAGGACTGGATAGGCTGATTTGTGAGATGGAATTGAGTTGGATGGGTGGGATTGTGGGGATGGAGAGAGAGAAGTGAATGCTGGGGATGGGTTGTGGGGAGGTTGGGAAGGAGGAGGAGTAGGTGGAGGTGGGGAAGCGGTACCGACGGAGGCATGAGAAGAGGGGAAGGGCGGTGGCGACGGGAGGATCGTTGGAGGGGTGGGATTGTGGGGATGGAGATAGTAAGCAAATTGCAGGATGGGTCGTGAGGAGGTTGCGAACGAAGAGGTGGAGAGGCGGTATCGGCGGAGGCATGAGGAGGAGGGGAGGCCGCCGCCAAGATATCTTTGCCCTCAACATCTCCATCTATTCAAGCAAATTTCTTCCTTACGTGTGGCGAGTTATTTGCTTGGATGTCATTCCTTTCTTCCCCCGATGAGCTCGATGCTCGCTTTTTGTGAGGATTTTGGTTGGAGAAATATCCCCAGCTTCAAAGGACAAAATAAGCAAGAAAAAGGGTTTCAAATTGGTAAAATTTCCCTCATTACCTCATCTTTTCGAGCTGATTTTTCTAATTGATCTTTAAGGTTTTCGAAAAATTTACGATTTTGAAATTTGGATATTGTGGAATTGTAGATGATTCAAGATAAGTTCGGGGTGTTTGTTGACATCACTAACTGGAGGTTGGGAAGGAAGGGCAAGAGGAGGTGGGGAGGCGATGGATATTTTGAATTGTTTGTAAATTAAGGAGTTATTAAAGTTTTTCCTTTTGAGTTTATTTTTTGGAATGTATTCTATCATTTGGAATTCGGATTTGGACTCCTAATGTTTGATTTTTGCCTACGTTTGGTCCTGAAGAACTTCTATGATTAAAATCAGCGATTTTTTTTTTTTAATAGCGGCAGCCAATTCAATTAAGTGGCACTAGCACCCCCAATTTATCGGTTTGAAATCATTCTTCAATTACCAATGGAGTTCGTCTTTTCTATGTTCAATTGGACCTTTGTTTTCTAACCTTCTTCTCTTATGGTGGTTGGGTTTTTGTACACAGGATAGGATCATTATTCAATTGTAAGGCGATAGCCCCGATGCAAAAAGTCAGGTGATAACTATGGGTGCATTCTACCTCATGCTTTTAAATTGTGTTGAATAGATAAATAGATTTATCTATTTATACTTTTAAATTACCATAGATTTTTAGAAAATTGATATAGCGGCAACGCGCGGGTCTTAGCTAGTTAGAAATAAGTGTAATGTTTAAGATACTCAAGAATCATCCATGAGAGTGTTACAATTACTCACAAGGATGAAAGTTATGTCATATTTCTCTCTCTCTCTCTCTCTCTCCAAATGGCCTTATATAAATGTCCCTTGACCCAAGAAAACTGGATAAGATGCGGTTATTAGTCATTCATATGCATTGGGAGTTTATATATCCAGTCTTATCCCAATCCAGCACAGACATTATCGCTTATTACAATCAACACAGAGCCGTGTCGTCCGACATGGGCTACCCGTGTTCACTGTTGGAAGCAACATGCCGGGAAATGCATGGCCAACACGAGTCATGCCCTCCAACACGAGCTGCCCAGGATACCTTCTAGGTATAATCCTAGGATTACTAACTGTTTATTTCCATATTGCATTCTTGGAATTCCCCAACAATCGCCCGCCATTTCAAGAATGAGATAAATAAACTTAAACTTTATAGGAATCTTGGAAATTTGTACTTCATGAAAGTATCTTGCGATTTGAACAACATAATTTCAATTATTCTTAACGTTATAGTAGACAAGTTTTTGAACTATAAATCCTTTATGACTAATTGGATACATCTCACATACAAATCTCAAAATACACTTAAAATTTTGACACAATTTAAAGGTCCTGTGTCCATATCGTTCATGAATGCATCAAGTCAAGCCCTTGGCTCTTTGAATCAGCCACACTTCGTACTCACATCGGTAAATCTTAGAAATTGCTCCTGTAATACAAGCACCCATTCGATCAAGGTTTATTAGGAGTAATTAAACTCACCCTCTTGAACATTATCAATAAAAAACACCCATACCTTGGGATGAAAATTAATAGTGCTAACAATCACCGTATAACGTTGTCACTAGTGAACTTAAAACTTGAGATCTTATCAAGAGTTAAGTTGAGGTTTCATTATTAGTGATCAAAGAAATGGGCTTACGTCTCATCCCCCTTGATGTTTTTAACACCAAGTCTCGTTGCTAGACTTTTAGTCAAAGGATCAACAAGATTATCCTTTGATTGCACAAAATCAATAGTAATCACTCTATCCTTTATCAATTGATGAACATAGGCATGTCTAAGTCCAATGTGCCTTGATTTGCCATTATAGACATGACTATAAGCCTTGGATAGTGTAGAATTTATTATCACAGTGAATGGAGAGTGGTGACATGGGTTTAGGCCAATTTGGAATCTCCATCAACAAGTTTCGAAGTCATTCCGCTTCTTTACTTGCTATAGTTAATGCCATAAATTTAGCAACCATGGTGGAATCAATAATGCAAGTTTGTTTCTTGGAAGCCCAAGAAACAGCCCTCTACCTAGCAAAAATACCCATCCTGATGTAGAGGCATAATATTAACCTCTTCATCGGTTATACAACCGACATCCGAATATCCTTTTGAAACCGAAGGATTACTTGAATAGAACATGCCATAATGTTGATTTTTCTTTATGTATTTCGAAACTCGCTTATTGCATGCCAATGAAATTTACTAGGATTACTAGTAAATCTACTTAATTTTCTAACTGCAAATGCAATGTCAGGTCTTGTACTTGTCATGACATACATCAATGATCTAATGACCCTTGCATACTTAATTTGTACAACGGATTTTCCATCATTCCGAACCAACTTATACGTTGGATCAAAAGGTGATGCCGTAGGAGAGAAATCCTTGTACTTAAATCTCTCAAGCACTTTCTCAACATAATGAGATTGAGTCGGGCATATACCATCGTTATTTTTAATAATCTTAATGCCAAGTATCACATCTCGCTTCTCACATGTTCTTCATGGAGAGCATAACAAATAAAAACTCTTGTTTTTCTCAACTTCTTCCAAGTCAGTCCCAAAAATCAACATGTCATCAACATATAGACAAACGATTACACCTTTTCCATACTCAAACTTAGAATAAACACATTTTTCAGATTCCTTGATATTAAAGTCCAAACAAAACACTACTTCATCAAATTTTTGATGGCATTGTTTAGGGGCTTGCTTTAAACCATATAAGGATCTAATGAGTTTGCATAATTTCTTTTCTTGTCCTGGAATGACAAAACCTTCAGGTTGTTGCATATAAACCTCCTCTTCTAATTCACCATTCAAGAAAATAGTCTTGACATCCATTTGGTGAATCCCAAGCTTTTGAATTGTAGCAATAGCAATAAGAACTCTTATTGTTGCAATCCTAGCTACCGGGGCATAAGTATCAAAGTAGTTAATACCATACTTTTGGTTAAACCCTCTTATCACCAACCGGGCTTTAAACCTTTTTATGGTACCATCTACTCTTCTTTCCTTTTAAAGATCCACTTTGATGTAATAGGTTTACATCTAACGGGAAGATCACTCAAAACCTAAGTATTATTTTTCATGATTGAGTTCATTTCTTCTTGGACTGCTTTTTTCCAAAATGGTGCATCTTATGACTCCATAGCCTCTTGAAAAGAGGTAGGGTCTGAATCCATGCTATAAATGTAAGGAATTTCATTTTCAATGGAATCTTTTATTTCTTATACCAAGTAGATGTAGAAATCAAAACCAAAAGATTTCTCCTTTCTAATATACTTAGTCCTTCTTAACTCAACTATGTCTCCTTGTTCTTGACCATTACAAGAAGTCATAGTACTTGGAATAATGTCTTTGAGTTTAGGAATTGATGAAAATCTTGTTTTATCAAATATTGCATATATTGATTCAATTACGGTGTTAATCATTATGAAATTATTTGGTTCAATATCCACCAACCTATAGGCTTTGCTATGTTTAGCATAACCTATAAAGATACACTAAATTCCTCTTTCTCCCAATTTCCTTTTCTTAGGTTCCGGGACTCTTACAATAGTACTACAATCCTAAACTCTAAAATAATTCAGGTTTGGTTTCCTTTTATTCTAAAACTCATATAGAGTAATAAAACTCCTCTTATTAGGAACTCTATTTAAGATGTAATATGCTGTGAGCATTGTGTTGTTGTACTAAAGTGAGTACGGTTGTCGGTTTCGGGGAGCTAGGTCTCTTACAAGTCTAAGGTCAATGTCTTTATGAATTAAGCAACGGAAGAGTTCACTTGGTTGGTAATATAAACACTTAAAGAATGAAATAAAATCAGATAAAGAAAACCTTAGGTAGGGATTTACCAAGCTAACATGCCAACAATCTTAATTACATGCTTCTACACTATTCACAACTGCGATGAACTAGGGAATCGATGCAGTTCAGACCACCTAAGCCTTCTCTCGAAGGTCATTAAGCTAACTCAATTGAATTAATTGTTGTTCTCACACAATCAAAACCAGAGAATTACAAAGTTATCTACTCTTCCCTTAATAACAACCTAAATTATTCTCATATCTAAATTGTTATCATCCAACCAGTTGAAGTAGAACTAAGCCTCTTCACTCAAAGTCTACTCAATTCCCAAAAATAATAAAGGCAGGATTCTCTCGAACCTCACACCAATTCACAAGTATCAACAAGTCGGGAATTTATCAAACAATTGCAAATTAGCATTAAAGCATAAATTACGATTAAACTAGCATATTAGTGGCAAAATCCCCAACCTAAGTTGGAAATTTAGCCACACATATTCATGGCATTTGACAGCAGATTGAGGAACGAAGACCGAAAAGAATGCAAGATAAAAGTAGAGAGAAGAATGATAATACCGTAAACTTGAATTAACTTGCGATTAATAAAAAATAACTCCAAGCTTTGATCTCTTAACAATGGAAATGAGTGCTTACAAGTAGAGAGAAACTAGCCTAGAAAACGCAGCATCAAAAATCTGTCTTCGAAAATAACAGCTTCTAGAATAAAAGATGCAGAAAACGAAAATCGCCGATTGGCATCGGCAATGGCCGAAACCGTGCTTAACCCGTGCAAGCTCACGACTTCTTCAATTAAATTCCAAATTCCTAGCACGGCCTGTGTTGACTTTGGCATTGCTTGTGCTGACCTCTTGGGCTTCAAGCACAGCTCGTGCTAGACCTTCTTTTCTTCAAGCACAGCCAGTGCTACAGCCCGTGTTGACTTGGCTTGATCTCTTTCTTCGCTATCCGACCTTCTATGGCCTCCAGCTCTTTTCCTTAGCACTTTGAAAGATGTATTCTTCATCATAAAAGGCAAGATTACCTCAAAACATAGGAATTCGCACATTTCAATCATAAATGAAGAAAGTAAGCGAAATCAATTAAGAATTTAGGTGAGAAGGCCTTTGAAGTGTCGAAATTAGCCAATAAGAGAACAGAAAAGAACATAAAATTCCGCTTTATCAACCCCCCATGCTTACTCCTTGCTTGTCTCCAAGCAAGGCTACCATGAAGCACTCGAAAAACGGGGAGATAGAAAACCGAAGCCGCCCTCCTTAGGTGAAGGGCGCGCTAGACAACCAAAGCAAGTATATACAAAAGAATCATTGGCAAGATTGAGAATCAAATCGAAACAAAAGTTGCAACTCAAATCAAGATTGCAAAGCCTAGTAGCAACACAATCAATCTATCCCAACCCAAATACAATCAGGTTCCATACAAATGCTTGGCGAACTAGTTGGGATTGGTAGGACCTCACTTTGGGGTATGTGGAATACTCCCCTCATGTGTTTGAAAAAGTATGATGGTTCGCTCAAAACTCTCCCAAAACCCGCACACTACCATAAGCTTGCCAAATATCTCAATTCTCCACCACTAGGGACAAACCATGCAAGTTTTCCAATCAAGAGGACTTTAAAGAGGGTTGTAATGAGGCTTGGGCTAAAGGAAAGGAGGGAAAAACATTTAGGAATATGAAGCTTAATAACCTGAGCTAAGGAGCACAACACTTTCCACTACAACAACGTCACACCTCCAAACATCTAAAACATAATACTACATCACTCCAAGCTTTCAAGTAACAAATGAGTGGAAATTTCTCAATACAAAGCGTCATTCATGCGTACAACACTTTATTCCTTTTCTAACTCTTCTTTTCTCGATTTTCTTCTTTTTCTTTTTTTCGACTTTTCTTTATTTTTTTCATAGAACTTTACAAGCAAACTAAGCAAGGTAAGCATGAATGGTTAAAACTAAAATCCATCTCCACTCATAACTTCTTCGATTAACCAATAAACCAATCACCACCAACAAGGTATCACCCAACAAATTCCTAGTCAATAGAAATGCTCCACTAGACCAAGGCTTAAAGATGGGAAAATATTAAAAAGGCCAAAGGTATATTGAGCAAGGTTAGTGCAGGGGAAGGGGAAAGTTTGAAGGGTTTGAAACAAAGGATACGTAACATTCAGGTGGCTATTTGGCTCATGTAGTTTATCAAAATGAATGCCTCTATCCTCTTGGTAAACATGCATGTGTCAAATGTGGTTTTGAAGAGAAAGATGGCAAGTTCTAGAGTTGCAAGCATGGGAAAGTAACACTCATGAGAAATGAGACTACAAAAAATGATAGTCGTTAAGGCACAAAAAAGTCTCACAGAGTTATTTTTACCACAATCACAACAACTAGTTCATTTGATGTACCAAACATAAGAATTTCACAATTATGCACAAGAATTGTTCAAGACTAGATAAATCGCAAACAAGACGATCAATCTTAATCAATTTAGCAACCGAGTCTCTTATCATCATCCCAACCAAGCCAAAGATCCAAAGTACACACTTCCTATGATAATTCAAGTGCCCACCCCTCCAAATGTTCATGACCCAAGTCACCCATTGAAACATGATAACCATCATCCAAGCCACCCCCCATACTTAGGACTTTCATTGTCCTCAATGAAATGCAAAAATCGAAAGGAGCAAAGGAGGGAAGGGGAAACTTACAATGAGGTCACCTGGACCCCGGGTTGTCCAAGTAAAATCGGGAAAAAATGATGAAATCGGACTTCCCAAAGTTTTCAACAACTTCAAAGGCAAGGTTTCTCTCACCTCAAGCTCCCAAAATGCAACAATGAAGGATGAACTTGAGGAGAGAGAAAATCTGGAAATTGGTAGGTAAAGATGGGTGAAATGGGAATGGTTAGTGATGAAATCAAGTGGGAGATGATGATTGAAGGTAGAATTGATGTAATGGAAGAGAATAGGAGCGAGTTTGATGGGAGGCGCAGCTTGGAGAAAGGTGGCACACAACGGTGCTTAGGGTTTGTGGCAAGAAGAAATTGAAATAATGAAAGAAGGAGAGAGAATCGCGAATTTGAATCGCGCAGACGCATCGCACAACCTGTGCTGAACCCGTGCTTAACATGTGCCAACCCACGACAGTTCGAAAAATTGTCCGGGCATGCCGCACAACCCGTGCTACAACCGTGCTGAACCCGTGCCAACCTACGACATTTCGGAAAATTTCATCCGGGCAGGCCGTACAACCCGTGCTGAAACCGTGCCAAACCCGTGCCAACCCACGACATTTCGGAAAAATTGTCCGGGCAGGCCGCACAACCACTGCTCAAACCGTGCTGAACTCGTGCCGCGGGTTTGTGCCAATTTTCACCAACTTTGAGCTCAATGAACTTCTTTAACCTGCAACACTCAGCCAATTAAGCATCAAAATACCTTAAATTAATCCAATAAACTCTTTCAAACACACTTTCATCAACCCTACTTGATTCCCTATTCCTCAAACATTTTATTGCACTCCTTTTTTTCTACATTTCTTTTTCTTTTCACTCAGATTTTTTTTCACTCTCACCCCTCAATAATACATCACACAAACTTTTCATCATCCCCTTTTTTCTTTTTTTTTTTTAAAATAAAAATAACCTAAGCTAGAAAGCTAGAAAACTTGGGTTGCCTCCCAAGAAGCGCTTGTTTAAGGTCCCAAGCTTGACCAAAACTCTTTAGCTATCGGAAATGGGGAGGAAAGTGCTTGAAACCGCCCTGAATAGGCTCTCCTTGGATGTAGTGCTTGAGCCTTGAGTCTTATTGTTGCCTCCTTAGATTGGCTCTTAGAGCCATCACCAATCAAGCATTTCTCTAAAGGGTCCCTCACAAACCCATGTGGTAGCCATTCATCATGAAAAAATGGCTTCAACACATCCACCCTACAACATGTGTCTTCAAGAGCTGGGGTGGACATGGACTGGGTGAGATTAAACTCCACCTTCTCTTCCCCAACATGTAGTGAAAGCTTGCCATTCTTCACATCTATTAAGGCTCTAGCGAGTGGCAAGGAAAGGCCTACCCAAAATGATATGAATTTGTGCATCCTTAGCCATTTCCATTACCACAAAATCACATGGGATAAAGAATTTCCCGACTTGGAGTGGCACATCTTCTAGAATTCCAATTGGGAACTTGACGGATCGATCCGCCAGCTGAAGAGAGATGGCGGTTGGCTTCAACTCTCCCATTTGAAGCCACTTGCAAATAAAGTAGGGCATAAGGATAACACTTGCTCCAAGATCACACAAGGCCCTACTAATGGCTACATCTCCCACAGAGCATGGTATGGTAAAACTACCCGGATCGAAAGCTTTAGGGGTAATTTATTTTGGATGATGGCGCTACACTCCTCTATGAGAGATATGGTGGCATGCTCTAACAATCTCCCTTTGTTGGAAAGCATCTCCTTAAGAAACCTGGCATAAGAAGACATATTGGTGATAGCTTCCAAAAAGGGATGTTGATATACAACTTCTTCAACATCTCCATAAACCTAGAAAATTTCTTTTCCTCCTTAGCTTTCACAAGCCACTCGTGGAAATGAAACGGGAGGCTTGTAAGGTTTAGGTGATGGCATGGATGAACTCTCAATCACAATTTGCTCCTTTTCAATCTCCTTAGCACCATCCTCAATAACACCTTCCTTCACAACATCATGCGCATCCTCACTCTCCTTCTCCTTCTCCTTCCCCGTTTGACTCACCTTAGGGCCCTCTAACTCCTTCCCGCTTCTCAAGATAATGGCATTGATGTGCCCCTTAGGATTTGGCTCGGGTTGTGCTGGCAACTTCCCTTGGGATTGGGTAAGGTGGTTCACTTGTTGAGCAATTTGTGCAATTTGGGTCTCTAACATCTTTTGATGAGTAGATAATTGCTCATTAGTCTTGGTTTGGGCTTGGATGAAACCTTCCATGAGAGTTTCAAGGTTAGATTTCTGTGGAAGTGGAGGAGGAGGATTGTATGGAATGGGAGGCCAGTTTTGTGGTGATGGATGGAAACCGGGTGGCTGAGATGGATTTTGGTGGGGATGAGGATTGTTGTTAAGGTAGGAGAAATTGGGATGATTTTTCCAACCGGGTTTATAAGTTTGAGAGTAAGGGTTGTTCTGTGGTGGTGGCCTAGGAGGGAAGTTGTGGAGAGCATGAGCTTGTTCGGATATAGAGAGGCTAGCATGGCACTCCAAATGGGGATGAGGACCGCCACATGCTTCATAAGAATAGCCCATCTTTTGAGCGATGGAAGAAGAGGAAGTGCCAATTGAGGGGTGTGCCATAATTTTCTCCATTTGCAACGTGAGAGCTTCCACCTTGTTGGCCAAAAGAGCCACGGCATCCACATTATGCTTTACACGCTCTCGATCATCTCTTCCGACTCCCCAATTGTAGGCATTGGAAGCCATCTCCTCTAACAGAGCATCGGCTTGCTCTGTTGTCTTCTTCATGAATGTACCCCCGAAGCATTGTCCACAGATAATCGCACCGAGTCCGAAAGCCTCTCATAAAAATTTGAGTGAGCATCCATGGTTGAGTACCATGATGAGGGCACTCTCGCTGCATCCCTTTGAACCGCTCCCAAGCTTCAAACAAAGATTCTCCGGGATGTTGCTTGAACTGGATTATATCAAGCCTTAACTTGGAGGCCTTGCCTGGTGGAAAGAATCGATTAAGGAAGGCAAGGTTCAACTCAGCCCAAGTGTGGAAAGAGTTGGGAGCACAATTTTCCAGCCAGTTCTTTGCCTTATCGGTGAGGGAAAAAGGAAAGAACTTCAATCTGATGTACTCGTCATTTACTCCCACTATCTTGATCATGCCACAATGCTCAAGAAATGAATTGATGTGCTTGATGGGGTTAATCATTATGAAATTATTTGGTTCAATATCCACCAACCTATAGGCTTTGCTATGTTTAGCATAACCTATAAAGATACACTAAATTCCTCTTTCTCCCAATTTCCTTTTCTTAGGTTCCGGACTCTTACAATAGTACTACAATCCTAAACTCTAAAATAATTCAGGTTTGGTTTCCTTTTATTCTAAAACTCATATAGAGTAATAAAACTCCTCTTATTAGGAACTCTATTTAAGATGTAATATGCTCGTGAGCATTGTGTTGTTGTACTAAAGAGAGTACGGTTGTCGGTTTCGAGGAGCTAGGTCTCTTACAAGTCTAAGGTCAATGTCCTTATGAATTAAGCAACGGAAGAGTTCACTTGGTTGGTAATATAAACACTTAAAGAACGAAATAAAATCAGATAAAGAAAACCTTAGGTAGGGATTTACCAAGCTAACATGTCAACAATCTTAATTACATGCTTCTACACTATTCACAACTGCGATGAACTAGGGAATCGATGCAGTTCAGACCACCTAAGCCTTCTCTCGAAGGTCATTAAGCTAACTCAATTGAATTAATTGTTGTTCTCACACAATCAAAACCAGAGAATTACAAAGTTATCGACTCTTCCCTTAATAACAACCTAAATTATTCTCATATCTAAATTGTTATCATCCAACCAGTTGAAGTAGAACTAAGCCTCTTCTCTCGAAGTCTACTCAATTTCCAAAAATAATAAAGGCAGGATTCTCTCGAACCTCACACCAATTCACAAGTATCAACAAATCGGAAATTCATTAAACAATTGCAAATTAGCATTAAAGCATAAATTACGATTAAACTAGCATATTAGTGGCAAAATCCCCAACCTAAGTTGGAAATTTAGCCACACATATTCATGGCATTTGACAGCAGATTGAGGAACGAAGACCGAAAAGAATGCAAGATAAAAGTAGAGAGAAGAATGATAATACCGTAAACTTGAATTAACTTACGATTAATAAAAAATAACTCCAAGCTTTGATCTCTTAACAATGGAAATGAGTGCTTACAAGTAGAGAGAAACTAGCCTAGAAAATGTAGCATCAAAAATCTGTCTTCGAAAATAACAGTTTCTAGAATAAAAGATGCAGAAAACGAAAACTGCCGATTGGCACCGGCGAGTCTTGAAACCGTGCTTAACCCGTGCAAGCTCACGACTTCTTCAATTAAATTCCAAATTCCTAGCATGGCCTATGTTGACTTTGGCATTGCTTGTGCCGACCTCTTGGGCTTCAGCACGACTCGTGCTAGACCTTCTTTTCTTCAAGCACAGCCGAGTGCTACGCCCGTGTTGACTTGGCTTGATCTCTTTCTTCGCTATCCGACCTTCTATGGCCTCCAGCTCTTTTCCTTAGAACTTTGAAAGATGTATTCTTCATCATAAAAGGCGGGATTACCTCAAAACATAAGAATTCGCACATTTCAATTATAAATGAAGAAAGTAAGCGAAATCAATTAAGAATTTAGGTGAGAAGGCCTTTGAAGTGTCGAAATTAGCCAATAAGAGAACAGAAAAGAACGTAAAATTCCGGTTTATCACATTGCTTCACCCCAAAATCCATCACTTAAACTGGAATTAGAAAGCATAACATTTACCGCTTCGATTAATGTTCCATTTTTCCTTTCTGCCTCACCATTTTGTTGTGGTGTATAAGGTGCATTGTAGTTTCATGAATTATACCGGTTGATTGAAAATAACTTGGCTCACACTATTCTCCACCACCATCAGATCCTATACGTTTAATAAATATCTCACAATGCAACTCGGTTTCAGATTTAAAAATCCTAAACTTGTCTAGTGTTTTCATCTTTAGAATACGAAAGATAAACTTGGCAATATCTTGAGTAATCATCAATAAATGTGACATAATATTTCTTTCCTCCAATAAAAGGAGTGCTGTGAAAATTACCTAAGGCCCCATTTAATTCTAGGAAAATTAGAAAAAAAGAAAAAAATATGGAAAACGAATTGTTTTCCCTTGTTTGAATGGAAAAAATAATGAAAAATTTTGTCAATTTGGTCAATGATATTTTCCTTCCAAAATTGAGAGGAAAATAGAAAGAAAATTTCTTATAGACAGAAAAGAGATAAAAAAGAGGGCTTCAATTAATTAAGATCATTAAGAATTTTCTTTCTCCTCTCATGACAATGATGGATGAACAAGAAAAATAAAGTGACTTACCATTGAAAATTTTCTCTCTCCTCTCCATGGCAATGGTAGATGAGCAAGAAAAATCAATTTATCCTTACTTGGTTTTTCCTCCTTTTTTTCCATTTTAACTTTCTTTCCAACCTATTTTCTTAGAATCAAATAGAGCCTAAATCACTATGAATCAAATCAAGTAATTTTGTGATCCTTTCAACATTAGAAAAAGAACTTCTAGTAATATTTGTTAACATGTATGTTTACACTTCTCTATCATTCCATCAAAATTAGGAATCAAGTCAAGTCTAGACATTTCTTTTAATCTCTCATAATTAACATGTCCAAGACGATTATGTCATAGAGAAGAAGAAGAAGAAGAAACAAGCATGTAAGCGAGAATCATTCATCGTATCATTACTACTAGAAGCATTAACAACATTAAACTTAAATATGTCTTTGCACAAATATGTCTTCCCTATAAAGACACTACCCTTAGACAGAATAAACTTATCGATTTCATACACTTGCTTGAAGCCAAACCTATTAAGAATAGTACCCGATACAAGATTCTTTCTCACTTATGGAGCATAATACACATTATTCAAAGCAAGAGTTTTTCTAGAAGTAAAAACTAAATCTATTTGACCTTTACCTAGGACATCGATCTTAGTAGAGTTTTCCATGTAGAGAGTCACTCCATCACCCACCAGTTCAAAAGTTTTGAAGAAGAAGCGGTCCTTACACACATGCCTTGAAGCACCCGAATCAACCCACCAATCATTGTCAATTTGGCCAAGATTGACTTGATCAACGATCACGGCCACAAAGTTGTCCTTTTCCTTTGCCTTTTGGTTGTTCAGTCCATACTTTTTCTTTCAAATAGTGCAATCTCTCTTCTTATGACCTAATTTGTTACATTCCCAACAAGCCACTTTAACTTTCTTGTTGCCCTTGTGGCCATAGTCCTTGTAAGGCCTCTTCTCGTTTGGTACTTTCTGTCCATGGCTTGGATCCCCATCCTCTAACACATTAATCTTAGAGGCATGCTCCTTTTATTCATCCTGCATATGAAGCTCTTCTTCTATACGAAGATGGTTAGCCAAATTCTCAAGAGTTATATCCTCTTTCTTATGCTTTAAAGTTCTTTTATTGTCTTTCCAAGAAGGGGAAGTTTTTCTACTATAGAATAAACCGCAATAGACTCATCCATGTGCATCTTATGTTGCTTAAAATTACTTAAAATACATTGAATCTCATGCATTTGGTCTAGAATAGAACGATCTTCAACCATCTTATAATTATTAAACTAACTAACAAGGAAGTTCTTACTAGATGCATCTTCAGCCATTTATTTGCTCTCCAAGGCCTCCCAAAGTTCCTTGGCGGAGTTGACATTCTAGTAGACATCGAACAAGACATTGGACATCCATTCAAGATGTGTCCCTAGCATATGTAGTCATCATTCTCCCACTTTAGTCCTCTGCATGATTGTTCCAAAGTCTTCTCTTCGGTTTCCGCCGGGTAGGAAGTGTTCGGGACATACACAACTTTGAGGGTTGTGAGGAGGAAGTCCATCTTCTTTTTCAACTGTCGAAAGCTCACAACTTCAAACCTTTCCAATTTCGAAAGTCCGAAATCATCTCACGAATTGTTTCCATCTTCTAAGAAATAGGTCTTAAGAATGTTAGGAAAGTATGTAGAATTTGGTACTGGATATATCAACAAGTCGTGAACGAAATCACTCTCCGTAAGACCTATTTGTTGTTATCACGAATGATCTTAGGGATAAAATGCTGATTAGAAAGAAGTGTAATGGTCAAGATACTCAAGAGTCATCCATGGGAGTGTTGCAGTCACTCACAAGGATGAAAGTTATGTCATATTTCTCTCTCTCTCTCAAATGGACTTATATAAATGTCCCTTGACCCAGCTTAAACCGATAACATGCACTTATTAGTCGTTCCTATCCATTGGGTGTTTGTTTATCCATTCTTATCCCAATCTAGATAGCCATAACCGCTTATTACAGCCAACACGGGTCGTGTCGTCTCGACACGGACTACTCGTGTTCGCTGTTAGAAGCAACACGCCGGAAAAGCATGGCCAACACGGGTTGTCCGTATTAACGACCATTTCAAGATACCTTCTAGGTGATCCTAGAGGTGATCCTAGGATTACTAACTGCTTATTTTCTTATTACATTTTAAAAATTTCCCGACAATAACTCCTTACAACTAAATAAAATACGACTTTACTTCAAATCCATTTATGCTTATCACTCCAATCAAGTCCAGTCCCTCCAGGACTCTTAATTTACCAAATCACCAAACCCCTTTGATATCAAACTGGATCTCACGTGAACTCCAACCAAACCTAGGAAACCTTACCTTTCTTTCCTTTGTTAATCCTATAAATTAATGAACAATAATTAACTAATATAAGTAGATTTTTTCATTGCAATGGATATGCTTTTTAAAAATATGAATACATTTTAAACTATGAATGCAATTTGACACTCTAGTTATGGGTGACAAACAAACACGTGTAAATTTTTTTTAACCAAAAAAATTTTAATTTTAATTTACAAGCAAACGCACACAATCACATCTCAGACTTAAAAAAGAGAAACTTATCTACATACATATTTTCAAATACAAAGGTTGTCACTTATCAATATTAATAAAGTAAAAATATTACAACATACTCTATAATAAAAATTATCAAATTTTACAAATTAAATTCCTTTGAACGCCTTCCACTCTTTCCAATTTCTTTCAACTCCTACCGATTTCTACCAACTCTTTCCAACATCCAACTCCATTTGTCCCACCCAAAAAAAAAGCTCTAAATATATACTCTAAATAGATACAAAAACTATATTTTTACTAATAAAAAAATATACATACTAACACATTATGAATTGTTAATTTTAATTTTATTATTGAAAATTCGTTTATTATCATAGTTATATTTTCTATCTAATCACACCACTTTGTGTTAGTAAAAATTTTGTGTCTAATTTTTTTTTTTATGTACAAAGGACGGGAACTTATACATAAAATTCTTCTCAAGAATCAAAGACATGCCTTTAGAAGCCGGATCATAGATGGAATCCGGCTAGGGGTGAGTGATTTCGAGTACCCTGTTCCAAAATTAGGAACCTAAATCTAAATTTATTTGATCGGTTCCTGAATTTTAGGAATCTAAATCGGAACTTGTGTGACCAGCTCCTAAATTTTAGGAACCTAAACCTAAACTGTAGGGTCCGGTTCCGGTTCCAGCTTACCCTGTCCATACCATTATTGTTATAAAAAAGAAAAAATAGTGGGGGTGCTTACTTGTATTACTTGGGAGTTTTTAATCAATAATTGGGTTCGGCCTCATTTTAAAAAATAAAAAGTGAAAATTACCTTAAGCTCATATTAAAAGCTGAAAAAGTAAAAATCTAGAACATTGTTAAGCTGTTCTAGTTACACATGATTCTAGAAATCTTAATATGTCTTACCGGTTACAGAGTTTGATTATTAGAACCTGAATAGGAACTTGTTTGACGAGTTCCTAAATTTTAAGAACATTACCAGGAACCAGTCAAAAGGTTTTGGAACCTTACCGGTTTGACAAGGTTACAGTCGGGTTCCGGGGTTCCCGTTAGACATGCTCACCCCTAGATCCGGCACATCATCCACCCTATACTCGGTTAAAATATTAAGAAAAAGATATTCATTTTGTTGGTATGTTTAGAATGGTTAAAATGAGTGTAAGTGATCAATCCACTTTTTCTATTATGATAGGAAAAGTCGCTTTATGACGCCATATATTTACCGGTTCATATGACTCGATTAAGTGATGTTTTCTTTATATTGAATATATTATATTACACAGAGATCTATTTTATTAATTTATATAATAGCTCATTAATGTTCGAAAAAACATATTGAAATCGAAAGATATGATTTCAAATATAGAGCCAAATGGAAGTATATTTACCATTAATTTTGTCAAATTTTTGATATCTTCGATTTATATTTATTAAAAAATTATCTTTATAAATATTGTACGAATTTTTATCAATGAAATTTCTCTTTCTATCAAAATAAATAAATTTTATAAATAAATATCAACATAGAACCGTACCCACAAGGTTTAAGCTAATTTCTTAGTAATATATATATATATATATATATATATATATATATATATATATATATATATATATATATGCGTACTATAATTTTCAATTAATAAGTTAATTCTTTAAAAAAACCGATATAAATACATGCAGATTATAACTTCTCTACATACAAGTGAACAAATACTGTCATGTGGCCTTTGTTGTGAGTGTTTAATCACATGAATAGAAGTATTATTGAGCCGAGCGAGCTAGTCAGGCGGCCCACTGTTTGGCTTGCAAATTGGCCAGTGGCAAGCCCGAGCCCGCCCGGCCGAATGAGTTTGCACTAGTGAGTTTAGACAATAGAAATGAGTTGAACTGTTGAACAAAGCGAGCTTCTAAGAACCTTCTTGAAAAAACAAATATTAAGATCTAAATATTTCAAATTTTGTATCTAAATATTTATGATCATTCTATCAGAATAAAATTATGGCTCTTTTATCTCCCAACCCAACTTGTCTCTCAGTTCTCCTCCTCTCTTCGAAATTTAGACTTTTCATCTTCTCACATACTTTTTACCAAGAGCCTCACTATATATATCCAAACCTCAAGAAGTGAAGTTCATATCCAAATTATAAAATATGAACTTCCATCCGTGCCTCAAACAAATGTTGTTTAGGCTCAAAGCCTTGAATAGCCAAGGTTAGTTAAACTTGAGTTTTCGACAAGTCTTGGACAACCTGAGACTAGGCTTGAGCCTTAGGCGAGCCAAACTCTTGCCAAACAAGTTGAGCCTGAGCAGTTGCAAGTTCACAAACCGAGCAGCAGGAATGGCAAGCTTAGGCTCGACTCAACTCGAAGACAAGTCCACCCAACTCAAACACGCCTTCATCTATACCCAATAATATATATGTCAAGGAAGGAGTAAAGTGACTAAAGCAGGAAGTCAAGTCCACAAGTGATGGGGGATGTTTATCTGATTTCTGAGGAAAATCCTTCTTATCACATCGTGTTCCATCAAGCAGAAGACTAATAAAGCCATTTCCTCTCCTTTTATAATGCTCTCTTTTCTTCAACCTTAAAAGGACAAAATTACGGAAGAAATTCAAACAAGATAAGATCATATACATATTAGGTAAAGTTCATACCTTCCAATACGAGAGATTTTCCCAAATGAAAAAAAAAAGAGAAAAAAAAGGTGTATTTCAGGGTAGAATCAGGCCAGACAGATTGCCACACAGAAAAGACTATTAGCTGACCAGTAGTAAATTTACAAAAGACATAAAAGTTTGATCATTATCCATAATACAGAACCAGGGAAAAAAAAAGAAGAAAAAGGCCCCATGATCTACCAATAAAGTTTTGAAAACAGTTCAAACTGAGTGGAGTTTACTTTTCTACATGATGTAATGTAATAGCAGAAATTTTTCCCGGAGAGATGCAAGGGGTGGACAACAAAGTAAAAAGTGGGCAATAACAAGATGAATATAAATTTTGCATAAGAGTGAACTACCATTCACACCGGAACCGATAGCAGAAATTAATGATTAGAAAAGCTACAAGCACCCGTGATACTCTGACAATTAGTTTTTCCTGGCCAAAGTGATTGCCCCGAGGATATCACCGTAATCTTATATCCCAAAAGTCTTCATATTTAGATTAAGAGCCACAGCAAGCTGATTTTGGAGCAGCTGGGGCAGCCGCACCTGGGTCTGCAGCACTGATCTTAAGTCCGCTGCCACCAGACTGCATATCAAACAGGAGAGTCATGAACAATGGAATTGAGCAACAATGAACTCAAAAACATGGTCACTGGTGCTCTAAACTAAGCATTAAATGATTCTCATCATATTGTCAGTTTCCCGACAGCCAAAATTTAATAGACTCTTCCAAAATGAAACTCATACCAAGCCTTATCCCATAACAGATATTCTACTAGGGACTTGGCTCTCTTTCTATGAAAAAGTGTTTTCTGTGAGCCCACAAAAGAATCATACATGTAAATCTATAAAAGAAAACATTTTCAGATCCCTGCATGTCTACCTAAGCTGAGTTCACCTTTGAAACAACCTAATAACTACATTTTGACCTAATTTTTCAATTGACCAAAAACTTGGCTAAGGCTGCTAACCAGGTCAGGTTGTGTAGACGCATTTAATAATATCATATTTTGGGTTTCTCTAGCAACCAATTCCATTAACATAAAAACAAATTTCAAAGAAGAAAGTCATAGCATACAGAATCGACGTCAAGTTCAACTATTCAAGTCATATTCATTTTTCTCACATTGAATTTAGCCATAAATTTAGGTTCTGTTGTCATGTAGTATGAGACATTTCCCCAATATTGACAGACAACTCAGATTTCTTAATGTGGAATAGTGTTTATCTTAGCACTCTTTCGCAACATTCCTCACTGAAATTACTCCTATTAGCAATATTACCGCCTCAGCCTTGGAGTCAGATTCTGCAAGTCTCTGCTTGATATCTCTTGCTATTGAAAAGAAGACCTCCTCAACATTCATGTTTGTCTTAGCACTCTGTCACAGCACAGTATCAGCGAGGGTGAAAAAATAACTACCAGTAAGATAATCGACCACCTGCAACAAATATACTCAACTGTTTCGAAGAACTTGATTCCATACTCATCAGCTAAGGCTTGACCCTTTGCAGTGGGAACAGCCTACAAAGACGACTTTAAATCAGCATTGAACCATAATATTATATAAACATGATTTATAAATATACACAACTCTAAAGAGAGATGAAAAGAGGACCTGAGAGAGGGCAAATAAAAACATACAACTTACCCTTTTGCTCTCATCCATGTCTGCCTTGTTACCGACCAGAATCTTGTTAACATTATCTGATGCATGCTGCTCAATATTGCGGATCCAGTTCCTTATATCTGAGCATAAAGACATTTATGATGATTTATCAAGATACCATCATAATGGCCAAAAGGAATTTAAATAACACTTCTGTCCATAAAAAGTTTGTCAGTTTTTGTTTTTCTAAAGAACCCAAAAACCTTAAGAGATTTTGAGTTTTGATAGATGTTAAAGACCATTCTACCTCTGAAATAAACTACAATTAACACAACATTTAAAGCTCCAACCAAAATGGACAAGCTTGTTGAATTCAGGAGTATCTTTCAAACATACTCGTGCATCTTTTCCTCCCTTTTTTTAGTGTTGTTGTTTGGGGGGGACAGAAGGGAGGATTAATAACCACATAAAGTACACCTTACTTCAGCCCAACCCACCGGGATAAAGAGCACCATCCCCTCTGAAAAACAAACACAATTCAAGCAGAAGCTTTTCTTTTTAAAAAAAAAAAGAAAAACAAATATGCATAACAGAATTCAGTGCATATGCCCTAATAACATGCTCATATTTCTCTATCTAACTCACAGTAAGGAGAAGCAAAACTCAATTTATAGATAAAACAGAGAAATTACTGTTGAAGGATGATTCATCAGTGACATCATAAACCAGCAAAATGCCCATGGCTCCACGATAATAAGCTGCAACAGAAATTAGTATGTAAGATTGGATCCCAACTGAACAGAAGAATAAAAAAAAAAAGACAAACACAGTAGCACCTACCTTATAATGAATTATAAGAATGAAGTCGGAAGATAAAGTGAAAATGCTTTGTTCAGAGAATCCAAGAATGAAATTTCCAGCAGAAACAAATGCAACAAGATGCTGGAAGAAACTTATTTAGCAGCAAATTTTCCTTGCCATACAGAACGTTTAACTCTTTTTATTAAAAAAGAAAGAAAAAAGGAAGAACAAATACCAAATCTTATATAAAGAAATGGAAATTAGTAGAACATTATACACAGGTATTCTGCTATTCTCTAAGTAGGCGTGTTTCAAGTCCAAATGAAGGTCAAGTGTCCAATCTTATATATGAAGAGTTTCCATAACATACTAATAATGATAGTTTCAAAATAGACTGAGTCTGTAGATCCCAGCACCGTAACGACAAAAGATGTCAATGTTTTTCTCTCATGAGTAACATGATGATATATTAACCAAATTACAAGACTTGAATACAATTTCCCTGGAACCAAATAAAGCAACAAGGAACCTTGAAAGGTTAAAGTCTAACACTAATGTCATCTAGTTTTTGTATGTAATTGTAATGGGATGATATTGTAATAACACAAGTCTACAATGTGATTTTAACTTTGTAATGGAAATGCATGATGATCACCATACTATGCACAGCTACCAATAGCAAAATTTAATGTAATCAACTGCTATTCTGGCTCATTTGACACAGCATATGCCTCAATGATGCATTTTATACCTTTGTTGAATTCCATAATTCATTTTCCCAGAGAGAACTATATATTTATTGAAAAGAAAAAACTAAATACACAGAATACAATGATCCAAGCTTCACAGTAGGTGTTACAAGAAGAATCCACAAATAAATATAAATAAATACTTGGGCCAATATCGATCATCCAAATTCATTCATAAACAGATACATAAATCACAGATGATCAAGCAGGTGGCATCCACCTTTAATTGACAACATTTTCACAATAGATCTACCACTGACATGTTTATCATCGCACTCTTAACATGGTTGGACTGAAAGCCACAGCAAATCTTGCTCGCCTTTGCACTTTGTTGGAGGTATATAACAAGTCTTTTTTTTTTTGGGAGGGGGAACAGGGCGGGAGGACAGGAGAAAAAACAGAACAGATGAGAGCAGACTCTTCGGGCCTCCTCAATTGGCTAGATATAACGCCAACTACAAGAGGATAGGGACCGTAATTATTCCATGAGGCCAAATGTAGTAGAGTAACGTCGCAGCGCAAGGATTCAAAATGCAGTTTCAGTCATGATTGTGATTCAATCACAGTATGGCAATATTACTCTAAAGTGGCAATGGCATTGCATAGTTTGGTTGGCGGGGTGAAGACACAGTCGGCCAACTTCAAAACCTTTTCAAACCAGCTTATTTCTCACGTAACTGCCACATTTTGAGTGCAGCCGAAATAGCAAGCTAAAAGTTTTATACTAGGCAACAATGATACAGAATTTCAGAACACATGCTGAAGATTCCTAAAGCAGATTGTATGGACTGGCAAATACCATAAAATTAGCTTCCTGTAGAATAACTTTCCACATCATACTAAATATTGTAAATCAGCCACATCATGAGTAACTTCTAAAGTAGATTGTTTGCAAAATGGCCCCCTTAAAGACACTGAAGATGCCTATCATAGTCCTCAATTACTTGTATTATTTAAACTAATTAAACCATGAAATTGCTGCATTCCATATTCTCTGTAAATAGTAAACTAGATATAGATGAAAAGCAAGCATCACATTCCTTATCAGACAGATCATGATTCCAGATCACCTCCTCGACACTTATGAAGTTCTTGCCGTTGTATTGCAATCCATGCCACATCACCCTTCAATCACCAGATTACCATCCTTGTTGCACATCCACCATGAGAACTATCATTCACATCTTCAGTCAATGGCTCAATGCCTCAAATCCTAACCCTCAAACCACCACTAATCCATCAATTTTAACATAACAAGATGTACAATGAATCACCAATCATTACTCAACCACAAGCCGAAATCGAGTGAACAGAAACAGATCAAATTGATGCCAAAATTTGGCAGATGTATCATCAAATCCTCGTCCACAGACTGCAGATCTGAATATTGACCCCAGAATCCAGATCAAGTTTGTGCAAAAAATGACCTGTTCCCATTATCTGGAGCATCGATCAACTATTAATAGTTTTTAGACAACTCAAAGCTCTGAGAATATTTTATGCATCCAATTGCTCATCTCGGCCTTCGTGCTAGCACAGGAAGTTCTGGCCTAGAATTGCTGCTGGCTGATCACATAGATACCCTGATTTTCACAGAAAATTTTGTCATGTGTAAGCTGCCTTCTTGTTCTTGTACAAGCGACTCAGTTTATCCTAATTCAATAATGCAGATCAGTTCGGTGCCTGCTTTGCACAATCCAAACCCAAAAATGGTTAAACCTGACTGGGATGGATTTTATGGCTTTGATTTCTTAACTTAGCGGTTGACAAGTCAATTGACATTGTTGTTAGCCTATGGAGTTTATGGACCCTTATCAAACTAATGATTAGGGTACTAAGAGCATTAAATCTTTGTTACTATGACTTCCTATTTTGAGCACAATAAGGAGTTTTTCCCCAATTGGCTACTTGCTCAATCTTTAGCGGGAAAATGACAACAGAAAATTGTGGAGGCATATCCCAAATCATCAAGAATTCCATAGGTCCGCTGCTAAGGCCAGGGGAAGAGCATCCCTTTAAATGAGAAAGGGAAAGAATAAAGCCTGCTATTTCAGAGTTTGAGAAACCAACACTAAAATCAGAGGTCACCATTGATTCCTAAGAACACTCTAGACACAACTGCAATTGCTCCTTAAGTGGAGGGAGGAGAGTGCCAAAGCTCCTAAGGTGCTGGAAGACATTTCGAATGGTTGACGTTCATGAGGACATCAGTGAAGAGATCGAAGATGCAGTCCTCAAAGTGGAATGAGCAGTGGTTGACATTCAAGAAGAGGAGCCCAAGCTTCTAGATAGTTGCACAAAAAAGAAGTATTAGGTACTCTTAAATGCCTCAATTGTCCATATTCTCAAATCTACATTTTTCAAGTCCTATTTGTAAGCTGCCAAGTTGGCATCACACGTCACACTTGAGACTGATGTCATCTATACAAGGAACACATATGACCTACCCAAAGACACCCAAGAAAATCAAATTCAACCAGAAAGTTTAACAAGCTATTTTGACCATATCTGAAGCTAACCCTAGCCAAACAACTCATTTCCAGAGTCTATGGTGATAACCTATCAACGTTTCAAATCGAAAATGAGAAATTGATGCCACCGCCAGACAAATTCAAGCATATATCCTATTTGGAGATTCACCTTTCAACAAAACTAAAAGTTAGCTGAGGAGTGCAACACTACAGTCTGTACTCTGCATTCTCACCTCACTGAAGTCAGAATTCCAAATTTTGACTTCTGAGCAGAAAAAAATTGTTGCAGTTGATACTTTGGAGTATTGAAAGATGCAAGTTTGTGGAATTTTAATTTTTGATTCAGATTTAGAAGAATAGTATCAACAGTAGCAACAATCATAAGATGTAACAGTAAAATATTTGTCAAATCTATTTTTTTAAAAAAGGATTAAAGCTCTTCTTATAGTCTATAGAAAAAGAAATGTACATTCAGATTAATGATAACGATGTTTAGAATGGCCCACACACAATTGACGAGGTGATTGGCTAATTCTTCCTCCAGTAGACACTTTGATACATGTACTACACCTGCTTGCTAAATTGAACAGCCGAGCTCCAACTCTATCAACTTTTAAGCAAAACAAAAAGTAGGACCAAAGACCAACTAGTCTAAGCCAATCTAAGTTCTAGACCCGGCGCAAGTCAATCCCCCCGGCCTCTTTATCAGAATCCTTATTAAAAGATTTCCTCGCTGGAGGTTGCACTTCCTATATTGGCAAAATGGTCTGCAGCACTAACATTTGCTAAGTTCATGTTCGCATTTTTGTTCAAAATCACAAACTTCATAAGGAATCCCATACCCCTTCAGTTACCCTCCAAAGAGCCTTGGCAGCATGCTTCAGATATTGAGACGCTATCTCTTCCAAAAGCAATTGGTCACCCCCACTCCCCAAGTTACAAAAAAAAAATCAACACCAATGCGTCAACACTCAGTGAATGTGGTGTTGGTTTGGAGTGGACAATTCGTGGATGAAGATCTATTGCTTGCTTTCGCTCTGGATGAATAGTAATCTGCTCTTTTCCCTTCCACAAGAAAGAAAAATGTATAATCTAACAAACATTCATAATGAATGACATGATATTGATTCCACAAATACAAAGCCCCCATGGTCACACACTATGCTTGTCTCTCTCTCTCTCTCTCTCTCTCTCTCTCTGTGCCGGGGGTGTTCTCATGTCAAGACCAAAGATCAAGCAAGTACAAAAATTTTCCCATTGAGCATGAAGGTCAGTCACCTATAAGAAATACGAACTTGTATCCGATATTGTTTCCTTTTTATTCAATGCTTGCCATAACTTACATTAAAAGCATAAATTCCGCTGACAGTTTGAGATACCTACCAGTTGTAATTGTCCTGAAACGTTCCTGACCGGCTGTATCCCATATTTGAAGTTTGATTCGTTTGCCATCAAGTTCTATTGTCCTTATCTTAAAATCAATTCTGCAAAAGCAAGCCCAATTCTTTAAGATTACAGTACCCAAATCAGAAGATTTTCTATCTCACAGTCCAAATTGGTTTACCCTATGGTTGTTATGAAACTTGTGGTGAAAGATCCATCGGAAAAACGAAGCAGGAGGCAACTCTTACCCACACCTAGCAGATTACATGTCAAAAAATGTGTTAGCACTGAGTAGTATACACTCAAAACATGCAAATGCTTTATCTAGCTGGCAACAGCAATAGGCAATCATAGATACGTCAAAAATGTCAAAACCAGTGTTCTTTCTCAGCATGTTCATTCACACATAAGCTCCTAATGATGAAAACCTGAAATAACCACCGAGAATGATAACAAACAGAACAGAAGAAGGAACTGCACTCATACTTTGTCTCTGATAGTCACATGCAAGGTTGCTAGAATCAATATCCTAGATAGGGTTGATAGGGCTCCCAAGGATCATATTGAGGACCGTTAAATTCTACAAACAAGTGAAAAATGTCTTTAGCTTTAAGTTTCACCACAAAAGCACTTAAAACAAAACGAACTTCGTGCAAATTCCTCAATGGAATGCCATATTTCAATCACATGAATTTTGAATGTCACCTGCTAAGATCATACTTGCAATAAATATAAAGCATTGCAATATTAACAACAACCCATAATCCTCTGTGCTCAAATTTGATGTTCCCATTTGTGCCATCCCATGTGACTGATCCACTTTATCAGAAACAAGCTAACGTTTTAGAGAGTAAATTTTTAATAAACTTGACAGCTTCATCACACTAAGTGGTACAAAATATAAACCATAATTTGGTACACAAGATCTTCACCAATTATTTATACATACTTTGTTTTCCAAGCTAAGGGATAAATAATTGCTTTTAGTGATAACTAAATGATAAAAAAAGAATAGACATGTGACTAAAGAAAAGATAAGAGGAACACCAACATCAGAATGATTCAAATTAGGCAGTATAATTAGGTTTAGGAGTATGACTAAAGAAAAGGGTCAATTGCTTTATTAGGTTTAGGAATGTAGCTGTAAGCATCAACTTCATTCATGTTCTTCTCATTATCGCCCTTAACTTCAACCACTATTGAGTGTTGACCACCTCTCACTGTACTCTTCAGAAGAAGGCCCTCCAATTAGTGGTGAAAGGATAGGTACAACAAAGGAAGCATTAGTATGCATAGAGACAAGTACACCTTGCCCCTTCCCCCTACCCCAGGGGAGGGTGTGTTATGGAGATTGAAGCAGAGACATTTTACTGGTTCTGCTCTGCATGCTTAGTTTTAGGAGTTCTAATTTGAGAAGAAAGGGGGCCAATTTGAACCTAATGAACTATGTGCACAATAGCTCGTCCCATGCATAACAGGAGAAGAATTAAGACTCCTCAAGAGAGTGATCCTCACAATTTTCTACAATCCTATAACAATTCTGATGAGCTTCTCATGGTGTTGCAATTTTGAACAAGTTGTATCATTTGGGGAATTTTGGATTTTAGGATCTTATGGTCCTTCAATCCAAATAAGCGGCAGTGCAGTTCAACGGCTGAAACTAAAATTGCCACCAAGACCACGTTTTGAATCCTTGCTCTGAAGCACTACTAAGTATCAGTACCAACAGATCAAGCTCCCTTAACAAGAGTAAGTGCAACAGACTACTAGCCTGAATTTCTCCCCCAAAAAAAAATGAAAAAGGAAATACACAAGAAGAAACGGCAAGGTTTGATATATCTCAAACCACTACCCTCCGCCAAAGTCACAACAATTAAATTTTCTGTAATGATATCAAATGAAAGACTCTACCCTTCCCAACTAGAAACACCATCAACTTGCAAAAGGCCAACCAAGAAAACTACTACTTTACCATAAGAAGCTGATTCTCCAGCAATTTCTTCCTTCCTTTCTTTTTTCGGGTTGGCGACTAATAGTTTCTCAGAAGGGGAAGCAGAAGACTAAATCGCACATACCCAAAAAAACAACCTTTTTTCATTCAAAACCATCTTTTCTCCCAATCGAGCCCTAGAACTTCAGATACATTCAAGAGTCCTCCCCTTCCTCAATCCTCACCTCTGACCTTTGCACCTGCCACCACCACTAACGTTTTTCTGTGAAGGATGCCCATGCTTAAACATTGGCATACTCTCCATAGAGTGGGAGGAAATGCTAAGACTTCTTCTATCTACAGAGAAAAGTTGTGCTGCATTGCTAGAAAGTTGAGGACTTTGAAAAGTGCGGATATCAGAACATTTTCGAATCAAAAATTTTTGCTTTTTGACAATGCCTCAGCCTATTCCAAACTCATCCAGCTAATTTCCCCTTTCCATATACACTTATCCACCAAAAGTTAAGAACATCTCTAGGGATTAGGCATTTCCTCCCATTAGAAGGCCAAAAGTGACTGACGAGCAACAAAACCACAAAAAAAAGGTACTAATGTCGTCAATTGGAAGGATCATATATCAGTCACCGGTCCTGTATAACGGCAGAGGCTCAGGTCTCTAGCAGTTGCGGCAACTGATTCTTTAGCACAGTCCTAAATCCTAGAAATGACCATTGTCCCCATAACTCTCGCCAAGTTCAAAATCAATTGTACACTCATATTAAATAAGGATTCAACCATAAAGTAAAGGCCTCAAAGAGCCCATCATACAACACTCACAAAGAGGTTTGCCAAAGTCAATGAAGATCCCAAATCAAAGCTTGACCAACAAAACGTAACCCAATTCGCAATATTCCGAGATACCCACAAACGAGAACATTCTCATCAATGGTCATTATAACAATTATACATCTGACATCAATAAGAATTTTAACAAATAATACATCTAACGTCTAAAAATCTGCAAAAATCCTGATCCGAAAAAGCAGCGACTAAAACTGATCCACGGAACCCAAAAATTGAATCCAAAGTTCAGAATCGAAACATTAGATGAATAAAAGGAGAAGAAATCGAGAGTGTGGGCGGGGAGACTTACCGCTATCTCCGATCAAGAGAAGTTTAATGAGATAATCATAATCAGCTCTAGCTCTAGCAGGAGGAGCGGCCATGGATTTGATCCTGTTTAGAGCACTCCAATCCAAATCCAAAGAGGAAAAAATCAATCGAAGAGGATGAACCCTAACGGGCAATGATAATAATGGATGAGAGCTCAAAATAACAGAAAGAAATTAGCACGAAATAAGCAAATTTCGATAATGGGAGGAAAAAGGATAAAATAAAAATTAAAAAAACAGATCTGAATTAATTGGGACAGACAAATGAGGACGTCAGCAGCATCAAAAGTGGAGATACTTCAAAGGGTAAAAGAGAGAGCAGACGACGGTCAAGATCACGCCTTCTCTTTTTTTCCTTTTTTTGGTTTCATTTTCGTTGATGAGTAATGATATGTTAAACCTACCTTTTAGCGGTTATGAACTATTACGATCGATTATGATTAGTGACCAACAGAATTACAAGTTGTTATCAGGTGTTAAAATTAACAGTTAGTGGTAATAATTATAATTAATGTTTATATTAGCGTTGATTAACGGTTACAAACGTTTACTAACGGTTATGATTTTTTAAGATTCCGTTATTGATAGTATTCGTTGTATATTCACAATAACGAATATTTAAAAAATATCTTTATATTTATTTTTATTTTTTAATCTATTTAATTTTTGTTTTGTAAGAAACTTATATGTTTTGTTGCTAATGGTATTTTTTTATATAAATGGTTTTTGAAAAAACCCAGCTCCCAAAATACAATAATGTCTATCCTTTTAAAAAAATGCCTTACTACTTTTAATATTTTTGAGTAAAGTAATGTACATGGTGTAGACAAATATTTTCGAAAAAGTATATATGTAACAATTTCATATTATAATAGTAGTGACCCACTTGGTATAAATATTTGTATATCTATTTTTATAATAGAAGTTGTTTTAACTTGTGCTCGCAACTGGACTGCTTTAATAAAACTCAAGAGGCTTGACACTATCAATAGAAAAACCTGCAAATCAATTGTGTAGAGGTGAATGATTCATTAGTGGAGATTACCAGGTGAGGTTTGTACTATTGCAAGGTCATGCCATTTGGATTTAAGAACGTCAAATACCAAATATTAGTGGACAAGTTCTTCAAAAATCAGATAGGAACAAATATGGAAGTCTACATAGATAACATGATTGTTTAATTCAAAATTGTTGAGCAATATTTGGAGAATCTTAAAGAAATTTTCGAGACTCCGAGACACCATGCACATAAAATTAAATATTAAGAAATGTACTATAAATAGTAAAATTATTGGGATTCTTGACAAATGAAAGAGGCATAAAAGCAAACCGAGGTAAGATGAAGGTAGTCTTGGATATGTAAAGCCCAAGGACAATAGAGAAGTCCAAAAACTATCATGTTGCATGAGGAGATCCATCTCAAACTCTCCACAAAAATGCTTGTCATTCTTTAAATGCTTGAGGTGAGTCAAGGACGTCAAATGGACGCAAGAGGCTGAACATGTCTTCCAGCGACTCAAGGAGTTAATCCTAACTCTCTCTAGTCCCGAGGAAGGGGAAGATCTCACCATGTACCTATCTGCTTCAGATACTGCAGTACATCTTAGAAATGTGTAATTAAGGAGAAAGCAAAGTACATCTTAGAAAAGATTCATGATGGGGAAATGTAGTTCACGTGTAAAGAGAAGAGTCCTGGTATGAAAGTTTCTCAGAGCAGGATTCTACTAACCAACGATCTTAAGGGAGTAAATAATCGACACTTAAGATCGTTGGCCACATACTTGTCTGCAATTGATGAGCCAATCCCATTTGCCAGGTAGGGAATGAATATCCTAGATCCATTTCTAATAGCATCTGGTCAACGAAAATTCTTATTCGTGACAGTTAACTACTTAGAACTGATGGCTACAATAATCGAGTAGAAGGAGAAGGTTCTTGGAATTGTTAAAAGGACTACGCCGAACACCTTAATTGGTGTCACATTATTCATGCTAACATATGGATACGAGGCACTAACACTAATCGAAATTGGAGCTAAGAGCCTCATATTGAAAACATATGACCTTCAAAGGAATAAAGAGGCCTGAGAAGAAGCACTTGACCTGCTGTTAGGGACCGAAGAAGAAGCTGCATTCAGTGCTTAACTCTGTAGAGCTAGGATGTTAACAGTATACAACAGAAGAGTTTATCTCATACCAGTCAAGCCATATTTGGTGTTGAAAAGCATGGAAGAAGTTGGGAAGCGCCTAGAAATCTAGGACCAAACGATAGGAAGGACCATACTGCGTACCAGAGGAAGTCTTTCTATACACACACCTACAAGCTTCTCAGCCTGTAGGGCAATCAGGTACCCCACACTTGGCATGTGGATAACCTTAGACATTATTATATTTAGACTTGATTTTCTTGCTAAACTTATTATTCTAAATCCAAGGTAAAAGTCTTGTATGACTCTGAGATTTAAATATCAATAAAAGGCTCCAAATTCCTACTACAATGTTCTCCAATTCATTTGCATGAACTGTAAATAGTGTTAGGAGTATAAAAATAGAACCTTAAGACAGGTTATAAAATTTGGTTATGAATTGTACATTATGAAGATTCAATGACTAATTAGAATCACCCCAACAGGAGTGAATAGCGTGATAACCAAAATTGCAAATTAATCAAACATAAAAAAATATGTGGAAATATATATGGAACAAAGTACATGATATTTGTCCATGGTAAGGATCATTGAACTCAAGGTAAGGGACCTGAGTGGAGCCTTGGGTTCTTCAGTTTCTTTCCTCCATGGGTTGCTGCAAAGGAAGACAATTAAGAGGAGTTGCTAGGATAATCTCCTCAACATCTGGACTAGATATATCTCGAGCATTGCCCACATGAGTCTGGCCTTGGGGGCTACAGAGCTGCCACCAGTTCATGACATTCTCAGTCCTTCAGGAGGGAGGCCTACTCTCAGCTGCACTGATAACCTCTGGACACATAGGATGCTCAATCAAACCATTGTCACGATTGAAATTTGCACACCAACCTTCTTCCAAAGAAGATTAGTAGGGCAGTCCATCCCCAATGATGCTTGAGCTTGGTGCAGTTCTTCTACATCAATCTTTCCAACACCTCCTCAAATTTATGAGGAGCGGGCTTCTCAAAAATCTTGTTTTCTGGAACCTTAAGATCCAGAAGGTGAGAGGATGATTGCATTGAGAATAAATAGATAAAAATCATTAGAGGAAGAACAGTATTCAACTACAGGAAGAGGAAAATTGAAACTTACACATGGTCTCCAAATTCCTATTTTTCCATGAATAATTTGTCGTTCGCTAATCAACAACTTGAGCATAAAGCCAAGAATATTTATCGATGTATATTTAGATGGTATGAATAAATTTTCAATTAGCTTAATTTCTAATACCGTCAAATTATTTAATTTGAGAATACCTTGGTAATATAGTTTACATTGTCAAAAAAATTTACTGATTGCTTTTGTTGGAACTAGTATATGATTAACAGATAAATATAAACAACTGAGTACATATTAATTAGCAGGGCGTATAGTAGAATTTTAAAATGTAATAATTTCAAAACGTGATGCACTTTATAAGTCACGTTTGACCTATATAAGAGTGTATCAAATTCATACACGTGATTTTTCTGTGATTCTTATAATGTTACACAAATGGATGGCTAAAAAACAATCAAACAAAGAAGGTCTATTGAATGCTAGACAATGTTTAAAATTCTTTGTGAAGTGATAAGCAACATCATCTATTTCATAAGCAAGAAATTTTGATTGGCTACAAAATAGTTGATAGAATGCTACTTCTTATCTTCTGTACTCTTCCCTCTTGATGTGCTCTCCTTTGTATGCTCTTCATCAATTGATTTTCCCTGCAATATTACAAATTTCAACACTAAAATGTTATGAAATGGTTTCTTGTTGTCTAGAACTATCCAAATAGAGATTAAACTATTCATGTTATTAAGATCTTACCAAACAGAAGACTCAATCAAAGATGACTAGTTAGATATGCTTATCAATTTGAAAGAGAAATGAAGGTAGGTTAAAAAAAAATTGTAATATATATATATATATATATATATATATATATATATATATATATATATATATATATATATATATAATATCTAATATCTAATATCTAATGAGAATTAGAGATTTTGATGATAACTAGGAACTTTTAATCTCTATTCTCTATTAATAATCTTATGGCTAATATTAAACCATATCTTTTACTACACAAATTCACTCATTTAGTCCCCTCCCCAGCCATGCCCTAAGTGCCACCCATCCACCCACTTCCCTGAAATCAAACAATTGCTCACACTTATGACAATGATTCTTAATGCAGAACCGTAGTTATAGGCTCATGTATGACGATAGTTCAAATAAAGGAACCGTTGTCATAGGTGCTCTGTAATAAGTTATTCCAACTAAAGAGGAAGGCCTATGACGACGGTTCAGATGAAGAAACTGTCGTCATAGGTTGACCTATGACTACGGTTTTTCCATCAGAACCGTCATCATACATTGATCTATGACTACGATTTTGAACCGTAGTAAAAGGTGGTACATATAACGACACCCAAATACACGACGCTTGTTAACTGTCGTTAAATATCGTTTTTAACCGTAGTTTAAAGTGGTTCATGTAGTAGTGACTAAAAGCAAAAATGGTTAAGTCCCAGATTATAGTGGCAGGACTGAAGGCAAATGAGGCTGAGAATTTGATTAAAGAGTTTGGGTTTGCAATGGGTGAAATAACTTTCAAGTATTTAGGTGCACCAATGAAAGCCCAAAGACTCGACAAGAATGATTGTAAGCTACTGTGAGCAGAATAACAACTAGACTGCACATATGGCCGGTGAAAAGATTGAAATATGTTGGGAAAATACTGCTAATTAATTCAATATTACTTCACATATTGGAGCCAACTGTTTGTGATCCCAAAATCAGTGTTAAAGGAGGCCAATGCTATATGCAAGAAATTTCTGTGGAAGGGGGAAGGTGAAGGAAGAACTGTACCCATAACGTGGTCAACATTGTGCCTACCAAAGGAGGAGGGAGGGATGGGCACTCATGACACTATTGCGAGGAACACAACAATGATCTTCAAACTGGTATGGGCAATAGCACAGAAGGAGGATAACCTTTGGGTTAAATGGGTCCATCACATTTACCTAAAGGGTGAGTCCATCTGGAGCAAAAAAGCAAAACCAGGATCAAATTGGTACTGGAAAAAGATGCTGAAAATCAAAGATATCATGATTATAGGAGTGGATACAAATGCAAATGTATGGATGCCATCAACCAACTGAGAATACACGGCTAAACAAGGCTATGATATACTGAGGAATAAGGGGAGAAAGTGGACTGATTTAAGCTAGTTTGGGGAAGCCTAGAATTCCAAAATGTAATTTTACTCTATAGATGGTCCAACTCCAAAGACTTATGACAAAAGACATATTAGAAAAGTTGGGGATAAGGGCATAATTGACTTGTGTGTTATGCAACATGGAAGAGGAAAGTCATCAACATCTATTTTTTGACTGCAGCTATACTAAGTTTACTGCTCAAACACTGCTGCGGGATCATGCAGGTTGGCAAATGACAGTAACAAAATGGGGAGAGTGGCAGGAGGCAGTAATGGCAGCAAGGGGAAACAGACTCCAAAAATGGAAAATTAGATTATGTATAACAGTAGGGGTGTCTGTCTGTTGGATGGAAAGGAACAATAGAATTTTTCAGAACAAAAAACAGGAAGCACAAAACATAATTGAAACATGTGGAAGAATGATAGTAAGTAAATGTAAAGTGGGGAAATAGATGTATGAACCGGGGTATGCCCCGAAATTTATGTATAGTTTCCTTTCCATCAAGCTAATGAAAGTGCTAATCTTTCACCAAAAAAACATGTAAAGTCAGCACTCTATACAACGTTTAAATACCCAATTTAAAGGTCAAGTTGATTCACAATAGCTTAGTTCCTTTTTATTTATTCTTTTTTACTCTATCCTTAACAAAAATAAAGATTAAAAAGGAGGAAAAGAAAGGGAAAGAAGAACTAACCTTATTTTTATCGCGCCATTTCAATCCAAATGATAACAAACTTATCTTTTTCTCTGCTTGTGGTGTATTAGAACGTATCAACCTAACAAAAAAATTTATAATATTATATTTAAGGAATATAAAACAAGAACACTAGTTATAATATTACTTATGTTACACAATCAGAGGGACCTCGTATACATACCGTGGCTAATGCGGTAATATAATCTTTTAGAATCTTAACAAATGGAAACATACATAAGTAACGAATTTATTTTATACTCTTTCAAAAATTTTCAAAGAATCTGGACTATACATTTCTCATGCGGAATACTCCTTTTAGATTTTTTTTCTGCACTAAAATCTTAAAATTATATATTTGTCATAAAAATATTGACCTTCTCAGACACATCATTTTATTGATGAATCAGCATCGAACACGTACGGCATGGATACTTCCCTACACTAGAGAAAATAGGGAGTCTAATATTTTGAATACTCGTTTTAGACACGCTAATTTTCGTTCAAATTTTGAACACTGATTAATTTATCCGATTTAAATATGATTCAGACTCGAATTTTCGTCAGCATTACCTCCCTCCTTATAAACAGTAAAAAATTTATAAATATATATAACGTGTTAAATAAATGCACACCTTAATTAAAAAAATCATTACATTATCCATATATCCTATTCCTTAAACCCAAAATCAGAGTAGATATTTGTTGAGTTATTTTCTAAGATAAGTGGTTATCAAATTTAATATTAATATTTAGATATAATTAATTTAATTAGGAATATAAATTGCTTTAAACTTATTATGATATGATAGAGTCGGCCATGTACCGCGGAGGAGAAGCTGCTTTTGCTTGACCAGATTCGTATTGAAGTGTAGCCTCCAGCATGGATTCAGCCATGACGGCCCTCTTCTCCATTTCAGCCACTGATGCCATGGCCTTTTCATATTTTTCCTATATGACAGTTATTCGCGTTAGATGATAATTAATATACATGTTATTATATAAGAACAAGGCCATCAATTCGATACGACTTTAAAATTATGTGCATATTTTTACGAATAAAAGAACAGATGTCAATACAGCAATATTCTTTTCATTAAATGTAGGATTTTCGTGATTTAATATATATTTTATTACTTTATAAAGTAGGTTTTTCATAATTTGACATATATAATTGGATGTCATTATATAATTGGATGCTACTTTTCGAGAAAAAATATTATGAGCTGAGTTAGGTGTTACTCTTTTGATAAATTGAAGTGTAAGTATTTTTTCTGTTCGGACCATAAATGAATGTGGATTTAAAGCGTAATATTTTGTCCTATTAATTATCATCCGAATAAAGTTCGGAAATAAATATAATAAATTTTGTTTTTCTAAGACAAAGGACGAGAAATTACCTGAAGTACAGCAAGTGCATGTTTTTGCACAGTGGCCTCTTGTTCTGCAGCAATTCTAGCATCTTCAGTGATTTTCTGTTCTTGCTCAACACGCATCAAGACCTATTAAAAATATAAAAATATCAAAAACTCTTTGGGTAATCCTTAACAAGAAGTATAAATTAGCCCTTAAGGCAACATATCGAATGACTGATTTCCGAAGAAAAAAAATTAGGGTTTAATTTTACGTATACTATGTACACATATTATAATTTATGCATCAAAAAACAATAACAAGAAGCATAAATTAGTCATATTATAGTTAAAAATAAAAAGATTAAAAAAAAAAAAAACAAGACCTCAAGCATTGCACGTTCTTGTTCTTGCTTATCAGATAATGTTTGCTGAAGTAGTGCAAGCTCTTGCTCTAATTGCTCAACCTACATGTTAAAAACAAAAAAAAAAAAAAAAACCGTGTTAAATAGGCGGATTTTGATTAAAATTAAAATAGATAAATCATAATAAATCGATACATTTTTAGTATGATTTTTATTGGTAAGAATAGAATTTTTATATGTAACATATAATGATAAAGAAAATTTTCCCCATATTATTAGGGCATGGATTATGACTTTATATATTTTCTTTAGCACATTGTTTCTTAGTTTACTTATATTTTCTTCAGCACTCGTATCATGATAACATGAGACAAATATTATTTTTGGGGGTATACAGCAAACTTTTAGCATGTTGGAAAAAAAGAAAAAAGAAATACTTGCCGATAACTAAAAAATCAAAAAAGTTACGGAGGTACTCTAAGGTATGGTGTATCTATTTACGGATCTCCCAGGTTTAAAAAATTACTTCTAGATACCCTTTTCCTTTTACTGTAATATTTTCTACGACACATTTTTGGGGTTAACATCACATATTCGATAACTTGAGTAGAAAATTCAATTTTTTTAATGCCAATTTTACCTCCTATTTTCAATGGCTAAAATTTAAAATATCAATTTTTTTACTTTCTACCCATCTAACAAGATAAAATTTGTAATTTATTTATCTAGTTAGAAAACATGTCGTGAAAATTTTGAACTTACAAGATTTATAATTTTTTTTTATGTCGTGCCTTTTATCAAATGGGAAGTATAAACAAAATACGAATTATAACATAAATATAAAGCTCTCAACACTACATAAAAAAGATAATATGTGAAAATGGCTTTCAAATTTACCCTTGCACTTAGTTGTCGTCGATTATCCTGCTTAACCATCTCAAGCAACGCTGTCTCTAACTCTTCAGCCCTGGTAAATGAGTTTAGAAATTATTTTACTATGACTTGAAAACATACATAATAAACTACAAATAAAATAATTTAACATCATCGACAACTTATCCTAAATTATGTATACAGGGGATTCATATGCACATTAGTACCCTTGTATAAATGAGATATAAATTATTTCCATTGTGTCAAATATTTTAAAGATATTATTGGAAATAACTCGTTAAAATCAGTTGTTATGTCTGTTGTAGTTGAAATGAACTGAAATGATTAGTTGTTATGGTTGTTATGAGATGAAATGAGTTGAAATGATTAGTTGTTATATCCGTTACGAACAGAGGGTGAAGGCGAAATAATTAAGCTCATTAAATAAATATATTTTTTCGATTAATTAGATTGTAAATAAAGTCAAATGTTGTAATGAAGCACAACATATTATAGACAACATGTTGATAATCCAAAATGATCGGATGGCTAACCTAAGAGTTGCTGATCTTTTCTCATCCATTAGCCGACATAACTCGATTTTTAACCAAACTACCTACAAAAAAGCAACAGCTTTTAGCATGGAGTATGATCATTCTTCCTATATAAACTTGCTCACTTCATGGATCCGGCAAAAGTGACTCGATCCGTACTCGATGATCTAATATTCGAACCGAACCGAACCCTACCTAACACTTAAAAAGCCAAATTTAAGATGATCTAAACTCGAATCGAACTCAACCCGAATATTTTTCGCCAAATGTTTCGTATCTAGAAGATAAGCTTATTGAAACAGATATGAGTTGACCTGAAGTCGACTCGGCCCAAACCCTAACTCGAACTCGACCCAACCCGAACCTCAATTAAATTATAATGACCCGAACATGACCCGAACTTAACTAACCCAAAGCAAAACCGATCCGAATAACTCGATTGTCACGTCTACTCACTTTTGTAAATTTGAAAAATAAACAAGAATATTCAGCCTACACTCCATGAGCAAAACTTTCACAATAACATGCATATCAAATTAGAGAAGAACCTTCAAAAATAATTTTTCTCATCTATAACTCGTTGAGTATGAAAAAAATAATAAAATAAAAGATTATTTAACATAAATTAAGCCATGCATATATTAAAACATAAGCCAATCCAAAACTGGGATTTGAAATAATTAACAAAACCATTACTTTTAAAACATAACGCAAACCAAAAAATATACATATCATAAAACTCGACTAACAACATAAGAAAAATGTACCAAAAAGTTACAACCTCGCTCAGGATCTCTTAAGTCGGTCAACATGTTATACATGTACTATGATCGATCGAATGTCGAGAAAATACCTGATCTTGAACATCTGGCATAGCATCAATCTCTGAATCAATACTCATGCTGTACAGAAGTTCATCAAAATCCATGGATGACTTTGATGATGATTTGGTAGAATCACTTACGAGACCATCGTGTGTATTTGGATCTTTTGTTAGTGTTGGACGGTCATGCTTGAAACTGTACAATTTAGACGCAAGATTTTTGGGAGCCCTCAATACTTTCTTCCTTTTGTTCTTTCCTCCACTTTCCCTACAACTGAGGGTCGATGTTTTCTTCTTAACTCTTCGAGTTTAGCCTCAGTCACACTCAGAAACCCCATGCAGGCAGTCAACACAAGTTGACTACTATCAAATGTCGATCCTGTCAGAGACTGTAATAGGGTCACAGCATCCCCGGCATCTTTAGTTGTAATTAAGGCAGGACCTATAGAAAAAGTATAAATGTTTAAAATCCGAACTTTGGATGATCTTGCTCACAATATCCTGAACTATCGATTTAGTCTATAAAATCGATCTTTACCTTTAACACTGATATTTTTCAATATTCTGAAAAACTTGCCTTAATTATCCCAATTTCGAGACACCGATCACTAATTTTTCAAAGTATGGAATACGCTACAAAGTAAATTGATAAATTAGGATATTATAAGCAACATGGCCCAATGTTCGGGATATATTGAAATTCAATAGTCCAAAAAAATTGGTAAAAGAGGATATGAAAGTTGTTAAAGTACCATATAATTCCATCAAGGCGAGAGCGGTCCGAAATAACATAACACGATTTCCTTCAAATAGAAGTACGTCCCAAACTCGTAACACTGGTTATGTAAAAAGAAAAATTATTTTTGAATGTTATGAAAGGGGGTGTTTGTGTACAAATAAATGATAATTTAAAAAAATTAAGTTTAATAGGTCAAAGAGAAGATAGATAATAGTATACTAAGACTAACCACTCTCCCATGGAAGCATATTTACAAAAATAGAAAGAAACCACGGTCCAGAAATCCATGCCACCTCAACTCCCAAATAATCAAGATGATTAACTGCACTTTATTGACGTAAATTATCATGCATTTGAAATTTTGAACAAAATAATATTAAAAAATAGATAAACAAATATAATCAAACCTAGCTTAGGAAATTTTTCACGCATAAGTTCTTCAAAAACAAGTTGATCCACCTATTACAAAAATCAACATTAAATTAGTAAAAAATAATAAATGGAGATTTCTTTTGTTTTATTTGTCCAAAATTTTGAATAACCTTTCCCTTTGTAATTGTAGGCTTTATATATATATATATATATATATATATATATATATATATTATTACTTCTTATATTATTACAAAAACTTTATTCTTATTAACAAAAAGTATACGAGACTCATTATAATTGATCAGTTTCAAAACTCTTCTATTTTAATGGTGAAATTTTTGATCTAATTATGTCAAATCGTGTTAGAAAAAATTTTGTATCCATTTAGTTATTGTATTTAAAATGATTAATTGTAAGTAGGAATACATAAAAGTTTAATTGGTCATGTGTATGCATATGGGTTTTGATTAAAATAGTCATCATCCAGGAAGGCAAGCTACCTGAGACTCTACCATATCTTGTGTATAGTATCCATCAAAATAGTCATCAATTATGCCAGCCAAAGTCCTGAAAGAAAATGTAATTTTTTAAACTATTTTAGGGACATAATGTCTATCGATGAAAAAAATTTTAAAAAAAGAAAATATAATTTTAACTAAAGATAATAAATATATGATTTAAAACACAACATTGCCTTATGAATTTTCGATAGTGCTTGGGGAAGTGAAACCTTTTTGACATTCAAATTTTCAAAATTTTTTAATCTTTTTTTAAAGTAAACGACTTGGGTATCAATTCATTGCTCATATTTAGCACGATGTTAACTGGGTTTAAATAATTACTATGCATGTCAGATTTAATTTTGCTTATACCTTCTTTTTTTTTAAATAATGGATTAATTTTGTTAATTGAAAAACATACGGCATCTATAATAAAAATCAAACTTAAATAAATTTATTACTAAAATAATAAAATAAATTTTTCGATAGAAAGAACCAATTAAAACTCTTCTGAATGCTCCTAATGTTTCTAAATTATTACTTAAGTCTTTAAGTTTCTTAAAATATGAATCATAGTTAGCCCATACATATTTAAAAAGAAATTAAACATATTATAACCAAACAAGAGTACAAAACCTACCAAAAAGCATTTTCCTCGGGCATCAAAAGTAGTAACAAACCAGCGAAGAAATTCATGGCCTGTGTAATAGCCCATGCAAAGGCTTAGTTCTTAGTAAAATAAATAAAATACCACCAAAATATAAAGTTGAAAATTAGCTAAATCACTACAAGTGCATTTAACAATACAATTATTAAAGCTCATATAGAATGATTCGGAGTCCATAAAAAAATGAGTCTGGAAAAAAAAGTAAGAAAACAAAAATATTGAGAAATAAAAAAATAAGAAAAAATTTATGGGAATAGACCAAATTGTAAAACAGACGAAGTACCTGACAATATCCAACAGACGGATTATGTCGCGCATATGCCATAAGTATGCAGCGCAAGGAGTTCCTACCTTCATCATCTAATGCCGGATGACCTGGAAAAGTGCGAGGCAAGTCCTGCAAAGAGAAAATCAAATTCAGCTTAGGTAAAAAATTTATATCATAAACCAAAGTTAATGAAGAATCACCTACGACTGGAATGACATAAATCCAATGTCCATGCATCTAATGACCTTCTCAATCTGCTTTATCCATTTATCAAGTGAATGTTCCACTCCTTCATACAGCAATTCTTGGTAGTATTTTTCTCTCCTTCGCACCCGCACACCCACAAAGGCTTGCCATACCTATATGAAAGAATTTGAGTTAGATTACTCCACATAATAAACTATAGCAACAAGTAAGTAACCGAAGAGAGGTTGGCCGAGTCGACCTTGCCACCCTGCCCTCCTAGGTTCGATCCTAGGAGGGGACAAATAAAATATGGTTTTGTGCTTGACACAATTTGCTCCTGGTGGGCATGGTTTATGGGCTTTTATTTGAATTTTGGTATACCTCCCCTTAACCTGTGAAGGTCACTAGGGTTCCCGTAAAATGGGGGTTCAAAAATATCTAGCAACATCTAAGGATAGATCTTACCTCTCCTCTAAGAGACTTTGGTATGCCTCCATGGACAAGGGACTCGAGTTCTTCTTCCCAAGGGAAAAGACCCATACCAGCTTGATCCTTTTTGCTGTCTTTTTCCCTATTTATTGCCTTATCTTGAGAAACAAGTACATTGGACTGGTGTTTCGATATGTCGATCAATGATACAAGAAGCCTCCCTTGATTTACAAGATTCATTGGAAATGTGTTGGGTATTGGAAGAATCTTGTATCATTTCTATATCTACATAACCTGTCTCTAACACAACCTCACTATTCGGCAATGGCACCTTGAGGTTCTCTTTGGAGTTGTCCGTTACACATGTATATTCATCTTTTGTGCATACTTTCTGCGTAACACGAACACTCGTCAATGTCTCAATGGGGATAAGTAATGGTCTGATGGGAACCCAAGGTTGAACCCTACAACATCTTGTTCCCTTGACCTCTCGATAAATCTTTTTCACTTGCACTTGCGATATGGATCTCCAAGGTACCAATTGGATCATCCCCTTGTTTAGGATTCTCTCGAACACTGTTCAAGGAAGTTTTTCCACTTCTCGGATCGTTCTTCTTCCTCTTTCGAAATGATAAATTCACAAATATAAAAGGTTTCCTCATCTCCACTTGAGAAAGTCATAACGCAAGCAATTGAAATAAACAACCAAGTGAATATAGATCGTATATATTTAGTGTTTACGTAAAATACATACATGTTTCGAGGTATTACCTTGTAGATGTTACCGTATTCTCTGTATCGTTGAAGATGTTGCGGTCTTATAGCAAATCCATAAGAATCTCTGTTAAAACATAAATAATCAAATTAGTTAATATCTTAAAAAATTTCAATAGTAAAATTTAGAATACAAAGATTAAAAAAATTAGTTAAAATTATGCCATAATCATCGAGTAAATATGTAATATAAACTACCCGGAATCAGCCTCCAATGTACGCCTGCTCAACAAGGACAACAACATTCTTCACAACAAATCAAAATTCTTGTTTCCATACCCATCTCCTTCACTCTAACACTAATCCACAAAATTGCATGTCCTTTTTCATCCTAATTTTCTCTATAATATTTCATTCAAAATATTTACCTAGTTTTCATCCACTACTCTATAACCAAAATCATAAAAGGTAAAAAGAAACGGTAAAGCCCGATTTAATTTGATCCCCTCAAATTCTTTAGCATATTGAGATAGTAATGTGCGATGTTTTGATAAAAAAACAAAAAATCATCAAAAGGGGAAAAAAATGAAAACACAACTCTAAAAATATCAATTAAAAAAATGCAATAATTTAGGGATCAAAATACATGTGGAAGAATGTTAAAGAGTGAAATATTATTGTTGACTTAATCTAAATGAACCATGACATTTCCTAATATGCCCTTCACAATTACTACATTTTACCTCTTCGTAGTCCGTTGGTGATTAAAAAAAAAAAACCTCTTTGTACTCATTTGATTCTAAACGAGAGTACTTTAAAAAATGATATCCTTTTTTTCTATTCTTTAATAACATAAATAATACGGATTTTTCTTCGATGCGAGCAATATGAATGTTAAGTTAATCTATTGAACATCAACAAAATACCACCAAGTTATGGGGGTTAGGATTCCGCGAGCTACCGGAGAGACGACATGGCATTGTCTAATGTACACACGTAAATGACTGAATAATTTGTTGACCCCGCTTATTACTCCACCATCCACCTGCGCACCAAGCAATGCCATATCATCCTTCCGGCAGGTCCATCGAGTCCCAATCCCATAATTTGGTGGTGCTTATAGATATTAAATAAGATTAAAATTCATAATATTTATGTCAAAAATAATTTGTATTAATTTTGTTCAATAGCCTTTAAATTGTATTCTATTAATTTAAAACGGTTTATTTTTATTAAAAGCGAATATTTATTCTATTCTAAAATATAGTAATTGAATGCATGATTAATTATAAAGGTTGGTGGTGAATGCAAACGCTAAAAAAAAAGTAAAAGAATTATTGGAGTAAGGGTGCAGCGAAACCAACTTATGTTTGAGAGGGCAATTGCCGCCATTGCTAAGCTGAGAAAGAAGAGTGGTGCTCATCCCAATATCCCACTCTTTGATACTTGAATTGATGTATCCCCCCTCCTCCTCTAGCTCTTTTTCCTAACATTAATAAGATTCAAGAAATTTCAAAAAATATATAAATATGACTAAATTAATGATAACAATTAGCCAATCTAATACTTTCTATCTCTATCGGGAAAAAAAAACCCACCAAGGCTAACAATACAACCACCCACTTCAAAACTTAACCACCATCTAAGAAAATAGTATACCACTTAAGAGATAAAACTAAAGATACATGCATCTATTCGAACGGAAAATCAATGTCACAAAGACTTTGCAATTGACTCGGAAATATAATCAACCACATCATACACCTAATTTGCCACCTTATACTTAGTAATAAGCACCCCTATCGATTACTTTTCTATTTAACCTTCTAATTGCTTGCTTAAACTCCTTATAAATCCTTCTTATATATATGTGAAGTTTCATCACCAACGGAGCAAAGTCCCTATATTCTTCCACATTCAAGTTTTTTCGAGCAATCTCTGTAAGAGTATGAGACTCTTGATTGACAATCTTTTGCACCTTTTTCTTGCTCACTTTCCTTATAGTACAAGCACATCGTGAATTTGGATCAATGGTTTAATTTTCAATTAGCCCCACAACCGCTTAGGAGACTTCTTCTGGATGTTGTTCTTTGAGAACTTGACTCCCTTTCTTCTTTGTTGTTTCATCCCTTTCAACAAATCAAACTTCTCATGTAATGCCAAATCAATTATAAGAGATATATCAAAGGTGTCTGATGCATCCTCACATGCATTATTTATTTCTCTTTTATATATGTCTAAAAGATAATCTTTCATATAATTAACTGAAAAATAAGAGTGAGAATTTGTACTCATTAGATGTACAATACTCCTTGCAAAATAAATACTCTTCTCGTGTTTTCTCTCTCAATCCAATTGAAGGTGAGAAGAATTTCAATTTGCAAAAATTGTGAACTCAAAACGAACCAAAATTTTTAGAAAAATTGAATGGGTTAGCCTCGACAATTAGGTTCTAGTTGATTATTAGAAAATTAGAAGAAAAGAAAAAATGTGGAAATTGAAATTCTTTCCCATGTTTGAATTGAAGAAAAAGGGAGAGAAAAAAGTTTGATGGAAAAATTCATTGAAAATTTTGTCAATTTGATCAACAATATTTTCCTTTCAAAAGAAAAAAATTTACAAAGAGAAAGAAATGGAGAAAAGACAAAAATTTCATTAAAAAATATCATTAAAAATTTTCTTCCCCTTTTAATTAATTAATGCTATTAAGAATTTTCTCACGCCTTTTAATTAATTAGAAAATAATTATAATTTTTTCTCCTCTTAACATTAAAAGGGCCAATTTGTAAATAATGGTTTGAAAAAATGAAACGTAGCAGTTCCAGGGGCCACTCGTTCTTGTTGTTAGCCCTCGCCTCGCTCTCTCTACTCTCTCTCTCCTCACCCACGAGCACAACTCATTGAATTTTACCAAGCAACAAACGAATTGAGATACTACTGTTTTCAAGAATGCGGAAGAAAATAACCCACAACCCAGAAATCTAGAGACTACGAAGTTCTTCTGCAATGGCGATCATGGCTGGACTGGTAGCAGCAACACCAGCGCCACTAATGTGCAGCGCTGGGCGGACCCTTTTGAGCGCCAGTGGAGGAAAACAGAGTAAAAGGGCACCTGCAATTGGGAATTTTGAGCACTTCTTTGGAGCGGTGAAGAAGGATTGGGATTTCTTGAAGAACGGGGTCAGTAAAAGCGTTCAATGGGCAAATGAGACTTTACATGTTCCCAAGATTGTCAAGACTGTTGATGATGCTGTTTGGCTGCGGAATTTGGAAGACCCAAATGCGCATTCCTTTCAGCCTCCCCCTGGCCTGAACCTTCTTATCCAGGTTATTCTCATGCCTTGTTTGTCCCTTTTTGTTTTGTTGGGGGGAGTTATTTAAGGTTTCAAAGTCTGATTTTGGTCAAGCACCTGCATAAGTTATTCGAATCTTTGATAAGAAGCTAGAAGCCTACATGGGTGAGAATACAAGTTGGTGAGAGAAAGGATGTCAAGATTGTTAAATAGCTTACTACTGCTTTTTATGGAGCAAATAGCATCCTGCTCAATCCTTGTTTAATTGAGAGTCTAATTCAATGTATCATATTCGAGATACACTTTGGATGATTTGTTCCATAGAATTGACAAATTTTTAGAAGCAATTAGGGCTGTCATGTGTGAAACTCTCTTCGTAACTATCAGCATTAGGCATTGCTTGGATCGGGTTGTAGTAGATGTCTCTTTACTCAATAAAGAAAGGTTTCATGGTGTTCTAGTTGTCTTGGCAGAAATCAGCATGCCTGGTGTTTCGGATACACGCTTAACTTAGAAGAGAAATCTTCCTTGTAGAAAACCTTATTGAATTTCGAATTCCACAAAAGAAGCCACTAATCCGAAAATATGCAAATTTATTAATCAAGTTATCGAAGACGGAATAAACTGAATCCACCAGTATTCAAATTCATTTCTGAATGACTTGTTAAAGTGGAAGGAGATTTTCAGACTGTGAAGGGTTTAGTACCCAACTTAATGCACCCTCTATTCCCTCATCCCGTTTGTTGTTTTGTATTATTGCTGAAATATGGTGCATTCTGGCAGCACTATCTGGGGTGGACCTCTTGATTGCCGATCTCCAAGCCTTGGCAGCATATGGTAGTTACTTCTATTGCATGTCAAAGATTTGGTCAAAGCCACTTCCTGAGTCTTATGAAGCACAACAAATTGTGGACTATTTCAATTGCAGGCCTCATGTCGTTGCCTTTAGACTTCTTGAGGTATGTACTAGTTCATGAAATAACCATGAATCCATACTTTATTATGAAGATTGCATACAACCATACTTGTGACAAGTAGCGAAGCGGAGGCTGTGTTTAGAAGACTCACTAAGTGATTCTATTTGTAAAATTTGCATGCAAGCTTATTATTGAAATAGGTACGACTCTATACTTGATAGACTTGCTTGTAAAAGTTCCAAGATTCCAACACTATACTCTTGGAACCTTCCATAACCCTCTTAACCCCTTCACTCATGGGTTGGCACACTGGTGGTATTTGCTAAAAGGAGTCATACTATGACTAACATGAGAGGAAACTAGGTGACTTATGGAGTTGGAATAGATGGTTTTCATGAGTTTGGAAAATGACTCCTTTGGTATTTGGTGAACTACTTGGAAGGAAAGGAATTGTCGTATTTTTGAGGGCAAAGAAATGTCTGCTCAAGATTTCAAGCTCTACTTCTTGAAAACTTTGTATAGTTGGAGTCTAGTGCTTAATGGTTTTAAGAATGTGAGCTTTTAGATTTTGTTGATAATATAATGCACAAGAGCTTGAGGGCATCGTGTTTTTGCTATGCCACTTCCTTGGTGTCTACTTTAATACATCTTTTGATTAATCATTAAAAAATAGAGTGGATGTTGAAAGTTGGGCAACAGGAAGTCTATATATACAACGCTTGATGAAAACAAAGTAAATGCAAATGCAACATAAGTGATAGAGAAAGAAACGGACATATGATCAGTGTTGGAAACACGCCCAATGGAGGAATCCAAGCACAACAGCCATGAATGACAAATCTGAATATTAAACGGACATATGATCAGTCGCTGTTATTAAAGATGTATTCTGCTGCTATTTGTAGCAATGCTTGAGCTCAAAGTTTAAACTTATCAATAAGTGTTCTCATTCTATTAAAGAGGTACTTGAGCTTCATCACCTAGCTATGGGGTTGATTATCTTCTGTCTTCCTATCTTGGCTTTCTCTTGGTGCCACATATAAGTGCATGGCAGTGTGGGATCAACAATCGTGGAAAAGTTGCACAAGAGACTAGCTGAGTGGAAATCTAAGTTGTTGTCTAAAAAGGTAGACTAACATTGTGGCAAAGCAGCTTGTGGAGTCTCCCAATGTTTTTTATGTGCCAGCATTGCCATAAGACTCTAAGAAAATCATGAGAGATTTCCTTTGGTCTAGGAACGACACCAATAATGGTTATCATTAGGTTAATTGGGATGATGGTTGTCAACCTAAGCATGAGGGAAGGTCTTGGTATTAGACCTCTATGGCCCTGTTTGGCAAACAACTCTCTTCGAATTCGTTTTCAGGTGCGGAGGACTAGTTGTAGTTGGGAGCCGTGAGTCTGTTTCTTGAAAAGGTGTTTAGTAAAATTAGTCAGTTTGAGGAAAAAATGTTTGGTGAAATTTCATTTATGCCCTTATATCTAAGTTGTCTTTTAAATAAATATATATATATTTTTATTGATCATTTTATTTTTTTCAAATATAATTATATTATGTTATGTATACAAATTATCTTCATTTATGAAATTTTATTTTCTTACTATTATTACAAAATTTATATTCATTTTGTACCTAATAAAATATTTATTATATTCAATTTAAATAAAAAATAATATCAAGAAGTAGTAGTAGTAGTAATAATAATAATAATAAGGGTCGGTGGCATATGTCGTAATTTCTCCAAAGTTTTGGGCAAATGTGTCATTTTCACAAACAACTCTTTCCAAAAGGCTAATAGAAGAGCTGTTTGGGGTCAAACAGCTTCTTTCAAACACCTATTAACCAAACACTACTATAGTCAAAACAACTAAAGCTTTCAAACAAACTCTTTTCCCAAACAATATGTTGCAATCAAACAGGGCCTATGTGTTATGAATGAAGCTCTCAAGGCCAAGTGGCGCTGGAGGTTTGCTAAGAAAAAGAACGCTTTGTGGAAAAATGCAATTTAGACGAAATATGGGATTGAAAATCTAGGTTGGTGGAGCAAGAAAAGTCCTTATGCTCATGTGTTAGGTTGTTGGAAATCTATTTTAAGTGGCTTGGACCGGTTCCATTCTCTTGTGCATTTTGAGATGAAAAAAGCACTTAAAGTCAAGGGTCTCGTTTTGGTGTGATGTGTAATGCAGTGATCAACCTCTCAAACTTTAGTTCCCAGATCCTTTTAGTATGGAACATTTTAAAGAGGCAACTGTACAAGAAATGGTTTCTGGAATGGCGACAAAACCACTGTAATTTAACATTGTTGAGAAACCCGAATGAGTGGGAAGAGGAGAGCAACATTGTGAGTCTTCTGGCTTTCCTAGCTAATACAAATGTTGCTTGCGAGGGCATTGATGAGATTCTTTGGTCCCATGACTTTAAGTGCTTTTTTCATTGTTAAGAGTTTCTGTAGTGATATTGATAATGAGGTGACTCATCTTGTTTTTCCTGCCAAGGAAATTTGGAAGTCTAAAGCTCCCACCAAAGTGGTGTTTTCTTGTTTGGGCAGCCACCATAGGGAAGATTCCGTCAGAGGACATGCTCAAAAGGAGAATTTTCATATGGTCAGTAGGTGTCCCATGTGTTTCGAGGAGGAAGAGTCGGCAGACCACCTTGTTATCCGTTGTCGGTGGGTCTCTGTGTTATGGTTTTTGTCTTTTTCTTTCATGGGATCTCAAACTATGAGAGATGTTTGGGTGGCGTGGAGAAGAAGGTTGAAAAAAACTGGGTCCGAGATGTTTGGAAGTTATGTCATCGGCTATTTGGTGGAGTACTTGAAAGGAGAGAAATTGCTGGATTTATGAGGACAAGTCTTGGTCTATTCATGATTTCAAACTTTAGTTTTTGAGAAATTGGAATAGTTGGAGTCAAGTCCTCAATCATGGTACAAAGTTGACCTGTTTGGATTTTGTTGATATGATTAGAGTAGAGAGCTTGAGGGCTTCATGATATTTTGTGATTGCCTCCTTTTGTATATGGGTGACATCCCCTTGGTTTCTTATTTATACAAATTTTTTGATTCCTTATATAAAAAAATGAATAATAGTAATTATCTGAAACTCATAAGTTTCTAAAAAGAGTAAGAATAAACAGGGGATAGCAGAACAGTGATGAAGATGGGAGGAGAAAAGAAAAGGCTGAAAAGATGCTGTGGCTACTGGCTGAAAAGAAAAGGCCCAGATTGAAGATGCAGGAGGGCAGATGAAGGGGGAAGGAAGAATGAGATATGCAGAAAGTATTTCGAGGAAAAGAGCAGGAGTGGTGGGCTGGAAAAGAGTGGGGGAGGGATGGAGGGGTGGAGCTGTCTAATACTCTAGTCAGCTTGATTTTACTACACCCTCCCCCTCTCTGCTCTTTCTTTTGGGGTTTTCTTGATGGGGTTTGGGTAGCATATGGTGAATATGCTCTGTGCTTAATTTTTTCACACCTCGGAGCAAAAGATATGTGATACACCTGGCTAAGTGCAAACATAATACATATTGCTGGGAAGATACTTTTACTCTGCACCAGCGTGCAAAGAATTTTCTATTGTGGGTACTCACATTTTTCTGACAAATATGCTTGTCAAATTTTGGAATGATTAATCTACAGCCTAGACACTGCAGATCCACCTTGATTAGACCTGAAAGAGGAAAAGAGGCTTTTGCACTAGCAAAGAAGTATGTAAATACTCATCCTTTCTAAGACTGGCTAATGACCTGGATTGTTGAGCAAAAAATGTTACGCACAGAGGTGAATTGCAGATGTCGTTTGTCTTGTATCATTCTGTATTTGAATGGTATTAATCAAGTATTTTGTATAATGTATTTTTGTTTTTCTTCCTCTTAATTGTATTCTGCACCTAATAAATGACGACCATTGTTATGCTATTTGATCCAAATTCTTCGGAAGTATAACAGGTGTTTCTTGTTATTGTGAAGGTGTTCACTGCATTTTCTGTTGCTGTGATAAAAATGCGTGCCTCAAGGGTCAGAAAGCTCACGAACTCAAGGACTGATGAAGAAAGCGCAAGTGCATCACAGTATGACTTTGGACGGGTGCTTAAAGAAACCATGCTGAATCTGGGACCCACGTTTATTAAAGGTGATATTGGTCCTTGAGCAATAAGCAGCATGAACTTCCTTATTTTACCTGCTTACCAGTTGTTGTGTTGTATGTTCAAATTGCTTCACGAAGGTCAATTTGGGAGCAGTTGTGGTGTGTTACATTTCTCTTTTGTGGATGCAGTAGGACAATCTCTCTCAACAAGGCCAGATATTATTGGTCCTGAGCTGTCCAAGGTTTGACTGAATAATATTTCGTGTTTTTCCTGGTGTAATTCGTTTATACGTCTATGCTTTCTGTGCACAATATCTGTGACGTCCTGACATGAACTAACTTTCAGCTGTTATTTCCAATTTCTGCTATACTAATACTACCCCCTGCAATCATCTTAAATTCTTGTCAGGGCTTGTACAATTTCGAGTGAGCACTTTTGTTTGATTAATTAGAAACCATACACACAACAAGCTTCTGCATATATATTGTCAGCAATCTCTAAAGCATCTGAGAAAATGAGTGCAAGAGTTCTTTATCCTAAAATACAAAATTGCATAAATGTCCTCTCCAAACTTGACCTTATCTTAAATTCTAACCCCGTCGCCTTTTCCTATCAAAATTTTCACGTTTCAAGCTTTGTTTCTTTTGAGAATCATATTAATTTGGAGTCAAGTTCTCAATTGTGGTGCAAAGTTGTCTTTTTCCTATTTTAGGTTATATAATAGGGCTTGAGGACATGATGAACACCACCCCCGCATATCTTATAAATACAACGTTTGATTACTCATCAAAGAAAAGGAAAAAGAAATCTTTGTCTTGTCTTGCTATTAAACCAAGTTGCTAGCATTGGTGGGCTGGTGACATTCATGTTGCATTTGGTTGGATGTAATCAACCATGCAATGCAAATGTAATTGTGTTTCCATTACTTTATTTGGTTGTATGAGAGTATTTGAATCAAACACCTACCATGGAATTATGATTACCGCAAACTTTGCAATCATGATGCCTTTACAAGGTTAATTACATTGCATTATGAGTGTCTAGCTTTGTCGCCTTTCCATTTTCTTTTAAAGACTAGCTACACTAATTCTCCTTCAAGAAGCACATCTATTATCTCAAGCTTGTTAAGAAACCCAATTAGGTAGTAAAAATCTTAGAAGGCATCCCTTATATAATAAATAAAAAAAAATCTTAGAAGGCATCCATATTAAAAACAAGACATTAAATACTTGAAATAGATGCGTGATCTCGAGTATATTAGAAATGGAGGCATTTTAATGTCCTGGATGAACAAAAGGAGAGGGGCAAGATCTTGCAGTGGAGCATTATCTCACAATTATCATGCTCTATATGAATGGACAAAATCATTGCCATCTTCTTAAGACTGTGACTGTATGTGTGCCGCTGTTTGGGAATTTTGACCTTTTTGGATTTTGTAAATAATTATTCATTAGAGTGTGAGAGCATGGTGATATTTGTATTTGCCCCTTTTGTACATGGGTGACATCCCTTGGTTTTCTCATATATGTTTTTTGATTACTCAAAAAAAGTGTCCTGCAGACCTTTCATGATGTAGCTCGGAAGGCTTATACCTTAGATTTATTTCCTACCAAGAATCAAACCAAAGCTCTTCTTACTGTTTTTCGCTAATTACCTTTGAAGCTCATATTTTTACTCTGTGACTATCCATAACCACTTGTTGGAAAGAACCTGTAACACCCCAAGACACCCCCGGGAGTATTACATCGCCGGAGTTCCTTAAAGGAACTCCCAAGGCTCTTTCCGGTGTTGTTTTGGCTGTCTAAACTCAACTTAAAAGTAATACTGGTGGTTTTCCCAAAAGAATCCGAGATTCTCCGAAAATTTCGGCGAGTTCCGTTTGTAACATGGACTAACCCATAGGCTTAAAGCCTTAAAATCCTGCATAAGAAGCATAATAAAACTCGACGAGCCACACGCTCGGAGTATACAACTCAACGGCCACACGCCGGAGTTCAACCAATCATGCGGTAAGAACTTAAAACAATCTGACTGGGTTTCTATACATTTAGGTACAACTATATGAACTAAATTACGAATACAATCATTTAGAAACAAGACAACACACGACAGACCACTTGGGTCGCTTCAACCGTCAACAATCGGCAGGAGTCCCAAGCGTGTTAAGCGAGGATTATGCTTTTGAAAGTATACCTGCAACACTCGGGTGGGGACGGGGCAATTTGTGGGGGTGAGCAATAATCAACGGCTCACCGGAGTCTTAAACCCTTAAAATGGAAATTCTTTACACGTAATACTCATAATAATGAAATCTACGAAAACATAATAACGTAATACAAATCTATATACTTTTCACTTGAAATCTCTTGCAATGAAAAAGATCATGACTCATTAATCACTTAAAAGCACATATTCACATTCATAAACAATTCTTTTCGGGTTGAATCAACATTCCAGGCCTTCGAGGACTCGAACTAGCACTTCTTTAATTCGAGGTGCGACCCAGACAAAAGGCTCCGGGACCATTCTTCTAGGAAGTCTCGGGCGGGCATCCTGTCTCTCCAGGACCCCTATTAGAACCCTTCCCTCGAAGTCTCTAGCTGGGCGTTCCCGGTTCGAACCCTTCGGTATGCTAAACGATCCGTAACCAGTCGATTCAAAACAATTTGCACATTCTCATTCATCACATTCACTTTCTAGCTTTCTCAAATTGATTTCACATCAAGGAAGGCGTGACACCGCGTGTCACCCTTATAAATTCACCTTTTTCAAATCGATTTACTTTCTCAAATACGTTTTGCTTCTTTAGGATAGAATCACGTTTGAAAGACATCTCACAGAAATCACATTCAAGGGTCATTTCACGTAAAACACAAAACTTCTTTCGAAACTACCTGTGAGCATCACATAAAGTAAACACATAGCACGAGCAGTCACCATTCAATGCAAGCAATCATTCCCAACTCTTTTCCAACGGTGCCTTTCTCAATTCATCGGTTTAATACGATTATTTCCATTTTACGGGCCACAATAACCACAAGTACATATCACTCAAGTTATGTTTCAAGTTCGTCACAATTCATTGCCTTTTGCCTCACTTACTCATTTTACGCTTCTACTTTATAGCTCACTTCTTTTGCCCGTATTTAGCTACACGACTCTTGTTCTCACTTAATCGCTTAAGTCCCTTTTCGTTGTGCTTAACTTCAAACTGATTTCATCCCAAAGGCTAAGATATGCTCTAAACTCATTATTTAACTCTTGCTCGTCCGTCCTTGGTTACGTAACTCTCAATCTCTTTTCATTATTCGATCTCAGTTACCTTTGCTTATTTTCACGCTTAGTTCAACCTCGAGGGATTAAATATACTTCGAATGTAATCAAGCTCACAGCTGCCTATTCTCACTTACTTGTCCCAATCGCGCATTACTCAATACGAATTCATACTCCTCTTTATACTTCAACCTACCATTTCCCAATGTTCGTAATTAGCTCTTGATACCGCGAGGTTCAAGAATCTCTAAACCTTAGTTAACTCGTAATTCATATCCATGTCCTAACCCCTTACTCCTTAATAGTTATCCGGAACTTCAAAACCACTCATTTGACCTGTACAATTTAACCTTTTACGAATCGGCGAGGTTCGGTTCGACCCTAAGCAACTACTAATCTCTTTAATGTTCCCAAATGAATTCTCTATTTAACCCAAATGACTCCTTTCGTGACCCAATTCAACCCTATCAATTCTCTAAAATCCGTTCGAAGCTCTTATTTCAACCTCAAACAACAATTAGGCCCGTTACGCAATACGGATACTCAACGTTCACAACAATTCCATATTCACATGACACATTCAACAATCACAACAAATCCATTTAGGTTTCGAAATTACTAATAGTTTAGAGTATAAGACTACCCACCTCGATTCGGGGATTGAAGGTTTGTGGTTTGCTTGAGGTTCGAGCTCCCAGGTTCGAGTTCCTTCTTTCGTTTCTCCTTCCCTGCTGCTAGCCTCGGTTTCCGCCGCCCTCCACTGCGCTCGACGTCATCGCCGGTCGCCGTCCCGCGTCCCGGTTGCCCCTGGTTCCCGTTCCTCACTTCCTCTGTTTCGGTTCGGGGTTCTTGGCCTAGGCTACCTCTCGACCAGGCCCTGCGCGCTCGCCGCCGGTCTTCCTCCCGGGCAGCCGCTACTTTCCCCGGTTTCGGCCTCTCGGTTCCTCCCGCCTGTCCCTGCCTCCGGTCCGGCTTCCGCCCTCTCGCTGCCTCGGTCTCTCGCTCTCTTTTCCTCTTCGCTCGCACCTAGTCGCGTCGCCGACCGCCGCCTTCGGTCCTGCGGTGGTCGCCGGTCCTCCCCTTCGGCCTCTTTCACCGCGCGCTCGCCCTTCTCTCTCTCTCTCTCTCCCGTTCGGTGGTCCTCTCCCTCCTCCCCTGTTCGCCCGCTCGCTCTGCTGCTCGGGCTCCACCGAGCTTTCTTTCCACTCCTTTCTTCGATGTGGCTTCTTCCTAAATTGCCGAGCACACATTCCCTTCATACTAACTTTCTTTCTATTCTCAACACCTAATGCCCCCTTTTTCCTATCCCTTGGTCAATTACACATAATTCAAGCCCTTATCCTCCTTGATTTAATTAATTCAACACCAGCCTCCAAAGGGATTATAACGTAATATGTCCGGCAGCGAATAAAATCGAGTCACTCAACCCCCTAGCTGCGGGGAAAAATACTCAATAATGTTACGCTTTTCAATCGCTTTCTTTAAAATTCCGGGTATTACGGAACCTTAATGGCTTAATGAAAGTTTCATGTCCTTGACACCTAAATAACTCTTTGTTATAAGTTGTTTAGTGATATTTTCCAGAAATCGTTTACTTGACCTCTTAATGATAAAATCCCCGTTTGGCTTCCGCTTAAATCTAGCCGGTTGTAGAACCAAAAGAAAACACAAGCGGGAGGGTGGATCAGATCCTACAGTAGAGCCTAAAATATTTAATAACTAGATATTTTGCGCTTAACCCATAAGCAAGGTGGACTTTTTGACAGGTCAATATTCAAACATGCTAGGGGCCCTTGCAACTTAGGATAATGCACTAGTTTCCTTGAAATCAAAGCTCATATTGAGTGGACTGGGAAGAACTTCTGGTGCTTGTCCGTTAAATAAGTGGCCTGATAATTTTGAAGGGGGCATAGGAACAAGTAGAGGTTTTATATGCCACAGGATCAAGGAGAGGTTTAGGCTTTTGTCCTTGTTTACTTGTGCTAGTCTTGTTTACTAATTTTGAAGGGGGCATTTGTCCTTGGGTGATGTACGTATCTTAGTTCGTCTTCATTGTGTTTCCCATTGTTTTGGATGTCTTAATATGTTTCTTAATCTTCAAACTTCATCTTGTCTTCAATTTTGTAACATCACTAATTTCCCTATGTTCTCGATTAAGTTTCTATTTGAACTACTTTTGGAGGCACTTTCAGTATAATTTTTTATTACTTAAAAAAAAAAAAAAACCTGTTGCAGGCACTATCTGAGCTACATGATCGAATTCCTCCTTTCCCAACAGCACACGCCATGAAGATCATTGAGGAAGAATTGGGCTCTCCTGTGCCAAGAGTCTTTAGTTATATATCTGAAGAACCTGTAGCTGCAGCTTCGTTTGGTCAGGTATCTGTCTGCTCCTGATCATTGGCATTGAAGTTCTCATTTGAAGTTGGAAGTATTTAAAAGCTGTTGCTTATCTCAGTGGGATGACATGATGATATCAGAAGTATAATGCATATGGATCATCATGTCTTTTTTCCCTGGGTATTTCACACATGAAGTTTGTTTCCGGTGCTAGTTTCAAGCCATGCCCTTTATGTTTGATTAGATATATTTGAGCTGAGGATCAAGTTTCATAAATCCAGTTCCTAGTGCTGATGAATCAGTTGCGAATGGATGTCACTCATTTGTACAGGCTGTCAGCACTTGTCTTGATACCGTTTCTTGTTTGTTGACCTTTTTATGTTCATAAAAGTTATTGTTTCAAATCACAGGTGTACAGAGGAACTACAATGGAAGGCTTTGCTGTTGCTGTCAAAGTTCAGCGTCCAAATTTGCATCATGTAGTTGCTCGCGATGTATACATTCTTCGTCTTGGGGTTCGTACCAAACTATATGGCTATCTGTTACTTTTTTTTTTCTCTGAATGAGTCTAAGATTCACAATTTTAGGTTGTTTCAGCTGGAGCTGTTGCAGAAGATTGCCAAGAGAAAAAATGATATTCGCTTGTATGCTGATGAACTTGGGAAAGGCTTAATGGGAGAGCTGGACTACCGATTGGAAGCGGCAAATGCAACTCGATTCTCGGTACCCATTCTGTGTTCATTTAATCTGAAGTTCTTTAAACATATATTTTCTTTCGTACTTTCGCGCAGAAATTTTGATCCAGATCAACCATGTTGACTTAGATGCGGGTTCTTATCCGTGATACAAGCTTATGGTTTTCCTATATTATATCTGTGTGAACATCATAATTAAGCTTTTATCCTTCTGCAAGCATAATTTTGTACTTTCTACATGAGTAGGTGACTCTTAGTAACATTAGTTATCTTATAGGTGATAACTTTTTTTAATGAGTAATTAAGAATATATTTTTTCTGATAAGTGATCGAAGATGTATAAATGAGACACAAAAGGGCATTTACAAAAATATTATGCTAAAAGCTCTCATCCAAATACGTTCTAAAAATCCAAAAAAATTCAATTTTCTATCTCCAATAAGTACAAAACTCGAACGATACAACATTTTCACAAAGTGGAGCTAGAAATCTTTAAGTGACAAAGCTTTATCCTAAAAAATCCATGGATTTCTCTCTTTCCAAGTAGCCCACCAAATAGGAAAGGAATCATTTTCCATACTCCAAGAACCCAACTCTTCTTCATCTGTCTCCTCCAGGCCACCAAAACATCTTTGAGACTAATGGTTGGACCCAACAAACCCTCATCAAATAGAGAGATAAATGCCAAAGAGAAGAAGGAGATGATCTACGGTTTCTTAACCTTTTTCTTTCAAATATGTCTTCCATAGGAATCTTTGCTAAGCAAGCCGCCCAAGCAAAGAAACATACTTTTGTTGGAGCATTAGACTTCCAAATGGACTTAGGAGGAAAATCGATGCCAATTAGAGCATCAAACCGAGTGAAACAAAAACGAAAAGATCTGTTTGTCATGCGCTTAGTTTAAAAGCTCAAGGCGCACCAAAGTGCGAAGGGTCCTAGGGCCTGGGGCGCTGGCTTCAAGGCGAAGGTGCGGTCTTTTTGGAACGAGGTGCACTTACTAAAAAATGCTTGAAAATCATTACCAAGCAATATTTTTGGTTGAATATGCTAGATGATGACATCAAATAAGTAATTAGATATCGTTTTGACTACGAAAAATACCATAAAGAGTCTTAGATTGTGATAACACAATGAATTCCGCACGATTTTCACCAAAAAAGCAAGCAGAAAAAAGAAAAAAAATAGCACAAATTGTAAAAAAGGGGCAACTAACCCACATACTCACAGTCTAACAAAGACAAAGGCAAAAGAAAAAGGAGGGGGAGGGAGAGACAGGAAAATAGCAAAACAAAACCTGAAAAAGCCCTCCGAGGCACGCGAGGCGCAAGCGAGGCGCGAGCCTCCTCGGAGGGCTTTTGGAGGGGCGGGCTTCACCCTTGCAAGGCGCAAGGGGTGGGCATGCTTTTTAAACTAATGCGGCCAAACAAGGTCGTTATTGCCATGAGGAAGAATCTCCTTGTTAGCAAGTAAAGCCAATAAATTGCACATGTTATCCTCTTCCGAATCATTTGGACTTATCAGAAAATGTAAATTCCAATGGTTGGTGTCACCATTCCATGAAACCACTTGCACTGTTGCAAACGCACCATGCCAAAAAGAAACCGATATTGAGCTTTAACAGCGATCACAACACCCGACATAATGCCAAAACAACACGTTGGAGCCATTTTTTACCTTAAACTGCACTAATGATTTGAAGCAATCCAGACCTTCTAAGATAGATCTCCAAACACTCATCTCATGGGCTGATGCACTCGTCCTGCTCAACCATGCCATATCATCAACCCCATACTTTGCCTTGATCACATTTTCCCCCAAAGCATGGTCCTCCTTTTCAAACTTCCAAAGCCACTTGGTCTTCAAAGCTTCATTCATCTTACCATGAGGCCTTATGCCAAGCCCTCCTTGCTTAGGATGACAAACATCCTCCCACTTGACCCAATGGAAACCATTACTGGCATCGGTGCTATTCCAAAGGAAATGTCTCATGATTCTCTCTAGCAACAAGCAACACTCTGGGATGGTGAATAAAGATATGAAATCGATAGGCAATCTAGCATTAAAATGATATGCTGCAGTAGCATCAGTAAATCTTTCCTCCTCCTCGTCCTCTCTCTCTCCTTCGGATCTGTGGGCACTCGGCTGGCAAATCTCTCTCCTCCTCTTTCTCTTTCATATAGATCTATCTCTTGTGATTGTTGCCAATGTTTCCTCCTTTCCCGTGGATGGCCGGCGTTTGGCCAGCAACTAAGTTAGAGCCAATGTTGTAATATTTTCTTTTCATTTTTATAAAATGATGTTCATACTTGAGAGGAATCGTACTTGAACCCCTTAGAAAATAGGGGAATCAAATCTATGGATTTTAAGGGACTTGATACCTTCAAATATTTAATCTCATACCTCCATACACCCGACCAAACAAGTAGGATATACTTTTAGGTATCAAGTTTCATTCCCAAACACCCCCTTAGCCCCCACATAGCTTTAAAGTTGAAGGATGCACCTCAAATAACCCAAATTGCTCTAATCAAGCTTACATTCGGCACAAAGCAAATGGGATATTCGCAAACCCTCAGAGTGAGAGTTACTAATAGAAAAACCATCTAAGAAACCTACTCTTATTCTTATTCACCAACTTGCTGAGACTCTCCATAATCAAAATGAACAGCAAAGGAGACAAAGGGTCTCGTCGCCTCAAACCTGTAGAACTAGAGAAAAAACCAAAAGCTTCACCATTAATCAAGACAACCAATGCATAGTGGAAATACAAAAAGGACACCCAATTCCTCCACTTGCTAGGAAAACCCGTCTTTTCAAGAGTAGCCAAGAGGAAGCTCCAAGAGACATGATCATAAGTCTTCTCAATATTGAGTTTACAAACAACACCGATGATTGTCACCCATGTACAAAAGGGCCAGGCACAAAAAAAACATAATGCTCTCAAGCTCTCATGCATAACATTATCTACAAAATCCAAAAGAGATAAATTTGTACCACACTTGAGCACATGGCTCCAATTATAGAAAACCCTAAAAAATAGAGCTTGAAATCCTAAATGGACAAACTTTTCCACTCAAAAATCTGTCGATTCTTTTCCTTCCGAGTATTCCACCAAATTGCCAAAGGATATGTTACCACGTGGTTCATCTAAGGGATACATAGGAACGATGGAATGCCTAGCTGCCTTCCTTTGTTCTATGTTCTTTCTATTTGGGATTGCGAAATAATAGATCTAGCTTGCTTGCAGCTTCCTAACTTTCCTTGCTAAATCAACATCCTAGTACCGAGAATTCAAATCTTTTTCGAGTCTTCTTCTCCAAGAGCACCAAAACATCTTTGACATTTGAAGGTTGAACCCAACTAACTCCCATCAAGGAAAGAGACAAACGCCAAAGTGAGGAAACCCAACAACATTGATTAAGGAGGTGATCCACCGGTTCCTCGTCTAAGAGGCACATACAACACCTACTTGGAAGATTAAAGTTTCTTCTTTAAAGATAATCGTTTGTAAGAATCTTATCTTTAGCAGCTGTGCATGAAAAAGAAAAACACCTTTCATGGGAGCCTTGGATCTCCATATGGCCCTAGGAGGAAAATCTGAATAGTGAGACCCTTCATTCATAAAGGGCATTGCAGAAACTCTTCACATAAAAACAATCATTAGAGTTATGAGACTGAGGCCACATAATCTCGTTTTCTAGTGACGCCCGAAAGGTTAAAAATTCTCAACTCTTCCTAATCATTAGGGCTCCTTGAGAACGTTATACCTGAACTACTGAGCTTCCATTCCGAGCAACCACTTCCTAATGATTGCGTCTCCCAAGTGAGCCTTCCTGAAGTGATCAGGAAATTGAGCTTGGAGAAGTTGATCCTTGCACCAAACATCATGCCAAAATAAAACCTGAGACCCATTCTTCACCTCAAAGTGAACAATGATCTTGAAACTGTCTAGCTCTGCTAAAGTAGATTTCAGGCAACCCACCCTGTGAGCACCTTGGCTCCTCTTGCTCTAACCAAAATCATCCTCATCATATTTGGCTCTGATCATGCTCTTCCAAAGGGCATTATCCTCTTGAGCATGCCTCCACAACCACTTGGACTTGAGATCATTTGTAATGTATAAATGTCTTCTTCCTAGCCCTTCATGTTTCAGACGACAACAATCATTCTACCTGGCAGTAGAGGTCAAAAACAAAATCATTACTGGACCAGATGTTGTCCCTTGTAATTTCTCCAATTGACTTGAAATGCTTGCTGGGATAGTAAACGGAGACATGAAATAAATCGGAAGAGACCATAGAGTACAAGTTCAAGCTTTCTCCTATGGACAATAACTTTGATTTCCCCCTTAAAAGAAGTAGTGAGAGGGATACACAGATGGGAAGAAGGGAGATAATCAACCCTCAATCTGAGAGAACTGTGTAAGTGATGAATGTAAGAAACTTCGCCAATAGGGATGAGAACACATTTGGTTCAAATCTGAGCCCACACATAGCTTCAAAAATCAAAAGAATGCATCTCAATTACCCTAATTGGTTTTGGTTAGTTTGAAAAAATATAGTATCATCAGTGAAAAGCAAATGGGAAATCAACAAGCCCTCAGAATGAGGTAACTTATGTGAAATCCTTCTAAAAAGCCCAATTTGATGACTTTATTCACCGATCTACAAAAGGTCTCCATTGCCAAGAAAAACCACAAGGGGGATGATGGATCACCTTGTTGGAATTCTCTCTAAGTAGAGAAGAAACCCATCGCTTCACCATTAACTAATATCGGAAGGCAAACTAGACAAGAAACCCATCATTTCACCATTAATTAAAATCGAATAGAAAATTCTAGATGTGCAAAAGAACACCCATCTCCTCGACCTACTAGGAAAACCCATTTTTTCAAGAATGGCCATGAAGAAGTCCTAAGATACATGATCCTAGTCCTTCATATCAAATTTACAAAGAAGGCCGAATTGATTAGATTTGAGATTTGACTCAACACTCTCATTGGCAATAAGGGATGTGGCAACTACGAATGAATGCATCTTGATTTGGGCTCACTACTTTGCTAATCAATTTCCTCAACCTCAAGGCCAAAACTTTAGCGAGGATTTTATACACCCTTTCACTGAGCTTCTGGGCCTAAACTTAGTGGTGTCATCTGTCTCGACCACTTTAGGGAGCAAAAGGATAGAAGTGGCATTCAAAGATTTTCCCAAAAACCCCTTTGAATTGAATTCGGAAAAATAAGCCCATACCCCTTAGCTGTGACCCAACAATTTGGAGAAAAGCAATATCAAATTTGTTTGGTTATAGAGCTTTTTCTTCAGCCATTCCCAACTTTCTCTTTAGAGAAGTCTTGAACAAGGTGTAGAGCATCATTAAGACTAATTCACTCATTATCACCTCAGGAGAAAGCCTTGATGGTTGAGCTTCTCAATAAAGACTCTGGTAGAAATGAACAATGGCACCTTGTGTCATTGCATCCTCGGAAAAATCTAACCATCCGCTTTAATGCTATGAATGGCTTTGAATTTTCTTCTCCTATTGGCCATTCTATGAAAGAAATTTGTGATGCGATCACCATCAAGAATCCTATGTTGCTTCGCTCTTTGCATTTAGAACATAGATTCAAAATGTGGGCAGTTCGTCTTCCGCAATGAAAAGGCCTAATAAGAAAGCTTTCAAGTTGAGCAAACCGTGTTTAAATCGCAAAGGTTTTCAAGTTGAGTGAACTGCGTTTAAATCGGAAAGGTTTTTAAGTTGAGCGAACCACATTTTCACCCTGCCACAGCCGTGATATGGAACAGAATTGCCTCTTTAGAGTGAGTTTTCATGCTTCTTTCCAACTCTAAAACATCTTTGACTTTCATAAGCTAGACCAAACATACCATATCAGAGAGAATGACAAATAACAAAACATCTTTGCAGTTGCCCCTGTTTTTTTTGCATGGGTGACACGATATTCAAGGACAGATTTGATACCTCGTCATGGGTGTCCTGGGCAGCCATAAGCCGATTTTTTAAAAAAGATTGCATAAAAAATCTGATTATGTCCAAGGGAAAATTGCTTATTTCCAACTGCACCAATAAAAATTAATTGATATTTGCCAAATTTCATTATATGCAAAGAAGGCCAGCCATAGATTAGAAGTCTAGATTTGCCACTGATGACATTTGTATCATTTTAATACAATCATAAAAAATGACATTTCTCTTTTCAGTTATTTAAATAACATGAAAGGAAAGGAAACAAGCCTTCTAGTATTCTCTCTCTCTCTCTCTGCCCCCCTTTTTCTGGCGTCCAAGCAAAAATTAGGTGGAAACATCTGATAACCCTCCCTTTTGTTCTGGTTCCTGTACATGTACCTAAGTCAAACCTTCAGAAACAATTCATTTCCTTCTATCCTCCACCACCCCCCAAGTCTCGCTCGTCATTCCAAGTTTCTTCAAAGTATATTTTATTTAAACAGTTTGTATTATGCTGTATAAACATATAGTTCACTATGAATCTTATATTGATATTTTGGTTTCAGGAGGCTCATTCACGTTTTCCATTTATCCATGTTCCGAAAGTTTTTCCTCATCTCACTCGAAAAAGAGTCCCGACAATGGAATGGGTGGTTGGCGAAAATCCAAATGACTTGGTTTTGGTCTCTACGGGAGCTAAAGATGATCTTCGACCTGCATATTCTGAGCAGCAGAAGCTTGAAGCCAAACAACGTCTTCTTGATCTGGTATGTCACTTTTAATTTATGTCTCTATTTTCTTTGAGAAATTTCTTACTTGCTGTTTCTTTGTCAGAGACAGTGTGGTTTATGTAATGTTTTTCACTTTGCTAATGATATGCTTTATAGTGCCAAGTTGTGGAAATATGCTTGCTTGAACAACTTGAACATTGAGATCTTAGTGTAAAGCCTGTTGAGGGTTTTCTTTTTTTTTTTTTTGGGGGGGATGAGTTTTGGTTTACTAATTGTATTTCCTGAGAATAGTGAATGTTGATATTTAAATCAGTTTGTTGAGGCAGAGATACTAAGTCTCGTTAATGAAATTTCTTTTTTTCATCAGTTTACATCTTTAGGATAAGATTTAGCAATACACTATGTTATTGTGGATTCTTTGTTCATTTTTCTGGAACACGAGATCATAATACTGATCTTAAACTGAATCAGATTTCTTTTTCCTAGGTAAACAAAGGAGTTGAAGCAACACTAGTTCAACTTCTTGAAACAGGCTACTTGCATGCCGATCCACACGCTGGAAATTTGCGCTACACAACTTCAGAACAAATTGCGTAATGCTGAATGTCATGAGTTGCTTCTGATTGTCAATTGTGAAGTGCCAGTAAAATCGCTGCTTTTTTTTAACTTCCTGTGGTCTCCTTTTGTAGGTTTCTTGACTTTGGTTTGATGTGTCAAATGGAAAGGAGACATCAATTGGCAATGCTTGCTTCAATAATACATATTGTAAATGGGGATTGGGCCTCTCTTGTGCATGCTCTTTCAGATATGGACGTTGTTAGACCTGGGACCAACATTCGACTTGTTACAATGGTACTACAGTTGTATCACCTTCTTCATACCCCCTCCCCCTGCGGTGCATAATTAACCAAGAAAGTAAAAGGAAAGAAAGAAAAAGGAAAGAGTAGTGAAGAGAGTTTTATAATCAGTTGTCATTTTTTGGAAAATCATGTCAAAAGCGGGACCCCCACAGTAGGAGTTATTTTGTTGTTTTGTCGATTTTCTGTAATGTTAAATTTAATGAATTTTTTGTTTTGTTTGGGGGGACACTGCCACATAATGTCTGAACCATGAAAAGTAAATTACTTTCTAAAGTGTGGACAGATTCATGTGGTTGACGATGAGTAACTCCATCGATCATCCTCTAATTAATGGTAGCTCCTTCGTGTCCATTGCGGTTGCATCACCACCATAATTTTCATTGACTTACTTTGTGTTGTCATATAGGACCCCTACTTTCTCTTTTCTTCTTAAAAGACTAACAAAAATGCATATGCCTCATGTGTTATTCTCTATTTTTTCCTCTTTCCCCTGCAGCCTCCCTTTATTCCTCTAACCTGTGTTTGGCTAACTCTAACCTGTCTCTTCTTCATCACTCCATGAGGGCAAGTGAAATTGGTATCATGTTCATGTAATATGATAATCTCTGTTCTAGATGATCCGTTTTAATCCAAGCTTCGGTCCCAGAAGAGATGTTGCTGACGTCCTTCCGTTGTGACGTCCATGTCCTGAGGGAAAATCAATGCAATTCTATCATATAATGAACAATAGTTTGAAGACTATTTTGGGTTGTATGGACCAAACAAAGATAACTGTGGCTATGGATGAGTTGATGACTTTCAAGTTTTTGTGGGACGTCCCTTAGTGTTTAGGAGATTCTATGTCAATCAAATTTGCTTATGAGAGATCATTTGGAGGAAGTTGACTTCAAAGTTTGAACAATGTGTGTGTTCTTTGCTTTTATTGATTTTGCATTCTTATTAATCCCCCTGGAAATGGAAGGGGGTCACTTAACATGGTCTAGCCATGGGGAGGTTCTTATTCTATCTTTAGTGTGTTCGATTTCCATTATATATCTCTTGGGAAGATCATTTCCAAGGGGAATATTAGGCTGTTCTCCCTATTATCACCTTGAGTCAAGTTCTAATTGTTGGCTTGTTATAGTTGTACTCCAAGAGGCCTTTTTAGAATTTGTGGCTTTCTGGCTTTCCAAGTTTCATCTTGGCGAAAAAGTTGACTTTTCTGAAGTTGAAATTTAGATTACCAGAGAGAAATTCTTTTGGCCACTTGGACACAAAGACGGAAGATTTTATGGCCTCTTGAACACGAATAGACAGAAAATTTGATGGATAAGGTCAAGCTCTTAGATGTCAAGGGGCAACAACAAATCCTCACTTGGTGACATCTTCTGAAGGCAAAGAGGCTAATAGCAGAAGAAAGTTCAATGTCATTCATAATATTAGTGGATGTTCTGGTTGACGCTACTGTGAAAGGTGCAACTGCCAGTTTCTGGGATACTTTATTATGAAGATCGTCCATTTAGCCCCTATTTTTATGGGACCTCTAATGATTATGTCAGTATTGATGTTTGCTTGGATTAGGCCCATTTTGTGATCCCTTTTACACAGAACACCGAAAGATTACTGAATTAGCATGTGAAAAAATCCCAAGCCTATCTCAAATTTTCTACACCAATGGAGAATCACTTTTCCCAAGATTAACTAGCATACCAGAGCTCATTTACCTATTTTATCAGTTTGGATATCTTGACTTAGTTTATCCTAAGCCACATCTTCTACAATTGTCTAAATTTCCCTATTCCATTATCCAAACTATCAAAAATTTCAAACAAGGACCCATTTTTGTAAAATTCTACAATGTCCCTCCTGAAAAAGATGAAGAGACTGAAACCATGTTACCGGTTATCAATTTAATTTGAAGTCAGACATATTTCTGACAAATTTGAGTTGAGAATTAGTAAATAAATAAATAAATAAATAAAATAAAAACTTTCAAAAGCTTCAGGCTCAATTCATCACAGATTACTACCAGAGAACAAGCGGAGCTATAGTAGTTAAATGCCAAAGTGATAGAATTTTTGGATATGGTCTTTGTACTCTACATTAAGAAGAAAATATGATTATTATTACCAAGGAAGGCACCAAGATAGATGAATTTGATGAAACATTATTTCAATTTACCTATGGTCTAATGCCCTTTTGGTTTTCGAGGAACTCCAACTGTGAAGAAAAGGCAGCTCGACCCAAATTCTACAAACACAATAAAAATGTAGCTGACAACATATTTTCCTTATTCATTATCTTTAAGACTGTTGTAGATGAATTTGAATAAGACTGTTGTAGATGAACCAGAATTATTTAAACTTTCAATTCTTGTATACTTGTACTCAATCATCACTCACCATATCAAAAGCATCATGCCTTCAGCTTCACTGAGACATTGATGAAAGGCTTCTGGCATTATGCCATTATGCATTTTTGGACAAGAGTGACGTAAAGGACAAGAGTTATGGGACCTATGTTTCCCATGGTAAAGAGAAGAAGATTGAAGACTCCAGCTATGAATAAACCTATAAATATGTATAATGATTTAGTTAGAAGACAGACGATTTGGGCGAAGAATAGACCTCCCAAACTAGGTGCAAAATGTTCTAAATGACTCCCTCTCTCTCAACTTTCCACTCCCAAAGGCAGAACTTCTTGGCATTCATTTGGTTATGATTAGTACTCTCATCATGTTTGATGTAGGTGACAAATCCAATTTTCTGTGAAGACAAAATCTCCAAATTATCTCTTGTAAATTTGATGAATTTGGTCGTAGATTTTAGGTGGGGTTTGTTTCATCAAACTTTGAGCTCAAGTATGGGAATGGAGTCATCTATACCCATACTTTATGTTTGGTTGGCTTTTTTAAGCCCAAAGGGTTGAGTCAGCCTGCAAGGTATAAGTTTACTGATACCCACCTCATCCTCCAGTTTACTTAAACTTGTACCTTTGTGAATGAGTTTTATTTTTGTATTTTATAATTTCAATTAGCCCTATTTTTAACAATGTATTAATAGCCATATCCTTTGTTGTCGTTATTCCTTCCACTCTTCCTCAACAACGAGCAAGATGAGTCAGTGATGGTGCCCTGTTCAGTTCCCTCATATTCTAGTTAAGTACAGGCCTCCCATCAACATCTTTGTTTCGGTCCCTTTTTTCATGAAATTCAATTTGTGGTCAGTATGAAATAATTTTCTATGGTTGATTATGCTTAGACTATGCATTAGCCACCACTAGGATTGCTAAACCCTAACTATATTATTGTTAATGTGCTTTAGAGTGCTGGTAATATGAAAGACATGCATAATTGAAAAAATGAAGTACTAAAAACTAAAAATACAAAAATAAAAAATTATTAAATTTTTGTACTTGGAGAAAACCAAACAATAAGTATGAGAATCAATGATACATTGAACTCTGAATTAGGAATCAAAAACCATTCCTATACCTCCTGATTTTATTCTGACTTAGTTGAACCCCCTTAAAGTCCTGAGACTCTGGGCCCCATCCCCCAGTACATAGTCAGGATAAGACAGCGCCCATCAGCTAGCAGCAAGGACAGATCGTCTTGGCTAGGATGAGTTGACGATTCACATATACTGGCTGAAAAGAGAACCTCCACTATGATACCTATGTTCGAAATATTTTGTCCCTTGTTCAAAATTATCTGGTTAGTTCTACCGAACTCTCCGTAATCAGACACTTAACATCCCTAATGTGCAGGAGCTGGAAAATGCCTTGGGAGAGGTGAAATTCAATGATGGAATACCTGATGTTAAATTCAGTAAGGTAATCTGTTCGTTTTGCTATCACGTTCTGCTGCTACTCTTTAAGTTTTAATCTTTAAATTTATCCTGTCAAGTTATCAAACTTTTCTTATTTCAGGTATGCATAAGTGACGCTGCTATTTCTTGAGGCCCAAATTCTTGTACTTCCATTTTGCTATCAGAATTCTAGTTATGCATCATATAGTCATTTGTTGGATGATTGTATTTTCCTAGTTCCTGGAAATATAAGCAGAAATTTCAAAAAGTTGGAATGTCCCTTCACCATCTTCCCCATGTCCTTTACCAAACTATTTATAGGATTTGATAGGATGCTGAAATAAGTTATTGATCTCTAAGCAGTTGAGTTCTGGCGGGTTTCAATTTTTCTCAGTAAAGTTGGTTCTTTCATCCCTTATTCCTTAAATCAGAAGTGTTTTTATTAAAACAACAAAAGGATTCTTGAGTTGTCTTCAGTAGGAATTGTGAAGCACTTTTTATAAAATTGTGCCTTTTTATTGTCTCTCTTTTGACTTTGCTCTTTCTCCTCTTTGTGTGATTCCTTTTTGAAAACTTCTTGAAAACTTCTGGAATGTTGATGATGGAATTCTTGTATTAATAAGGAAAAATGAACTTGAAGGTATTTAAAATGACTAAAATGGAAACTCTAATGATTTCCATGCGATCAAAATGAAATCAGGCTAAGCTCAATTTAAGATTCTGAGGTCAAACATGGTGATGTTACTCCAACCTGCAAATCCAAATGTTGTTACTAAGTTGAACAGGCCCTTTTTTATTTAAAGTAGAGAGACAAAACAAAACCTTTCAGTGTCGTTGATGTCCAAAAGAACTCATCTCTGAAAAAATGCGTGTCTTGAAGCGCCCTAAAAGCACCCAAACTGAAGCCAAATACATCAGCCTCCTCTGCAGTATCCCCCCACCCCACCCCAACTAAGGGGAGGAGAATGGCTGTTACTTTCTCAAAACCACTCTAGTATATGACACACATCATCCAGCAACCCCCACCTTCAGAAAACTTTACCTACCTTCTCTGAAACCCCATGAACTCTTGATTGAATACAACTACTACTCCCAGTATGGGCCTCATTCACGCGGGGTATGGGGAGATCCAGATGTAGGCAATTTTACCCCTGCAAACATTGATGCCCTTAGAGAAACTGATTGCGAGAAGCCCACAAAATAATTTTAAGTAAATATCTTTGGAGTTGAAAAATTGAACTCTTGATTGAATAAACCCTCCAAATATACAGGAAATATTCCCATTCCCTTGCTAAGAGCCTTTTTAAGATAAACTAAGTACGTAGTGCAATGGAGGAATAAGTGCACATTTCTCTCGTTGTATTAGAATAAAACACGAACATTTGGATAATGTGCCTTTTAGACCTGTTGTTAGTATTGATCCTTATCGGAAAAATATTAATATTACTATCAATCCTCTTTAGAGCACCAGCTCATTTATATGTCTGGTCCTAAAGGGGACTTTTGTATTCCCAGTGACGAATTTGAGATGAGAGGAAGTAGGTCAAGGCATCTTATAAGATGCATGTAGCTGCAGAAGGATTTGGACCAAATGTATCCTGATCTAGATGGGAAGTAAAGACGAGCATCAGAGAGGCTAGTATTAATGAGAGATTAAAAATGAAATGTGGTGATACTGTGGAGAAAACTTAATCCCAACAAAGTGTCTACCAAAAGTTGAGCCCTACCCCACAAATTAGGTTATTTAACATGTCAACTTTAAAGTCTGGTCCTATTATTTGTTTCCAGTGATACCTCATGTTGTTTACTCTTGTGCTTGAACTGTTTAGTCCAGACTGTTCAGTTTGTGTGATTTACTGTACCCTTTAGTGTTTTTATACGAAAAAGTTCCACTATTTCAATGTTGTTGGATGAATGTTCTTTATAGGGAAATTTTTTCTTGGAAAATTTTTCTTAGCATGTGGCCAATCATCAAATTCTACTTTTCTTCCATGATCAGCTTTTCCGTTTTATTGAATTCTTCAAATCAGTACTAAGTTCTTTTATCATTTAGGTTTTTTTATTACTTCAAAATTTCCTGTTATTTTGTTTCACCCTTTTTTTTCTCTGCTGTTCTCATGTGGAGAAGTCGCTATTGCAAACTCTGGTCTATTGCCCTCAAATATCATTTTTCTGGCCCCCATACTCTATAATGGACACTTGTCTGGGGGCGTGGTTAATCATCAAATTTTAGTTTTCTTCCACACTTCTGTCTGCTATTTCTTTGGTTTGTTTGTGTGTTTGGCTTATCATATCAGAGTTTAAGTTCTTTGATACTTTCAGTTCATGTTAATTGGTCATTACAGAACTGACCAAGTACACCATGCTAGTTTTAATATTCATCCCACTTGTCTCACCTGTTTTTCCACTTTGTCCATGCATGTGTGGTGAAGGTCCTAGGCAAAATCTGGTCTGTTGCGCTTAAGTACCATTTTCGCATGCCTCCTTACTATACATTGTTGCTGCGTTCTCTGGCTTCACTGGAAGGTATGATATAGTGAACATTCATCATTTTGGTAGTTCATTTATACACAATTGATATCATTCGTATTTCACTGTCACACTAAGAGCGAGCAACAATGATTCTCAGTTGTTAAATATCATGAAATTTCGCTAATATTACCCTGACTTGAAGTTCAGGTTTATTCAACTGAGGTACTAGGAGGTTTTACCATTTGAATCTTAGTTCTATGCAGTTTTCAGTGACAGTAAAGTTTAAATTACTCAGAATCCAAATCTATACCTTGCGAGTACTGCTTACGCACAGTGTGTGGGGGCAGTATAATTGCAGAGATTCAGTTAGATCCTGAATTAGATACCATTGTACTACCCCATAGAAAGGAAGTATCACTCAGTGAAGTGAAGCAGCATATTGCTAGAGTCTGTAATAATTTGAGCTAAAAAATTACAGAAATTTTGTACATGGTGACACCCCCTTGGTGTGCTTTCAATATAATATTTGATTACTCATTAAAAAATTTACGGAAATTTTGTTTTTAAGTTGTGTAGAAAAGTGGACATGAAGTTGAAGTTTGTTTTGCTCTAAATTAAAATGATGTTACTAGGCTTCAAAAATCTTTTGTTATTAGAAATTATTCATGTGTAGACTATATATCTAACTTGGGCCAAACAATTATAAGGAGACTGAAATGACCTAAGAACACAAAAAACCATAACATTGTTGAGTGGTGAACATTTCCGTCTTTCAATTACATCATGCCTATGCATTATACATCTGACACTTATATCTACATTGCTGACATTAAATAAGGCCATGTTTTTATGGATACCAGGAGAAGCAAATATCCGATTCAATGAAATCTCTAAAAACTTAACATACCCTAAAATTTCCATTTATATCTAGTTTTTCTGAGTCATTAAACAGCTCTTTCTTGTGGAAGTGCTGTGCATGCTTTATGCAAAATTATGTTAAGAACTTGAATTATCTTACGTCCACTTTCTGGTCTCTGGAAAAGTCGCTTTTGGGCATTGCTGGGATTATAGTGAACTAGAGGAAAATGGCTCTCTAAACTGTCATCTCCTTACTTTTTGGGGAGTAATTGGCACCCAATAATTCCTTCAACTTAGACAATTTGTTTGCCTCTCAGGTCTGGCAATTGCTGCAGATCAGAATTTTAAAACATTTGAAGCAGCTTACCCTTATGTGGTTCGCAAACTGCTAACTGATAATTCGGATGCTTCGAGGAGAATTCTGCATTCGGTAAGGATTTATCTAATACATTGTCTGACTGGTCTCAGCTTGAATTCTTCATTTATGCCAATCAGACTTCATTGTTAGATCTTTGGGAGAGGGCTGTGTGAAATATATTTGTCGAGAAGGTGGATGTGCTTTCTTCTAGGGTCCAAATCTCGAGTACAAAGAGTTGCAAATAGGTGCTGAAAGATGACATTTTATTTTAAGTTCCTCAAAGTACCAGAAGAATTGTTTTCTCAGACATCAGAATTTTACTTAACATAATTGTTTCACTATGTTGGGGGACCCCTGCAGCGGGAGAGGGGCAGATGTTTGCTGTTCTATTTGGTCTATTGTAAAGGTCCTGTACCCAGTGCTTCCTTCAAGAATGTGTTTGAGAAGTCAGAAGAGAACGGAAAATAGCTCTAGGAAGGGAAATTAAGTAATAGTTTCACAAGAATTACAATTAATAGTAGTCTCCGTTAAATATGACTTGTAATGCCACAGCCACAATTGCAAAATTGAGTATATTAGGACATTAAATTTTAATGCTTATGTCAATTTTTGCTAAGGACTTGGCAGTTGCAATAAGACGGACAGAGTACTCATTACTTTGCTCCGAACATGACTGTAAAAAGAAGCTCAAAAATAGTAATGTTTTGAAATTAAATAGCCCCTGTTAGTGCTTCAACGTACAGAGCCTCAAATGCTTGAGGTCTGAGCAGCTGTCTACCTATAATGCATGATAGAGCTCGATTGTGTTGGGGGCGGGAGGAAGGGGGAAGCTGCAAAGTGAGTCATCTGGGGTTGAAAGTATAAAGGAGTTTTATTTTGATGTCCTTGTGTATTTTCCAATTTATCTGGGCAATGAGCTTCTGAATCCAGCTGGTAATTCTATACTCTGAACTATGTCCACATCTTATCCATCCATCACTAATCACTCCTAAAAATAATGAAGTGACCTAAATACAAATGCTAATAACATAGCTATCAAGATAATTTCTAGTTTTTGTTGTATTCAGAGTTAGAGGCCCCCTTTAAGGTGATGGAAACACATATACCACAGATTCAGCGTTACAAATAAAAATGGTCAAATGATTCCTTTCTAAACTATGTGGAAGTTGTTAAAGCCACTTGTTCATGTTGCATCCAAGTCCTTCTTTTGGTCTATAAAGCGATGCAATGACAGATATAGGCGAGATTTAAACTCAGGTCTTTGGTAACATCTTTCAAAGACTTTATCAACTATGCTGGCTAGCACTCACGCTAGGTCTGAGTGCTGAATATAAGGAAAGACCAAGCTTGTTTTCAACTCTCAACTGAGCGAATGCCTCCTTAATCTCCCATGCACAATCTGATGTTTGTATCCCTGAATTAGACGTGACAATGTTTTTAATGTACCCCATTGACCAATGTTTCTCACTGGAGTTTGCTTACAGTGGCAAAGGGTCAAGTGTGTACATCGTTATCAATCTAGTAGGTTAATTTTATACCGAACTGACAATTGCCCATTAGTGCTTTCATGCTTAACCACATAAATGTGAAGTCTAGCTTAGCTGTATTAGTTGTATTTCTATTCCTAATATAGGTAGTGGAAAGTACCTCCACCTGAAAGGAGGCCAAACTGACCTATCTTTGCATTCCAAAAATCACTTTGCCCTAAGCGAAATGGATAATTGCCTGAGGAAATGGAAAATATTGTCCCTAAAAGTGCAGGGAAGAAAGAGTGGGTTCTCTGCATCTCCATGCGTGGGTTGACGGAAAGGGTGTTTTTATCTCCATTTAATTATTATCTGTGTATATCCTTTAGTTCTTAGTTCCCTATACCTCATTAGTTTTTTTCTCTCAACTTGAAAACGTGGAATCAACCTAGATCTACATGTCATGAGACTGCTCCATTGTCTTGGTTTTGAAGTTACCATGAGCACGAAATCAAACTTTCTGAATGTGAATGGAAACCCGCAAGTGTAAAGGCTGTATACATTTTACATATTGCATATCAGCTGATGATCATTGAAATTTAGTGTGATGTCTTGTGTCTACAGTCTGGTACAATTATAATCCGTTCTATTTAACTTTTTTTCATTTGTCTATTTAATGTATTAGGCTATATTATAATAAAAACATCGTTAGGAATCCAAAATTGCAAGTACTAGCACGACAAAACATCTTAGTGAGCCTTCAAATAATTTGCACAATCACAGGCAGGCAGGGATTCAAAATGTGGATTCGGTCACGATACTGAAACTAATGCGGCAATTGCGTTTCATTCTGCTGCAGTCGCAGGGTAAAAACGGGGTTCGCTCACCTTGAAAACCTTTTCGATGTGGCCATTTCATCGCGGAACGGCCACATTTTGAATCTATTCAGGCAGTAGTGATTTTGTGACCGACAATCTCATGTTGATTCCCTGCTTGAAAGACCTTCAACACTTATGTATTGATGCTGAGTTTTTGCGTCTACCTGTAGGTACTTCTAAATAGAAAGAAGGAATTCCAGTGGCAGAGGCTTGCTCTTTTCTTAAGAGTAGGTGCTACAAGGTACAATGTGATTTCTGATTTTCGTATATTTGTGCATTTCTGATACATACAAGTTCCTGATGAACCCGTGAGAGTTGCTTCTTGAGTGTTATGCTTATTTCACTTTCTGCTTGGAATTTTTAGAGCCCTGAAACATTTTGTTACACTGACTTTGGTTGCCTCTTTTCTTTGATGCAGCTAATAGTGACAAAAAATCTAAATCTATGTCTTCATTTTGGAAAAAGGGCCTGGAATTTTGTAGACTTCCTGCTTTCCACAAAATGATATAGCAACCCTATTGAGAGGCTTTAGAACCTTATTGATAGATTCTTATAGCTTCATAGATAAACCTGCTAAAATTTAGCCAACTTAAGTAGAACACCAACTCTATCTGAACTGTTCAATCTGTCTATCATATTTTCTGAGCGTTAGAATATCCTGCATCTTCAGAAGCCCGAATGATTGGGAAGAAGAGAGTGTGTTGGGTTTTTCTAGTTTTGCTTGCAAATACAATGGTTTATTTGGAGGGTGATGATGAGATTATTTGGCCACGTGATTCGATTGGGCATTTTTCTGTAAAGAGGTTTCTGAAGTGTCGAATCATTCTTGCTTTCCAGGTGAGGCAATTTGGAAGTCTAACCACCAAAGCATGTTTTCTTTCTTGGGCGGCCACCTTAGGGAAGATTCCAATTGAAGACATGCTTAAAAAGAGCAATTTTAAGTTGGCTAGTAGGTGTGCGATGTGTCTAGTGGAGGAAGAATCTGCTGACCACCATTTTGTTCATTTTCAGGGGTTGTCTCTTTATGGCACTTGTCTTTTTCTTTGATGAGGATTAGTTGGGTGGAGCCTTTAATGGTAAAAGATGTTTTGGTGGCATGGAGAAGAAGCTTGAAGAAGAGTTGGGTTCTAGGTGTTTGGAAGTTGGCTAGTAGGTTGAGAAGAAGGTGGAGTGCATGGAAGGAGAGGAATTGCTGGATTTTTTAGGGCAAGGCAAGGTCCTTTGATGATTTCAAGCTTTACTTTTTGAGAATTTTGTACAGTTCAAGTCAGATTCTTGATCATGTTACAAAGTTTACTTTTGGGAATTTGTTGCTGTGATTACTATTGAGAGCTTGGGGCCTTGATTATTTTGTGTTTGCCCCCTTTTGTTCATGGTTGATACCCCCTTGGTGTCTTTTAGTACATATTTGTGATTACTTATTTTTAAAAAATCCTCCAATTTCGTTGACCTAGATTATTAGAAGATAAGTTACTCTTCTCTACATCATTCTTTCCTTGCCATGTAACATATTTGACTCAAAAAGGCTGAGTGGAGGAATTAGTGGAAGTTTCAGATTCTTTAGATTATTTATTAGATCCGCATTTCTTATACTTTGAGTATCCACTTAGGATCTAGGATCTTTCTCTATTTGCTTTTAGTCTCCGTGTTAGATACTTATTCAATTGAAAAGCAAAACCTTATTGAATAAATACCTGAATATTTGCTTATGCTACGGGAGAAATTTCGTTTTCTTTTTTGGGGGGGTGGTTGTTACTCTACAATGGAGTTCCTGACTTTGGTTGTCCTACTTCCACTGAGACTCTCATAGTGATACAATAAATTTAGGCATAATAACTAAGACATTTTGAAGGAATTGTATTGTTTGAGTTAAAGTTGCTCTTTTATAAAAGATTGGCCACCAAACATAGAAAATATCTCCATCAGTATTCAAATGAAGCGAACAAATAGGTTTTGGCTGTTGTACAGGGAAAATGTCAACAACACGGTTTTATATCACAATGAAGAACTAAACCTAAAGTGAATGTACGTTGCTTGAGCTTGGGTACGACTGTCCTCTAAGAATACCTGTCCAAATGTCAGACTAAGTTATCTTCAAGAATTATGGTGAATATTTACCCTAATTTGAAGTATTGAAGTGTCATATGTGTGTCTGTCTGCATGTGTCCAACACGGGCATGTTAAGATAAGATCTTAAGTCTGAGTAACATAAGAATGAAGAAAACGGAAGCAATTAGAACACAAAATAAAGTAATGGGACAAATAGAAATTTATAGATCAATGAATGAGTTAAATGTAAATTCATACAGTAACCTGCAGTGTTGGCTTTGACAACTTTAGGCTAGAAGTTTGTAGGACTCGAAGGATCCTTATGGAGACTTCTGGAATGCAATGAACTAGGGTTAGTTTTGTCAATTAATAGACTACACTCCAGGTCCAAATAGGAAGCAGTATTTTGTATTAGAATATTTTTCAAAAAAAAATTATTACTCTAAAGAGGTGTTTGAGAAAACCTAGAGCTTTCTATATAATGCTTTTGAGAACCTCGGCTAGATGACTTGTTCTTTAGTTGCTGGTTTTCAGTTGATATTTCAGTGATCTATTTGTAAAATCCCAGAAAACTGCATCTTTGTCGTGCTTTGTGGTTGCTAGGATGGCTATTCCAACTACTAGTGATATGTCTTCTTTTATAGTGGTGACTTGCATAGTTGCATTTAATGTGCCCAAGATGAGTTTTTAGCTTCTAATATCAGAACAAAGTTGTGTAGGTAGGAACTCAGCATTCTATTCTTTTACACTATGTTTATCACTTCCAGTAATTTACATTGCTCTCTTGTACTTTGCATTCATCGGAGTTATTCTGGCTGATGCTGGGTGGTGCTAGAGAGTAACTCCTCGTTCCTACTCAGAATAAGTTTGGGCCACTGGCACAAAAACCCAAACAACGCTCATATAGACCTGGGTTTGGATGAAATGAACAATGATGAATCTCAATTGAACTAAACTTAATGATTTTGTAGTCTCAATAACCCCATCATACAAGGGGGCATGAACAAGAATCTTCCAAACTAGAAGACTAAAGTTTTAAAGATGAGCTATAAGTCTGAAGAATATCTGTGAAAATAAAGCAACTAGAATGAAGTCTGCATCATGGCCATTATGACATAAGTTAATGAAGTTGCCATATGTGTACGTTGATTAACTATTGTTCTGTTGTAAATACTGGACTTATGCCAGGAAAAGCTTACAGAAGGTCAAGGACCCTGCTGGAGATGGGCCAACTCGTTCTTCAAGTGGCAATGATAGTATTTTTGATGTTTCAACCTTTGTCTTGAGGTTGTTGCCTTCCAAAGATGGTACTGTGCTTAGAAGACTCTTGATGACTGCAGTAAGTGACTTTTCACGGCATTAGTTGCACTACAATTAGTTAACATTGTCCTTGCAGTAAATGGCCATGTGGATATAAAATAAAATAAAAACTCCCTCTCTGAGTGACTATCTTCCTTTTTATTTTGGTTGTTTCATTTTAACGTTCCCAGTTTTCATTTATGATATTTTCGTCTCATTGTCCACTTTTACCCTTAGTTAAAATTGATAGACTATTTTAATATAGAAGACAAACTCAATTCCATATGAAAAGTAGACCTAGCAAATGGGTTATTTGGTTTGGGATTCGGTCAGGTTAACTTCGGATAAATCACATTGAGGTTAATAAGATTTGGTTCAGTTTTGGTTCAAGTTGGTTTATGTTTGATCCAATTAGCTTGTTTTGTAAAGAAAAATAGGTATGTTGGAAAATGTTCCGGTTGGGTTTGGATAATTTTTGGTTTAGGGTCCACTTTAGGTTAGCTATTTCAAGTGTTCATTCAGGTATAGATTCAGGTTATTCAATTTGAGGTCATTTTCTCCAGGTCTTACATAAAGGCGATCGGTAATCTGATAAAGTAACAAATATTTTTATACCATTTTTAACTTGCTTAGTATTTGTCAAAAGTTAGAGAGAACAGATTTAGAAACGAAGGGAGTAATATAAAAAGCTTCTGTCTATTTTTTCCCCTTGGTGCTCTATGTGAATATGCGTTCTGGCATACAGGATGGTGCATCATTGATAAGAGCGTCGCTATCTGAAGAGGCTGCCCCTACCCGGAAACAGCTTTGTAGGACTATCGCAGATGTGCTATACCGTTGGATGGTCACAGCTATTGGGAAGGGTGTTTATGTGGCTACATATTCCCAGTCATTTGCAGCCACTGATAACTATAAGCTACTCCTAACAGACCGAAGGCTTAAAGTGGTGGTTGGAAAGGTCCTAAATGACGCAAGAAGAGATTGGGCGTTGATGCTGCGCTTCTTGTGGGCATCTTTTGCTATGTTTGCCATCTCTTTTGCAATGGCATGCCACCGGTTCATAGTTACTTTCTACAAAGCCCATGCCAGTCGTATATCATTTTCTCCTATTAAAGTTGCCATAACCACCTAAATAATGAAACTGGGATTCCCCCAAATTATCTATTTTAACTTCTAGAATTGAGGGAGGCTAACAATTCCTTGTGCTTGTAATGTCTGCCTTACTTGTTTCCGAAAGCATTGTAGGACGGAGACCTGATGAAAATGGGCTACCGTTTGATAGCTTACAAGCAGTCAAGTGAAGCAGGAGGTTCAGTGTTAGTACCTTTACTGTGTATATCTCTATAAGAAGTTGTAAAACATTTTGAGTAAATATCAAAATACTTTTCCTACAAATGAGGTGGATGATTGCAATTATATAATCTGACTGTGAAATTAATTTCTTGGCTGTCATTGATTGTTTCCAAGCATTCCCAGTATAGAATCCAAATTTTAGAGTTGGTGGGGGCTTACCTTCCACTTAATTAAAAAATTCAGTTTTTCTCTCCTGTCTTTCATCTCTACATCAAATATCTCACATTTGGATATTTAAATAAAATATTTTTCACGGAACCGTAATTAAATATATTTAATAAATTTTTCTTATTCAATTTTATATTGTAATTTATTTTTATAAGTTGTGAAAAATAATTTACATAATTTTTGGAGTGTCAAGTAGTTATTTTAAAAACTCTAGTTCAAATAATAATAAATTTATAATTTTCTCACACATTAGAAAATATAATACCAAAATTCTATAAAAAAATAATAATTTGACTTTAAAAAATAAAAAATTATTTTCTAATTTTCATCCACACTATTAAGAAATAGATTTTTCTTTTCGTAAAAAAAACACATAATTTTCCATTTTCGATAGAGCATTAAAAAGTTCCATCAATAACAAATTTCACCATCAAAACTCATATTCACTGGATAAAAGGGGAAAAGCTTATGTATCAAAAACAAAAAAAGTTAGATCTGAGTGGATCCCATTTAAAATTTACTTGTATCCAAAATTTTTCTCTCATATTAGAGATCTCCTAGTCGAAGAAGGAGAATGAGATTCGGGGCCCACCACTAGATTGGAAGATCTAATGACAAGGTTCAAGTTTCTCTCTCCTCCCAATAGGAGATATATAGGAGGAGATAGATAATTTAGATCAGAGTGGATCTGAAATGGGATCTATTTGAATCCAAAGAGCATCTTCAACTGAGGATCTCCAATCCACAAAAGGGGCCCACAATGCACCCAATCACAAGCAATGCTCGAATTATTTTTTGGGAACTCAAAATTGAATCCTACTGGGATCCAACTTTTATTGTGGGAAAATAGCACCTTATCCCTTTTTTATTTTTTAAACGTGTGCAATATTGAGTTGTGTGACCCCGTGAGATATTGTTTCTTCTGCAACAAATTGCCCAATTATCATTATACTAATTTTTATTTAAAAAAAAAAAAAGGTTGCAACTGATGTTTATTAATACAAATTTAAAATTCTTTCTCTATACACAGGCCCACATTTTCATTTTACTCTCTCTTTTCTTTCTTAGTAAGTATTACTTAAAATTTTACATTTATTAAACTAATTTTTTTGTAATGTATCAAAATAATAATTATTATTTATATATATTTTTGTAGATATATGTGTTTGTTTTTAAGTTTGATGAACATAAAGGCATGTATAAACATAATATGTTATATTTAAATTTAGTTAATTTTAAAAATTAAATTACGTTATGTTAAAATGTACTTAATGAAAAAAATATTACCTGCAAACTTTATTAAGATTAGTTTTGACAAAGGCATGCATAAAATAAATTTAAACTATGTTATATTTAAATGTAGCTTATGTTAAAAACTATATGATTAGTTGTTATATTATTTGATTAGTTAATGCTTGACGTGACCATCATTCATGCTCGTGCAACTTATTTCCGTTGATCATCATAAGTACGAGACCCCGAAACACATACACGACTTTAGGAAGACTTGTTGAAGAAATATACAAGAGAAACGTGGCACCATAAAGACGTGGCTGAAACCAATGCATTATCGTAAGTGTCATTTACTCTTGTAACTTGTAATTTTTTTTTTTTATTCAACTTTGTATTTTAGGATGTACTTTTATGTCGGATGTTGGTATTATAATTTTTTAAAATTAAACATATATTGTATGAGATTTTTTAATATTTACCATATTTATTTTGAGATGTTTTTAAATAATTTTTTCTATTGTATAATAAATGTGGCTCCCGAAAATTATATAAATTATTGCCTCCGAAGATTTTCAATTTCTAATCTCCTCGAATCCTTTTTTTCCAATTAATGTTTGTGAAAATAATAAATTTATTAAATTGTGAATTAGATTTTTTAATTAAATTTTTAATCATAAAAGAATATAAATTATTTTTCACAACTTATAAAAATAAATTACAATAATAATTAGAATAACAAATGTAATTAAATATATGTTATTTGTGGGTCCCAATAATTTTTATTTTAAGATCCAAATTTGAGATCCTTGAGATGTGAAAGTGAGAGCACTCCCAATACAGAATCCCAAACTTGGATCTGTTGGTGGGGGCCTACCTATCTACCTAATCAAAAGATCCAATTTTTCTCTCTCGTACATTTCACTTATTCTACATTCCCGATCTCAAATTTGGATATTGAAATAAAATATTCTTCTTGGCCCCACAACTAACATATATTAATTATCTTTGTTATCCTATGTTTTGTTATAATTATTTTTATAAATTATGAAAAATAATTTTCATAATTTTTAAAGTGCCAAATAATTATTTTATGATACTAAAATTAATCAAAAAATATCTAGTGCACAATATAGTAAACTTATAATTTTCACACACATTATCAAAAAATACAATATCAAAGTTGGACAAAAAAATACAAAATTAAATTTTAAAAAATACAAAATTAATTTCTAATTTTCACCACAGTATTGAAAAATAATTATTTTATTAAAAAATCACATATATAACTTTTTACTTTTAGTCGATCATTTAAAAATTTGTCAAAAATAAAAAATTAAGCATAAAAAATATTACTTTTATCAAAAAAAAAAAAAAAGCAGAGGTGGATAACAATTAAATGGATTAGAGTGGATCCCATTTCGAATCCACTCCAATCTAATTTTGAGAGCAGCAAAAAAATTCCCAACACTGGGAAAGTTTGAGGGGATTTGGGGCTCACTTCCGGATCCCAATCCAGCGTTGGGAGTGCTTTGAAGGGAGCACTCTCGGCGCTTGATCCAAAAATTGGACCTGTTAATGGCGGCATACCTCTCTACCTAATCAAAAGATCTATTTTTTTCTCTCTCTTTCGCTTCACTTCCACATCCTCAAGATCTCATATTTGGATCTTAAAGTAAAAAATTATTATTAAGACCCACAACTAACATATATTTAATTACTTTTGGTCTACCCCGACAATGAGGTCCGTACTTGTGTTAATCCAAGCACTTGCTCATCATCTTCAATCGCCTCATCGTTTGTGGGAATACCTTTGGTTCGAGTGATCTAAGGTGGTTGATTCATTTGATGTTTGACTAAATGCAAGCATATAGTTGCTACCCCGATAAGTAATAAGGATGAGGAGTGGGTAATATGTTGGGGAGGTAATAGGGTGGGGAATAATTTCGGTAATTAGAAACATTTTGATTTGAGTCTTCACTAGATATATTTGGATTAGGCGAAGGGTAATAAGGTGGGGACATTGACCTATAGTTGTAGTGTGGTGGTGTTGAATATTGTCGACTAGGCGGATTGTTGGAGGTATTTGTATTTGATTTGCTTCTCATATGTGTATCGTCATCACTCAGTAAGTTCACAAACGATTTTGGAAGATTTGGATCCATACATTTTTTTTTGTGTGTAGAAGAGCCACAAAACACCGAGTACAATACAATGGGGGAGGGGAATCGAATCTAAGACCTAATGTACTCGGGACCGTGAGTCTTGACCACTAGGTCATGATCTCACCTGGTAAATTTGGATCCATACTATCAACACCTACATCAATTTAGTTTAATATTAGTTCATTAAATATTATGTAATGAATTAAATCGAAAATATTATAACTAATCATATTTATAATTATTAACAAAATTTAATCTTCAAATATATTTTTTAATAATGTTGAAATATAAAAATCACGTGTAATTAATCAAATAATATTATAACTAATATATAATTTTAAATATAAGCTACATTTAAATAAAGCATGGTTTAAAAGTATTTTTTATACATACCTTTGTCCAAATTAATATTAACAAAGTTTATTCTTGAAACATATTTGCAAATAACATTAAAATATATAAATAATGTGTAATTAATTAAATAATATTATAACTAATAATATATTTTTTAATGTTAAGTACTATAATATAGTTTGGATTTATTGGTACCAATGTACGACCTTTGTCAAAATTAATCTTAACAAAGTTTAAACATAACATATTTTCATCACAATTCAAATACATAAATCAAGTATAACTAATCAAATAATGTTACAACTAATCATATAATTTTAAATATAAACTAAATTTAAATATAGTATAATTTAAATTTATTTTTAAGCATGTCTTTGTCCAAATTAATATTAACAAATTTTAATATTAAAACTATTAATAAATACCATTTAAATATATAAATCATATATAATTAATCAAATAATATTATAACTAATTATATTTTTTTGAATATTAAGTACTATAATATAGTTTGCATTTATTGGTATCAATGTATGACGTTTGTCAAAATTAATCCTAACAAAGTTTAAACATAACATATTTTTCATTACAATTCAAATACATAAATCAAGTATAACTAATCAAATAATATTACAACTAATTATATAATTTTAAATATAAACTAAATTTAAATATAGCATAGTTTAAATTTATTTTTTTGCATGCCTTTGTCCAAATTAATATTAACAAATTTTATTCTTGAAACTATTTACAAATAACATTTAAATATATAAATCACGTGTAATTAATTATAACTACTCATATATTTTTTAATATTAAGTATTATAATATAGTTTTGTATTTATTTGTATCAATGCACGACCTTTGTCAAAATTAATCTTAACAAAGTTTAAACATAACATATTTTTTGTTACCATTCAAATACATAAATTATGTATAACTAATCAAATAATATTACGACTAATCATCTAATTTTAAACATAAACTAAATTTTAATATAGCATAGTTTAAATTTATTTTTATGCACGTCTTTGTCAAAATTAATCTTAACAAGGTTTGAAGGTAATATTTTTAAATTAACTATATTTTAACATAATATATTTTATTTTTAAAATTAACTAAATTTAAATATATAACATAAAACAAACACATATATCTATATCATGCCTTTATGTTAATGAAACTTAAAAACAAACACATATATCTAAACAAAAGAAATACATGAAGACCATTATGGATACCTTTTCCTTAATAGACCTCCCTCAAATATATCTAAAAATGTACATGAAAATAATAATTAATATTTTTATATATTACAAAAAAATAAATTAAATAAATATGAATTTAGAAGTAATACTTACTAAAATATAAAGAAGAGAGATAGATAATTGTGAGAGGAGGAAACGAGGAAAAATGAGGGTATATATGGAAAAAAATTATTAATTTTTTTAATAGAAATTAAAACTTACCATTATGCATACCTTTTTTTAATAGACCTCCCTCAAATATATCTATAAAAATATACATAAAAACAATAATTAATATTTTTATGTATTGTTAAAAAAATAAATAAATGTGAATTTAGAAATAATACTTACTAAAATATAAAGAAGAGATAGATAATTGTGAGAGGAGGAAATGAGGGAAAATATTATTAATTTTTTTAATATAAATTAAAACTTTCATTTTTATTAATGAACGTTTTTTAATAAAAAGTACACAACATTTATCACAAATATTGTATACTGTACATTCATCCTCATGGAAACCAAATCAATTTAGCACGCTATTCAATACAATAGCACACCTTTTAAAAATTTTTAAAAAGGAAAAAGTTACACAAAATGATGTCGTTTTGTGCAATTTTTTCCAAAAAATTGGATCGTATTTAGGATCAACTACGATTCAATTATCAGTTCCCAATAATTAACTCTACCAATATTGATAGGCGAGGACTCGCGGGGTTCAATTATAAATCTCAAATTCGACATTGTTGAAACTCTAAAAGCATCCTCAATAGGGGATCTCTAATCCATGTACGGACCCCACAATCCACTCAAAAACAAGCATTGCTGATTTTTTTGTTTGGTAACTCAAAATTGGATCTGAGTGGATCCCAAATGGAATTCAATAGGATCCAACATTTTCTGTAAAAAATATGACACTTGAGGTTTTTTTTATTGAAATGTGTGGAATATTGAATTATAATAAATATGTTTTTAAAATTTATGATGGTTTTAAAAATCTGACACTTTGGACAATTTGAGATGTTTTTATTTTTTTTTCTATTGTATAATAAATATGACTTCCAAAAATTATATAAATTATAACCTCGTAAGATTTTCAATTTCTAATGCCCTCGAGTCTATTTTTTTTTCCAATTAATATTTGTGAAAATAATAAATTTACCGTATTGTAAATTAGATTTTTTCAATTAATTTTTTAATCATAAAAGAACGCAGATTAATTTTCACAACTTATAAAAATAAATTAATATATATTAGTTGTGGTTGACAATTTTGAGTCAAGCATTGAGATTGCCGAGCACCCCCGATGGGGGTCTCAACTCTAAAAACGGGCCTGCAAGTCACTCAATTTTGTGCAGAGCAAGATTCCTAGTGAAGTAAAACTAGCGTGTAATTGAATGGAGTTGAAATAAAATTGCGTTCGCTCCTTAACTTGCTTACTTGACATAACTTTTTTGCTTTTTTAATATTTTTTGCCGTTTGGACAAGCATGCCCTTTTCTCACGGTTACTCCCCCCGCAACAAATTTCAATAGGTAATTTGGTGGGTTTTTAATTTTTCCTTTTGATAAATTTTTTTAATTATATTTTCTATGAAAATTTTAAAATCTTTATTTGTTGGATTGGATACTTTCAAATTTTTTTTTTGTGATTTTCTTTCAATCAAACATTTGTGTTGTATTTTTTAATCTCAAAATTATATATTATATTTTTTCAACATACATATATGATGTGTTAATTTGCTCATTTGAATTATGGAGCACTACTATTAATAAAATTTAGTACATTGTGCATGAGTTTTTAAAATTAACTTTACTATCATAAAATCATTAATTGCATAAAAAATAATTAATTAATTTTCTGAAAATTATATGAATTATTTTCTTACAACTCACGAAAATAAAAAAAATATAAACTAAATGAATAGAACTAATTACATAGGTATAGTTGTGGGATTCATAAAAAATATTTTATTTAAAAATCTAAACTTGAGATTATTGGGATGTGAAAGTGAAAGGAAAGAACGAAAAAAAAAAATTGAATTTTTTAATTAGGTGAATGAGTAAACCCCACCAACATATCCATAAATTAGATCTACCATTGAGAATGCTCAAATAATCTATCTCAAACGTTTGAGTATTTTAATTATAAATCTTTCATATTTCGTAGATTTATGAACATTTTATCTATTTGTGCATACTTTGACTATTAAATTATTATTTCCTAAATAATGTGTGTCCCCAATAGAAAAGATATTTTGGATTTACAACTCGGTGTACAATAGGTTACCTATTTTTAATCTGTTCATTTCCACTATTTTTGATCGATTGAAATTAATCGATTATAATAATTCGACTTTTTAACTATCATAACATTTTAAAATACTAATATCATTTAAATTATATATAAGGCCAGAGATTCTTCACATTAGTATTTGTATTTGAACTATTAATACATCTTTGATACTCATTAAAAAAAAAAAAGGAAAGAGGAAACACACTTTGTATTTGAACTTTGAAGGGTCGAACGTACGAGGAGAGGCGCCAAGTCACTGGCTTTCCCTGAAAAGCCTTTGGCGCTCTAAAGTCTGAAACAACCCAATCTCACCTCCCACGTACTCTTCCAAACTTCTTCACTCTCAGTCACTCTCTCTCTCTCTCTCTCTCTCTCTCCCCTGAAATCTCCTCTCCCCACCGCCATTGGCCGGATTCCTCCGGCGAAAATGGGCCACCCCTCAGCTCCACCGCCACTGTCGCCGGCCATGTCGTCCACCAGCGCCGCCGTCCGTCCTTCACCGCCGTGTCAGGTGCGCTGCGCCGGCTGCCGCCTGATTCTGGCGGTGGCGCCGGGCTGTGTTGAGTTCGTCTGCCCTAGCTGCCGCCTGCCTCAAATGCTGCCGCCGGAGCTCCTCAAGAACCTCCGGCCGCCTCCGCCTCCGCCACCCCCAAACCCTAATCCAAGCCCTAGCCCGCCGGTGCCGGCCCCGGCCCACGGGATCGATCCGAGCAAGCTACAGCTTCCATGCGTCAACTGCAAGGCCCTGCTGAACGTCCCCCATGGCCTTGCTCGCTTCAAGTGCCCACAGTGTGAGATTGACTTGGCCATTGATCTCTCCAAAATCAAGCATCTTCTCCCTCCTCATCCGCCTCCCGAAGAAGTCAATGAGGTTTGTTGTCACGCTTTTTTGAATTCCGGTGAACTGTTTAAGTTGAGCAATATCATCAAAAGCTGGCAAGAAGGGGCACCATGTTGGAATTTTCCATGTAAATGCATGATGACTCTTGTTAGATCATTCTACTAATAATGGCAATTCATGCACGTGAATGTCTAAATTTGAAATCTATAAAAGATTAGAACTTTTATACTTGGGCAGTAAATTCTTGCCTACGACTTTAAGCACGTTCATGAGTGCCAACTCTAATTTCTTCTATTTGCTTTCTCATTATTCTTTGCCATTCAAAGTGTCAAAATGTTCTATTAAATTAGCAATTTCCATGTTGGGAAGGTACTTGTAATGTTTCACTACTAATTTATGTTACTACTTTGTTCACAGAGCTTGTAGAAACATTATTTTTGTATTATTTCAGGTAGCTATCGAAGTTGAAAAGGAGGAAGATGAAGGTGGCACTGTGGGAGAGACATTTATTGACTATGTGAGTGTCTTGTGTTGATAACGGCTTAGAACTATGTAAAATAGTCATTTTGGGTAACTTGAACTTGTTTAATTTGCAGCGTCCTCCTAAGTTGTCTATAGGTCCTCCTCACCCTGACCCAATTGTTGAGACATCTGCATTATCTGCAGTGCAACCACCTGAACCTACGTATGATTTGGCGATAAAGGATGAAATTGAATCATCGAAGGCACTGTCGTGCTTGCAGATTGAAACATTGGTCTATGCTTCTCAGGTGATCCAATTTGTGAGGTTATGTTTGAAAATTCTGAGTTTTTATCTTTGTTCGCCTTCTCATTATGCTTATGGTTCTGTAACAGAGGCATTTGCAGCATCTTCAGGATGGTTCCAGAGCAGGTTTTTTCATTGGAGATGGCGCTGGTGTGGGTAAAGGTCGAACTATAGCTGGACTAATATGGGAGAACTGGAAACATGGAAGGCGAAAAACATTGTAAGTTTTAGGTTGATCCAAAATGCGTTGTCTGGCATTTTCTGTTGGCTGTGTATTGCTGTCCTTGAGCATCTAATACAACAATTTCGGCATTTGCTTATTGGAAAGAATTATGCTGCTTATGTCCTGTATTTGTTTTTCTTTGTACTGGACCATATATAGGTGGATATCTGTTGGTTCAGATTTGAAGTTTGATGCACGAAGAGACCTGGATGATGTAGGTGCAACATGTGTTGAAGGTAGAATTCCCACGCCAGTGGTGCCCATGATTCTCAATGCTGCTGCTACTTAGCTTAACAGTGAAACACTTTGCTGCGTAAATTTTGTGTTTGAAGGTTGTCTTAATTATGATAGATGAATATAGCAATATCACATGTATAATGTTATCACACAAAGTGCTTTTAGTGAGAAACTAATAGTTGAAAATGCATGTAATAAAGTATTTTAAGAATATTGGATTCATGTCCAAACATCATATGGGAAGAATATTTCTCAGCAATCTATAATTAAGTAGGATGACATGATCCCCATCCGAAATATTAGTCACTATATGCATACTATTTAGAAGAGAAGAATATTGATATCCACATCCAAAAATATGTTGTTATCGTTGTACCATTATTACGTGGGCATGTTATCTTCTTTGGTTGGGGATTGTTATGCAGTGTGATAAGCTTTCTAGCCAGAAACCCTGAAATTATAGCGCTTGAGGGCACATGTGATTTCACTTTGTAATTTTGTGAAGCTATTCTTATTTCGACTTCTCATTTTGGGCAACTATTCATGTGATGTAAGACAATGAGCTATTGTTATTTGGACACTAAGGGTATGCCTCCTTTTGCAGTGCATGCCTTGAATAAGCTGCCTTATGGGAAACTTGATTCAAAGTCTGTTGGGATTAAGGAGGGTGTATTGTTTTTGACGTACAACAGCCTTATTGCATCTTCTGAAAAGGGTCATTCTCGCTTGGACCAACTTATTGAGTGGTTCGGATCACAATTTGATGGTCTTATCATATTCGACGAGGTACCAGATACTTCGGTTTGCCAATATTTGAATAGACATGAAGCAACATGGTTTAATTGAATTCGTACCATAATTCTCTCTCCATAACAGTGTCACAAGGCTAAAAATTTGGTACCTGAATCTGGAAATCAACCTACTCGTACTGGTGAAGCAGTTCTTGAACTTCAGGTGTGTTCTCATAATATGTCACAGTATAAATAGCCACTCCAGTAAAATTACTGTTTTGTCATATTTTTACATGTGGCACAGAATATTCCTGATATCATCTTGCATGTAAACCTTCATCGTTGATAATGGACAAAAGCTCATATCTTAATGTGCATTATCTCCATTTACAAATGAGTTACAACTCTTGCATTCTGCTATGCTGCTATTGTCTGTTGTATTGGTTGAATAGCAATTTGACCTTTGGACATAGGTATCCTTGCCTTTTGACTTCTGTACACTCTGAATATATGGGTAGTATAGTGTATAGTTGCAACTTTTTCTCACAGCCCCGCAAAAGAAATGGATAGTGTAAATGGGAAATTTAATCCTGGAACAACTTTATCTTTTCATATGATGCTGAATTAACCTGGACACATATACTGTAAAAGCTGTAATTGATGTCATGAAGTTTCTTAGCACCAGTTCAAGTTGAAAGGAAATGCTTGATAGTTTGAGACAGTAGAGTGCCCTCCAGCAAAACCTCTAACCAAACCTCTAACCAGTGGCTAACAACACGTATCTCCAGATAATTTTGTGTCCTTTCTTCTCCTGAAAGTTCCTACTTTGCCTTAATTGTAAGTTCTGCAACTGTTGGGGAAAATATGATTTTCACCTAGCATCTTGAATATTCTGGATATGATTGTCCAAGAAAAGGGTCTAACTTTGGGCACTTGCGAATATAGACACAAGTGTGGATATTAGAGTTGCAACTTTGGGCTTTGCTGTGTGTCATGGGGTGATAATTCACTCAAACTCAACACCCATGGGGCGCTAGCAAAATACATTCGAAACCTTTCTTTAGCTTGCTAGTAAGACTTAGAGGTTGCTTGACTTAAGCTTGAGAGAAAGCTAAGTAAGCAATATAACACTGAGAGAGAGTTTGGGAGAATGCTTCTGTATTACTTTGCTTTGGAAGCTTGGTTGGTGATTTTTGGATGTCTTACAAGTGAGCCCCTTGGGGGTTTATATAGGCTCCCACCTCAATGGATGGTGGAAATTGATTTCATCCTACGGTCTAGATTTATCGTCTAGAATCCTTTATACAAATATCCATGTTTCCCTACAAGTATAGAACATTATAGAACAATGTGGAACCTTATGGAACAACAAAGAAAATCCTAGAGAATTCCGGACTGTTGCAGAGCTGTCCGTGACATGGTAATTGAATATAATCTCTCCCCCTTTTTATGGGAGTGAATGTGAGTATGTATATTAAGCTGAAGTCACTCACTCTTAGTCAATGAACACCTTCAGAGAAGGTCTCTCTCTCTATGATTAAGGATGGCTTGTGTCTGCTTGCACAACGGAGCAAGCCTTCTGTACTTACATACATATGACCAAAAAGAATGTCTTCAACGTAATGTGTTTCATGTACTAATAAACATTTACTCTATGCACCTGCTGGACCCTCAGCCTGATCTGTCTCTCCCATTAAATAGCTTCTATCCTTTGTGTTCGATCCTGAGCTGACTTGCCATGTATTCTGCTAGCTCTTTGTGCCCTCTGTGGTAGATTGTCACTGCCACTACAGCTGTGATAATCTTCTAGCCGTTCTGTTTTATTTGCTCTCCTTTAAGGCTGGTTCTCCCCTTGCCATAAGGCATCCTGGTCCCTAGCCAGGTACTGATGCAAGTAGATCTGTGCTGTGATATAGCCTTCAAAAAGATTGGTGACCCCCATCATCACCCTTGCTGCAAAGTATGCATTAATTATTAATATTCACTCCAGCACTAAGCAATCTGCTCCTAATGGTGTATCCATGTGACTGTTGTGCAGTCAATCCTCATCTTGGTTGTTAGTATGAGCTCTGATATTTTGTGACTTTTACGGTTTGCTGCCATCCCATCTGCATTCACTTGAGTGTTGTAGTCCTGAGTGGCAGATTTTTTCCCCCTAATCGATGAAATTAAGAAAGATCCTCCTCTTGGTAATAAAACCAGCTCCTTATTAACAGAGGGGGAAAGAGAACTCTGTCTGTGATATGATTTCACCCATGATATGGTAGGAAGCTCTACATATCTGCTCCTGTATCCAATATCCATCAGGACTAGGATAGGAGGTTTGTTTTTAGGAATTCGAAACATCTTTTTTTTTTTTTTTTTGTTTTCATGAGTAATTAAAAGATATATTAGGACACCAAAGGAATGTCAGCTGTGTACAAAGGGACAGGGACAAAATTCATTATTTCACTTATACTGTCATCTACAAAATCAAAAAAGGTTGGATATCGTTCACTATTAAGTAGTTGAGTCCAAGCATAAAAAAATCTCAAAAAATAAATTTTAAACTGTCTACAAGACATAATTTTTCATATAGAATTGACCGATTCCTTCTAAGCAGTCGATCTGATACCCTGGGCAATTATCTTTCAAATACTAAGAACCCAACTCTTCTTCATCCTTTTCTGAGCCATGTAAACATCTTTGACATTCCCTAGTTGAAGCCAATAACGCTCTACAGAGGAATGTTAAATGGCAAAGTTGAGAGGCCCAACAACAATGAACAAGGAGTTGCTTTGCTCATTTTTCCTTTAGATACATGTAACACCTGCCTGTTAAATTGAAATTCCTTCTTTTAAGGGTGGCAGAGGGACACTGCATCCTCTTAAGAGTTGATAGCTCTGGCACTAATTACTTGATCACAAACCCAGGGATATGTTGCTATTTGTTACCTTGAAAGCAATTTTGGTATGTTTTACTCAACTGGTCTCTGTGCTCTACTGGTACAGATTGTATGTTTTATGTGTGAGCATATTTTTAAAATGTTTGCTCGGGAAGATGAATTGAGCTGATTGAATCAGTTAATACCATATGGGATATGTTGGACCCAAGCTTTCTGTTTATAGCATTCTGCGCATTTTCGACTGGGATATTCAGAAGCTTTAAGGAAGCTTTTTCTTCCCTCCCTGAATTGCAGCCTCGAATCATGACCTGGCATTTCTGTAGTGATGTTCATCTTGTTAAATTATTATTTTTTGATGGAATATTGTTAATAATTCTTGATTCATGCCTTAAGCTTTTGTAGTTATCATCTCTGAAATCTTAGTCACATCTCATCCTGTAAAGCTAAAGGCCCTTTCTTTGGCGAGTTTCCATCATGTGTGCTATTTAAGCTAAAGGCACTATAGGTGTGCTATTTAAGCTGCTTATATACTATATTGGCTATGCTGATCCTAAGAATTTGGAAGGTTGGAATATGTGAGTTTAGTTTTGGTATAACATTTTCAAAGACACAGCTGAGGATTCTCACCTTCCTACGGAAATGAAGGGTTTGAATAACTCAGTGCTGCCTAATAAGAGCAGCAGCCATGAAACCATTGCTATGGCAGAACAAAAGTCATCCACATGTGTAGGATTACCCAACGAGGAACACATGTAACCTCATTATTTTACAACACATAGAGTACATGAATTATCATATCCCTTTTTTAATCTAGTAATGGCTGGACTTTAGAGAGAGAAAATTAAAGTCAAAATAATGAATTGCCAGTGGCAACAGTTACTGCCGAAGAACCAAGTCTAGTCAAGTCTAGCTATTTCATTACCTGTGCTTTGGTTGAGTGAGTGGATTTTTTAACTGGGCTGTTTCAAATTGAATATGACAGGAAAAACTTCCTGAAGCACGTATTGTTTATTGTTCAGCTACTGGTGCATCAGAGCCGCGCAACCTTGGTTACATGGTCCGTCTTGGCCTTTGGGGTTCTGGTACATCATTCAGCAATTTTCGGGAATTTTTGGGTTGGTCTTTTCTCACTTGAAACTGGTCCTATGTTAATTCGGTTAATGTTCAGTATATTGCTTTCTTTGGGTTCCAATTCACTTTTTGTCTCCTTTGTGTGAGTGTGTGTGAGAGAGAGAGAGAGAGAGGGTACAAAAATCATCATCACGCTGTCAGGCTTTCTTGAATAATTACTTATCGACGAAAATCTAGAAAGGTCAAATACTCCCTCCGTTTTAAAATACATGTCGTTTTAAGGTTGAGGTAATACCAAGGAAACACAAAATTCATGACAAATTTTGTGTTAAAAGACCAAGTTACTCCCTATATTTCATTGGAAATGAAAAAAGAAGAGAAATAAAGCAATTAATAAGGACAAAATTGGTAAACTAGTAATATGTCACTGGAATTGGAAAGTGACAAGTATTGTGAAACGAGAAAAATTAGTTAAAGTGACATGTATTTTAAAGCGGCGGGAGTATTGTTTATAACTAAGCAGTTGACACCAAGTCTCCGACTAAGTAAATATATTAAAATGTAGAGTTTAAACTCATGATGATATGTAAGGATGCCTTCAAAAATCCACTTATTCCTTTCCTTCCATATACTCTAGTCTCCACCATATAGCCAAGGAAATCATCTTCCAAATACCAAGCACCAACTCTTCTTGATCTTTCTTTTCCAAGCCACCAAAATATCTTTGTATTATTCATTTGAACCCAATAGACCCCCTACAATAAAGAACAAACGCTGCAGTGATGAAGCCTACCAATTATGAAGAAGGAGGTGCTTCTGGATCCTTCTTCCTTTAAGCATGCTTATGACAAACAGTTATGTGATGTTGGTTCTAGAATCATGTCCCAACTCGCAAGGACTATTATATGGTTACTTTGCTGCATTGACTATTAGAGTTCATAACTGGAGCTGTCTTGTAGTTAAATTTCCTTGTAATTGCTTTGTGAACTCATATTTTGGTTTCCAGAAATGTTAGAACCTTCAAATGTCATAAAGTAAGAAGGGGAAAAAGCAACATTTTCCTATATGATAAACAAACAAGCCAATCACAAAACAAGCTTTTCCAGATTGAACTTGTACCATGATGACAAACATCTTTGCTGAGTCCAAGTCGTGTGCTAAGCTAAGACGGCTTGTCTTCTTGTCAAGAACCAAACCTGAGCATTTATGTACAAAGCTTTGCGGACTCTCGAGCGAGAACGTGAATATTATCCTTTTTCTATGTAACTAGCTTTTTAAGTCCGAGTGAGGACCAACCAAGGCTTGGAGAATAGATTGTTGGTAGTAGGTTGTTGGGTCAAGGAGTTATGAATAGTATTAGAGTGGACCTTGGCCCAAGTACTTTCGGACCACTTTGTACCTGTGAAGAGGGAATTTTTTTACGAGTGATTAAAAAATTGTATTAAAAGACACCAAGGGGATGCCGCTCATTTACAAAAAAGGGCAATCACAAAATAAAATCATGCCCCTAAGCTCTCGACAATAATCATATCAGCAAAATCCAAAAACTTCAACATTGTACCATGATTGAGAACTTGACTCCAACTATCCAAAAAGGACCTTGCCTTGCCCTAAAAAATATGGCAATTCCTCTCCTTTTCAAGTACTCCACCAAATAGCCAATAGCATCAAGCCACCAACTTCCAAATTCCTAGTACCCTACTCTTCTTCAACCTTCTTCTCCACGCCACGAAAATATCTCTTATGGTTAGAGGTTGCACCCAACGAACCCCATAAAAGAGATAGACATGCCATAATGCAACATCCTATTGACAATGGACAAAAAGGTGTTCAAGAAATTCTTCCTCCTCCGCCACACCTACTAGCCAACTTAAAATGTCTCCTTTTAAGCATGTCTTCCATTGGAATCTTCCCTATAGTGGCCACCCAAACAAGAAAACATGCTTTGGTGGGAGCTTGAGGCACATTGCCAACAAAAAGGAAACTATTGGTTAATGATTAGTGTCATTGCCGCAATTCTGAACACAAGGGATGATTCATAGGCCTAACGAGGACGTCAATTCTATAAGTAAGGAAGACTATAACATCCCCATATCCCACATCAAAAGATGAGAGAAGCATGGTATAGTTTATAGTTATAAATGAAGTAGGCCTACAACAAGCACTTCCTCTTTCGGCTAAAGGCCCGGAGGCTAGGTTTTTGGCCACTAGGCTATTTAAGGACTTGACTAGTTGGGTTGGGGCATTACAATGAGTCTCTTCTTGTGAACAATTGTCTTGTTCCTTTTAGAATTTTGTATAGTTAGAGTCAAGTACATTTCATGCTGGACTTGTTTTTTAGGGCGTGATGTTATTGCTATTGTCCCCTTATTATATCCCCTTGGTGTTTTATTCATCAAAAAGTACGCAAGAGATGTCTTGTTTGAATGATGAGTTAACAACATTTTAATTGCCAATTTGCATGAATATTGAGAGAAACAAAAGGAAGATAGAGGTTCAATAGGAAGATGCCACATGATTTGGTCACAAATATCAAAATTATGCTCCCCTTGAATGAAACAATATCATCTGTTTGTTATTGTCAACTTTCCTATTCGTACTTTTATGTTTCATATTTGCTAATGCCCATGTAAGCATTTTTTATCAATTTTTAAGCGGCATCCCTTGTCTATAGATGTCTCCATTGAAATGTGACTAAGAAGCTTTTATATCCAAATAAAAAATACACATGGTTTTGATAAAGAATTTGCTCCTGCTGTGAACAGATCCTCCAGGTTTAGCATAATTATTGTGGTTGTTATTGTTACCATTGTTATTGTTATCATCACTTTTATTCCTAATTCTAGGTTGTATTGATATAGTTCTTTTATTATTTTTCAAGGTTTTACATTTAAGAGTACCTCTATATTCACAAATTTTCTTTAATTTTAATAAAAGTTTGAAAAATGGATGAAAATAAATCAACCTTTGGGGTAATTGGACGAAAATAAGCCATTCTTTTTTCTTGAACGTGAACAGTATGACCTTTAAGAGGTATTTTTTGGTCAAAGCACCATCGAGTTTGACCACCTTTGACTAATTTGGTAGACATGGATGGTGACTCTTTGTATTCGTTTGACTTCTTTTGAAATCTGGTAAACATTTCAGACTTAATTTGTCACATTACTTAATTTTCCTGCCCCCTGCAAAAATTGAATCCCTCAAATCGAATAAAATGACACTTTCAGCCAAATTAAAAGGAGGAACCACCAAATCTAGTAGATCGGTCATTGAAGTGTTAAAAAGCACCATCCACATTTGTTTTCCGGTGAGTCAAAGATGATCAAACTCGATGGTGGTTTGATACCACCCAAAAGTCATATTGTTAACGCCGAAGAAAAAAGAATGGCTTAGGCCTGATCTCTTTAGCTCTGCTTATTTTTTGCAGTATAAGTTCAGAACAACAAATAGGTGCATGATAAGTTCAGCAATTAAATTCAGAATAAGTTCAGCAAATAAGTTCATAAAGTTCGGGAAATAAGTTATGAATAGTTCAACAAATATGTTCAGAATGAGTTCAACAAATAAGTTCAGAATAAATTCAGCAAATAAGTTCAGAATGTTCTAATAAGCTGAAGAGGACAGGACCTGCTGGTGTTGATGACATTATTTGTAGGAAACATGTTTTTACCGTTCTTTGAAATTTTTAATAGATGGCCTTCTATTTTTCTGGTGATAAAGAAACTGACTACAAATGAGAATCTGTCCTTACTCACATGCTTAAAAGATTACAAGTTTCATAGGTCCTTGTTGCATGGTTCTCTGTGTGCAGCTGAGATGTCCATTATTCTGACCCCTTTTTTGGGCCCATTTGGCCTCTATCAGAATATACTTCTTGACATTTCACTGGTGAGTTCATTAAATACCCTAAATATGCAAAATCAGAATTTTAGCATCATTATGTGATGTCTCCCTGGTCGCTCTATCAGGGTCTAAGTTCTAACATGTCTGTAGCCACTGAGCTTAAGGTTGACTTGGTCTTTTATGATTTATATTTCAGCTGCGCTGGAAAAAGGTGGTGTAGGAGCTTTAGAGCTTGTTGCCATGGACATGAAAGCAAGGTTGTATAGATTGTACATTTTTAAGATTGTATTTAGCCACAAATATCCTGATTTATATGCGTGTGCACATATATTTCTTCCATCCTGGCAGGGGAATGTTTGTTTGTCGGACACTTAGCTACAAAGGGGTAGAGTTTGAAGTTGTTGAAGCATCACTGGATTCTAAGATGACGGTATATTACTTTTCATGGTAGTTGTAAAAATAAACTCTTGATATTTTTTTTTTCTAATTCAGTTGATATGTTTTAGTGTGCTGATGAGCTTTATTTTATTAGTCTATGTGACTCCTTTTTTTTTGGGGAGGTGGGGAGGGATGACGGGGTGTGTGGCTGTTATGAGTGGTTGATAGTTTCAGCTGTGAGCTTGCTGAATTCGAAGCTCAGCTGATTGATAAAGAGGTCCCATTAGCAATGCCCCTATCTGAGCCCCTGCTTTGTAACGGTGACCATCATGTTATTAACTATCAGACGATGCCTCACTATTCTTAGATGCGTAGCCTTACCAATTGTCTTCTTATTTTGTACTCTAATCAACTTTACTTATTATAAAAGGAAAAGTTCATATGCATACCTTGAGGTTTGGGGAATTTGAGATCATTATTTCATACCTTCTGATTATTGTATCTGATGCCAACACCATTGCTCTTTGGGCATTTTATTGAGCTCTCATTCTAACCACTCCCATTGATGTCTGGGCTGACCAATCTAATAAATAATTTGATCCCTTGCAAGCAGACTGAAAGTAAACTAAACTAAACTGATACAAACACACCACGAGAGAAGGTATTTTTTTAGGCAAAAAGTACTATAAACAACATAATAATGGGTTATTGAGGCATACCTGCCTTACCATTGGTTTTTTTGCCAACGGTAGCCCCTAAGAATGAAAAGAATTTAAAGTTTTCTTGGGATAAAAGAGGATAGGAGGAGGTTAAGGGTTTTTTCAACATTTCTACATAACTCGTGTGAACAAATATAAATTTTGGGTGTGGAAAATTCATGTAGCTGCAAGGAGGAGAGCTGGAAGACTGCAAACTAAAGCTAAATAGAATAGGGCCTTGTTTTCTTTCCTTATGTGCTGTCAATCAATAGCTCCGTACCTATGAAAATCTATTTGCCTTTCTTAGCAAGATTTATCATGGTTTTGAACTTAATAGGGTCTTCAAACATTTGATGTCGTGCTTAAGTGAGGTGTGTGTGTGTGTGTGTACGTACATACATACATACATACATACATACATATATATATACATACATACATACATACATATATATACATACATAACATATATATATATATATATATATATATATATATATATATATATATATACACGCATGGTTCTTTTTGTTTTTTTGGCTGAACCTTCTGTTCATTTTTATTTCTTATATTTTAAAATTTATAACAGCTCATGAGATGTCATTAATTTTCTCTTGATGCAAGTTACCCATTAATTTAATGTCTCCTTTGTTTTTATGCTAATAAGAAATTGTCTTGGCAGGAAATCTATAATAAGGCAGCTGAATTTTGGGCTGAATTGCGTGTGGAATTATTAAGTATAATTGCAACCTATTATAAAGACAAGCCTGCTTCCAGTTTCAATCAATTGTGGCGGCTGTATTGGGCGAGCCATCAGGTCTTGAATGCAAAAGTGCATTCCTCACCATAATCATAACATTGTTCTAATTTGATTTTTCGTTCGGCTATTGTAGCGGTTCTTTAGACACCTTTGCATGTCGGCCAAGGTCCCCACAGTTGTAAGGCTTGCTAAGCAAGCGTTGATGGAGAATAAATGCGTGGTCATTGGCCTGCAGAGCACTGGAGAAGCACGAACTGAGGAAGCTCTGACTAAATATGTAGGTTAATTTTGCGGTTTCCAACTCTTCTAAATGCAACATGTTTACTCTTTTTCATTATCCATTGTCTGTCAAATTATGATTTTCTTAAATCTGTCTGGAATAGGGCCTTGAACTTGATGACTTTGTTTCTGGGCCTCGTGAACTGTTGCTCAAATTTGTTGAGGCAAATTATCCCTTGCCGGAAAAGCCTGAAACTCTTCCAGGTATTCAGTTTTTTTTGCTTTGTTATTCCTTCCATTTTGCAAGAGAGGTAGCCTTTAACCATTATCTTATTGTAGATGATCACAATGCGAAGGAGCTTCCCCAAAAGAGACAGTTGGCTACTCCTGATGTTTCATTGAAAGGAAGAGTGAGGAAAATTACAAAATGGAAGTCTGATAGTGATGAGGGATGCTACGAAGAGTCTGAACGTGAGCATTTTAAACACGTGATGTTACTTAATCACTATCATGCATTTTCCTTCCCCTTCCATATTTTAACCTTCTCATTTCCTGTAGTCTGCTCTAGAAATGGTTTTTTCTTTGTTTGAGTGCAGAGCATAAACCCAGATAGACAAGCCATAGCCCCCCACTCCAATATTTCTTATGTTAAACCTTCAATTTGATTTTTTTGTTGGTTTACTCTTGTAGAAATTGAAAAGTATTTTTCTTTCTTTTCAAAATGACTCAAGTGTGAATCTTTTTCTTTTGAAAAATTTTTGCTTTTAAGCTCTTAAGTTTTGAGGGCCAGTTGATTCGATGGAATAGGATGGAGAAAGGGAACGAAGAACTAGAATTTCTTTATGATGTTTGGTTTAGGGGAAAAAATCCATTCTGATTCCCTTTTTTCTTCTGCGCATTAGCCCAACCTCTCTAGATTGATTCTCTGTACCCCCATGGGACTTAGATCCCTTTTCTCGATTATCTTCTTAATAACTTCATCAATCGCAAACCACCGTAGCACCATCCATCCGCAGCCACTGTCACCACCTCCTCTTAGCCCAAACAATCAGACAAACCATCATTACATATATCCAATCACTGAGGAATTAGGACATACAACCAAACAATTGGTTGTCTGTCCCTATCCCATCCAATGTGATTCCTAGTTCAAAGGACCATCATCCGCCCATTTATGTGTGATGAAAGATTAACGAGACAATTTGATAGGTGTTCTTTATAGTGCTCAATTGCTGCTATATTGTACGCAATGCTACTGCTTTCTTGTATAGATCCACCTCCCTCTCCTCTCCTAGGGGGACAAGGTGAGGATCTAAAAACTCTGTAGTGCCCCTTAGTCTTTGAGATTGAAACTCCAAATTGTCTTATGTCGTTGAACAGAAGATGAAGTCCAATTGCCATGATTGGATAAAGCTGAAAAGATCCCGCGGGGGGCAGGGTTCTAAGAAACTTCATTAGGATCTGTGTCTTTGGGAGAAAGACCTGATTTTTATTTCTACCTCGTGGAAGGATGTTGGTGGCCTTTGTTATAATAAGAGGAGGAGAAGGGAGAGTGGGGAAGGGAGGGAGAGATCCCATACACTCTTTGATAGCCATTAATCTCTACGATTATATCTGGTATATCCTTCTATCTTCTCGAAACTCGAATGGAAGATGAAGGTTGGGATGGCACTTAAAGGAAGACGAGGTTGGTGTTAGTGATTAGAGAAAAGGCGATTCTTGCTGGTGATGGAAAAATCAAGGCTGCAGTAAGAGGTGGATGAAGCCTGTTCTGTTGATAAGACAACTGCTCTGTGATGGTAATGTGACAGAAAGGTGGCAATTGTGGCATGTTTGGTGTTTAATCAGCTCATGAATGGTCTTAAGGCTAAGGGAGGTGGTAATGGAGCAAACATATGACGAATGAGAAGCAGAGCAGTAACGGAGATACTAATTAGATAGATCAACCAAAAACCAATGAAGAGAATACTGAAATTTCCCTTGCCAATTGACTGTTTCTCTTTTTTTTTTATTTTTTATTTTCTAAGGATTTCTTTTTGTTGATTGCTTTCCCTTTATTCATTCTGTAAACTTCATTTCCCTTCACCCAGATGGAATCACACAAGTGAAGCATGGATGATTTTATGTAGAAAATCCAGAACATGACAACTACTGCCCATAATAAATTGCCTGGTAACTATAGAATAAATTCTCTACCCACCTTGTTATTTATTTTGGTGATTAAGACACACAGTAGGTGTTGAGGTGGTTTTCTTAGAAGGTGTTTAAATTAATAGCCTTCAATCAAAGGGTTTGTCTGTTGATCTCTCAATTGCTCTTAGCTAGTGATACTTTGGTTTTTTTTTTTTTTTTTCCGCAAACCTAGCAAGAGCAATTTGGGATACTTGGCGCTGGCAAAATTTCTTCCGACCTGATTACCCGAATTTGTCCGACCTGAATTAAACCGCATCCACTTGATGTTTTGTCTGAATTTTAAAATTCAGACATAAATTTTCCTATTTTTGTCCGAACCCGATGTTAACCCGAATTTACGCTTGTTTGAATTGTCCAACTCGAAAAAACTGGGTATCGGACAAAAACTTCGTCCGATGACCGATTTGTCCATTCCGATGTTGACCTGAAGCCGAATTTTTGCCACCGCTACTTGAGATACATTCTTTTTTTCTTTTTTGAAGCTACATCTATGTCTAGGCCTAAAGTTCAACCTTTGCAAAAGTTTTTCTCATCTGTATTCGTGAGGCTCCACAGATTCATCACTTGGCACGTTTCTTTGGTTATGGGTTTGATTATCTCTCATCTTCCTATCTGGATCTTGCTCTTGGTGCTTCATTTAAGAGCAAAGTGAGCCATATATGGAAAGATGTTTGGTGTTAGGATCAACCTTTTAAGGTTCAATTTCCAGGTCTCTTCAGGATGACTTGTTTAAAAGATGCAAGTCTATCAGAAATGATCTTTTGCAATGTTGAATGGAGTCACTGGAATTGGGACATAACATTCGCAAGAAGCCCAATGATTTGGAAGTGGAGAGTGTTTTCAGCCTTTTGGATTTAATTGGGAATACGATTGCTGAATGAGAGGGCAATGACAAAATTGATTGGCCCCCTGAAACAGGAATTTATGCAATAGCCTTTTTCAGGGCTCTATTCTCCCGATTTTCTTGCTAAGGCCATCTTAAAATTTAACCCTAGGTTCTCATCATATATCTGAACATTTTATTTTTTTGGGAGAAGGAAGAGCTTTGTTTGTCTTTGTGTGATTCTACAGATTTTGTTAGTAGTTTTGTTAGTTGTAATTAGCTTCCATTCCCTTTGGGCTCCCTATTTTACAAAGTATATCACTTTTGTAATTAAAAAAAACAGCTATGTTGTTGCTGACGGTGAGCATTGTGCCTGTGGTGGGGGAGGAAAAGGGTGGTGGTAGTTAGGCTTTACTAGGGAAAGACAGTGTGGAGGGGGTTATGATATAGCTTGGGTTGGTGGCAGACTTTTGAATTTTGGGTTCAACTTTAATGGTGCAGATTTGTTGTTTTCATTCACTGTACAATAGCCACTTGTCATTACATTTTTTCTGTACATGCGCACACGTACACATATATCTTTTCAAACTGTAGTATTTTTTCTATGGGGACTAAAATCTGAATTCAAATTCATACCATTAGAGTCCCGCCGAACCAAGGTCTGTTGGATCCTTGTTTGTTTAATAATCTTTTGACTTCCTGCTACTCGACAAAAATGAATTAAAGGGTAGTTTCCTGAGGATTTTTGGCATTGTCCACTATAATCGATGTTGAAAAACTTGCCATGGATTATCTTCTTTTATGGGAACTGTTAATACTGATTACTTCTATTTTAACAAGTGCAGCTGATGTTGATAATGAATCTACTGAGTCTGATGATGAGTCTCAGATTTGTGGCATATGCAGTGGAGAAGAGGTGAATTTTAAATTTGTGAGCATTTGCTGGCTCGTATTGTCTGCATACTGATTTTGCATTTGTTTAGTGCAGGACAGAAGAAAATTACTCAAATGTACCTGTTGTGGCCAGCTTGTACATCCTTCTTGTTTAGAGCCACCGACAACGGATGTTTCTGAGGAATGGACATGCGATCCATGCAAGCAGAAGATAGATGAGTTTCTGGAAGAACATCGTGCCTATGTAGAAATAATTGCAAAAAGGTTCCCACTTTATTGTCTTTTGTCCGTAGCTATGCCTATTTTTTTCTCCTTTTTTTCTCTCATGGGTGACACTCCCTTGGTGTTAATTAATATAACTTTTGCTTTCTCGTAAAAAAAAAAGGGCTAAATGCTTAGAGAACAAATAGGAAATGTATACCAAACCTATGTAGTAGAAAGCAAATTTTATATGAATACTCCTACATATCCTTGTTTTAATTGTTTTGCCTTTTCTATAATACTGTGGGATAACATATGTTAAAACACTAAATTGTCACAGCCATACATTACAAATGCAAGTATATTTCTGAGTTTCCTAATTTTTGGCTTCTTAACTTTATTCCTCATGTTCATCTCCTCAAATGTGTTCTTTTGGATTGTGCCATTAGATACGAAAGAGCTGTTGAACGGAAAGAAAAAATTTTGGAAATCATTCAGTCTTTGGATCTTCCTAAGAATCCTTTGGACGACATTATTGATCAGGTATCCTATCTTCTAGTTATTCTCCCTCGTGCTTTCAGTGTTTAAAATCTGACAATTGTTTCCGCTTGCTTGGTGAGCTGTAATGTCTGGTTATTTACTTCTATAAAGTTTTTTAGAAGATATCCTTTAGAGCCCTTATTACTAGAAAAAGAATGACTGTTTTCAGGGCCTGTTTGATGAGCTGGACTGGAATGGAATGGGAACAGAACTTGATATCTGAGGGTTTGGGGGTAGGACTAAAGCTGGGTAATATGTCATGTCAAATTCGTGTTCGTGTCGAACTTAAACGGGTTTGAAAAAGCGCTGACCTGAACCTAACCCGTTTATTGAATGGATTGAAAATCGAGTTACCCAATTATTTTTTAAATGGGTACTTGAAACCGATCCATTTACTTGTTTACTTCAAGTTCAGGTTACCTAAATTCCTATTTGTCCATTTAAAATTATCAATTAGAACAAAATTATTAGTATAAGAAATAGTCCTTGAATCTTGTTCATCATCATAAGGCTATTTTGCATATTTCATAACTCTAAAAACATACATCCTGAACCATGAGTATGCATGAAGCCTTTAGTTTTCACATTCTTATTTCCCATAATGGCTCCGGTCCCCTTTAATTTTCAATTTTTGTTTTCCCTCCCATTTTCAAAATCACATAGACGTTTTTTGTTTTAAATTTTTTAAAAAAAGAGTTAAACATGTTATTGTCGTTTTGAGAATCTCAACCTGAACATAGCCCAATTAACTAAATGGGAACGTGTCAACCCATTTAAGTAAATGGGTTGAAAATCTCTACCCAAACCCGCCTAACTTCGTGTCACGTTCGTGCCGGTAATCATGTTGGGTCAGCTTTCCCTAGCCCTAGGTGGGACTTGAATCCTAAATTCAAATGTTTGGAGAGAACCGGAATGGAATCAGGTTTCAGTCCTTGTTTGGCTACTAGTCATGGAATATAATCCAATATTTTATTTTAAAGATGTTGAGATATGTTTTTGTAATTAACTATTTTTTAATCTTGTTAAAAGTGATTAGAAAACATGATCATTTTTGGAGAACCGCATTTGGTATTAAGACCTTGTCATCTCAAATTTTTGAAGAAAATAGCCTTGTATATTACATAACATAAATCATGTATGAGTGGCCCTTATCTAGTTGAGAAAAATTTTGCTTCCACCCAACCCAAGGGAGCTAGGTTCAAAATCCCACTTGAGGCATGGGGGAAATGTCTAGATCAGTCCTCTAGTTTGGTTATCTCAACTATCTAAAAGAAAAAATTTAAAGTGCGACTTCTGTTTTGTTAATTAACTAAGATCTATTGTCTTGTCAATTACCACGACGTACATGTGAATTTTGAAGCAAATACAGTAGTTTACTCAATACAAGACCATTCCCTATTTTCTTTATTTTAAAACCTTATTTTCTTTATTTTTTGAAACACTAGTGTAGCAGCAAACAGCAACAATCTGGAGTTTGGAACAAATTTTTAGGACAAACTCCTCCCCTTTCTCAGGGCAAAGTTTTAAACTTTTTTTCTGGATTTTTTTTTGGGGTGGGGGTCAGAAGTGTAAGGGTTAAAACTGCAGCAGTGGGACTGTGGGTGATGACAGTGCATAACAGGTAATGACAGCAGTAGCGGGTTCATAAATGGTTCGGCTCTGATATCAAGCCAATAGTAAAAAGGAAAGGAAAAGGGAGAAGAAGAGGGAATTAGAGGGAAGAGAGGAAAGAAATCAGCATCTTCATGCTTAATTCATTATTCACTATTGAATATTCTAGAAATGTGAATCGTAACCTAAGACAAAACATCTATTATAATAGCCTAAAGATTTAGAATACAATTAGGAAACTGCAAGCAAACCTATATAGAATGGGAAACTCAATATTATCCTTCACCATTATGAGTTTTTGTAATATTTTTCATGAAGGGGCGAACAGTCTAGATTTCTTGCCAAAGCCATTTGGAAGTCAAAGGGTCCTCTGAATTTTTTTATTTTATTTTGTTTTATATTTTTCTTGGCCGGCTACCAAAGGCAAAATTCCCATGGAGAATATGCTTAATAGAAAAGGTTTTTATAGGCCTAGTAGGTGTTCTCTGTGCCTTGAGGAATTGGTTGACCACCTCCTTGTGCATTGTCAAAGGGTCTCCTCGCTTTGGCATTTAGCTCTCTCCTTGATGGGGGCGAGTTAGGTCCAACCCTTGAAGAAGGATGAAGAAAAATTGGGTTTTAGGAGCTTGGAAGATGATTCCTTTAGCTACTTGGTAGACTATTTGGAAGGATAGGAATCGACGCATTTTTGTGATCAAAGAGATGTCTTATCAAAATTTCAAGCTCTATTTTCTGAAAATTTTGTATAGTTGGTGTCCAGTGATTAATGGTGGTACAAATGTGACTTTTTTGGATTTTGTAGTTGTGATGCACAAGAAGCTTGAGGGCATGATGTTTTCGTTTTTGTCCCTTTTGTACATTTTCGACATCCACTTGGTGTCCTATTCATACAACTTCTAATTACTCATCAAAATATGAATTTTGACTTGTGTAAAATAGCCTATGATATCCTATACACAAATAGTATAAAATAACTGTAAAAGTTCAATAATTTTCTAAATTCAAAACTATTCCCTATCTTCCTTATTTTAGACTTTCTTCCTTTTATCTGCATCTCCATTAGTAGTACTAAAAAACTGGTTCATTTATTATGTTTGGGTGTTCCCTACCAATGGATTTAAGGTATTCAAATACGAAAATTTTGTGAACATGAATGGCATTGTGGCCTTTTTGTTTGAGAGACGTGTTCATTTTGGTTGTATCTAAGATAGTCTCCTCTAGGAATAACTGTCATCCCTTTCATTAAAGGAACCATTAGCAATTGTCACCAGCACAAATGCTATGGTTTAGCTTTTGACTAATTGTCAATGCTTGTGCAGCTTGGGGGCCTGATAATGTTGCAGAAGTAACAGGAAGGCGGGGCATGCTTGTTCGTACTTCATGTGGTAAAGGTGTCACTTATCAGGCGAGGAATACGTGAGTTTGTCTTTCATTGATTTGCACTTTTATTCGTGCTCGACTGATATGTAGATTATCCTTGCTTCCTTATAAGTGCTAACAATCTGATTATCACCTCTGATGTACCATCTGTGCTCCTAATGGACTTGGACAATACTGCTTGGCATGCTTCTTTTTTCTCTTTCCTCTTTTTTATTTTTAAAACAAAAAGAGTCATCAAAAAATTTGTATTTTGTTTTTTTGGCTAAGTAATCAAAAATTTGTATTAATAAGACACAAAGGGGTGTATTTTTGGTAAAAAGTAAGATCTTTCACCATTAAACCAACCAATATTACACGCTTACTTTGAGCATACCCAAACAATTAGAACGCTAGTTGTAATCTTTCAATCCAGATGAATACTCCTTTTCTGTGAATCAAATGATTCCTTAAACATCACTTAATCTGCTCCCCTATTTGACTTGCTGTTCTGTTTAGCCTGAAAGCTCCTCAAATTCCTCTCCTGCCAAGTGGAGAAGGTGACAGCAATGATTAAAGGGGCCAACACTGCCATTTTGGATTGAGATATGTGAGTTCCTATAAGCCATTGAGTAACTCCTGTGCAAAGGGGCACTGCAAAAATAAATGATCTATACTTTCAGGCTGATCACAGAAAGTACATTTAGTATTCTCTTTGTCAATCCAATTCTGCAGTCTGTCTCTTGTCAGCACTCTTCTCTTCAGGACTATCCACATACAGAAAGCTTGTTTAGGCAAATTAAACTTATGCCAAGCAAAATTCCACCACAGTACTTCCTGGCTGGGTGTCTGCAATACCTCATAAGCTGCTCTGACATTAAACTTGGCATGTTTTATAATTTTCCAATCTGAGCCTGATCATCATACCACACATCCAAGTGTTTCCTCAATCTGAATATCCTCTTAAAGTACCTGCTGAATTCAGGTTTACGCTACTGCTCTCACATCCTGGTCCTTTTTGTAAATGATGTTGATCCCTTCACCCATAAGCAGTCAGCCTTGTCCATAATAAATCACAATTGCTGAGCAACTAAAGCCTTGTTCCAGTCCCCACTTCTCCTGATCCCCAGTCCACCTTGCCTTTTAGGGGAGCAAACTTCCTCCCTAGCCAAAGGTATTAACTTCCTCATACCTTCCTCCCCTTTAAGAAATCTCCACAAATTTTCTCTACAATAGGTGTGCATACTTTGAAGCACTGAATTGATCAGCTGAGTCTTCCCAGCATAGCTTAATTCCTAACTCCCCACAGTTTAATCCTTGCAGTGATTTTGGAGGCAAGCAAATGACAATCATTAGCATTCAGCTTTCCAGGCTTTAAAGGAACATCTAGGTATCTCATAGGTAACTCTCCTTTAGCAAACCCTGTCATCTGCAGAATCTCAGTCTCAGTCTCAGTCTCTGCAGTGACTCCAACAATAAAGATCCGAGATTTCTGGGTTTTTGTTCCTAATCCAGACACTTCAGCAAAACTAGCAATAGCTTCCATAATGCAAGAAACTGATTGAGGATCAGCTTTGCAAAAGACCAGTAGGTCATCAGCAAATATCAAGTGATTTAGCTTAAATATCCTTACAGCCTGGGGGTGAATCTAGTGTCAGAGGCCGCTTTCATCAGCAATCTTGAAAGATATTCCACACCAAGCACAATTAAAAGGGGGAAATAGGATTTCCCGGCCTCAAACCTCTATTAATAGTGAAAACCCATGTAGACCACCATTATAACTCAAGGAGAAAGAAACAGTTGATACACATTCAAATACCCAATTCATTAATTACCTAGGTAGGCCAATACCAGTCATCATCTCTTTAAGGAAGTCTAATCAATGGTATCATAAGGTTTCCTTACATCAATTTTTATGATGCATCTAAGAGATACATACTTCTATAATGCTTGACAAGATCAAGACCTATCATTACATTATGCAAGATGTTCCTGGTAGCAACAATGGCTGCTTGATTCTCCATGATTACAATGAGCATTGCTGTTTTAAGCCTCTTACAAAGCAATTTAGATATAGCTTTGTACAGAGTATTGCAGCAAGCAAGAGGTCTATACTCAGCAGGAGATTTAGGACAATCTACCTTAAGGTAACAGCAGTAGTGTTCACTTGCTTCAGAAGTTTACCACAGCTAAGGAGTCTAGAACAGCATTACTTACCTCCTTCCCAATTATGTGCCAGCTAATTGTATAAAAGTTGCTACTAAAACCATCTGGACTAGGGCTCTTAGTGCCACAAATAGACAGACAAGCCTCTTTGACATAAGCTGCATCAAATGGTGCTTCTCATTAGTACTCTGTCCTCGTTAGTACTCTGTCCTCATTTGTCCCAGTTGTATATTTCCCAGTTAACCCTGCCTCTTCTAGGCTTTGCTTTTAACAATTCTTGAAAATACTTGATCAAAACATCTTCAGTGTCTCCAGTACCATAAGTGATCTGTCCTGTCTCATTTGCAAGGGGAGAATCTTATTCTTGTAGGTTCTATGTTTGATCGCAGTATGAAAAAAAAGGAGTTATTCCTATCGCCCTATTTCAACCATCTCAGCTTACTCTTCTGTAGTTTAAGCTCCTTATCTCTTTTTCAAATTATTCAAGGCCTCCAAAGCTTGCATATCAGCATTATAAGATCATTGTCCCCCTGCCCTTGAAAAATTTGAGACTGTATTTCATATAATGTCCTCCTAGCTTCCTCGATTCTAATATCCAAGTCCTTGAATTCCTCCCTATGCAAGAGTTTAAGACCAACCTTCACATTTTTCATCTTCTGCAGAGCCTAAAACATTTTGGTGCATTTACCTGGAAACTGCCAATGTCTCTGGACAGCCTCATTTTTTTTGGGTAATATGTATAAAAAGGGGCAAACAGAAAATATCAAGCCCTGAAGCTCTGAACAGTAATCATAGACAAAATCCCAAAAGGTCAACTTTGTACCATGATCAAGAACTTGACTCCAAACAATACCCATTATCGAGAACTTGACTCCAACAATACAAAGTTCTCAAAAAGTAAAGCTTGAAATCATCAAAGGACCTTGGCTTGCCCTCAAAAGTCCGTCAATTCCTCTCCTTCCAAGTACTCCACCAAATAGCTAATGAATAGCCTCCTTATATTTGTCATGACAGTACCACATGTTGCAGAACCTAAATGGAGTATGCTTTTGTTCCACATGGTGATCACTAAGAACAAAACATAGTGATTGGAAATACCACCAGGCATCACGGTGCAGTCCACATTAAGGAAAGACTCCAACCACATCTCATTAATTAGAACTTTATCCAGTCTAGACTAAACCCTATCCACCATACTCTGCTTACTTGTCCAATTGAAAAAATGGCCTTGATGCTTCATCTCCTGTAATTGGCAACATCAATGCAAGACTGGAAGTCCTCCATATCTTGGTAGTTAACCTCAGCCCCAATTCTTTCATCATCAGATAGGATGCAACCAAATCACCAGCTAATGGAGGATTTTATCCCTATCCAACTTGGCATGAAATCTCACGAGATATGTACCATTCTCATTTTTAACTATCCTGTCAATCAAGTTCTTCCGCCAAATTCTGTTAAAAAATCCTACCATAACAGCTAGTGGAGGATTGCCCCTAAGATCCTGCATATAAAGGATGCTTCCCAGTACTTCACTTCAGATGCTATATCAGCCTTCATAATTTTTTGGATTAACCTTCCATTTTGCTCAATTGGGGGTATGAATTCCAATCGAAATCCAGCATTAGGAACCCTAGCTAACTCAGCTTAATAATTCCTCTTATGAGGTCTATGATTTGAGCTCCCCTCTTCCGAATTCTGTAACATATTTGCCTAGGACAATCTAAGCTTCTCACTGTCAACTGCAGTCACAGAGTTAGAACCAGAACTACCTCGCATTACTGTTCCATTAATCCTCGCTCCATCAGCCACCTCTTGAATCACAGTCACCGGAGTAATCACTAGTCACTGGAGTCACCGTGGCGGAAACACCAGGCAGAGTAACTATCATTGGTCGATTCGGAGGTTTACAAATTGGGACTGAACATTTGAGCTCGAGAGTCCGAATCACCTTAGAGGGGGCGGGTGAATAGGGTGTGAAGGAAAAGAAATAATAAAACTTAAAGCTCAAAGTAAGAACTTAGAAAGGATAAGTGAATCCTGGACTCGGAAAAGATAAGAACAAGAGATTTTACATGGAAACCCTTTAGGGCAGAAAACCACGGCCGGTATCGGTCCACATACCAAGTCAAATCCACTATTTTGAATCCACAAGGACCGACTCTGTGAATACAAGTTTTTCCCAGAAGATTCCTTATTTGCCCTACAACTAGGTACAACTTAGTCAAGGGAATTTACAAAAGAATTGAGTAAGTAAGAATATAACTGATTACAAAACTTCTTGTTTCAACTCGGAAGGTGAGAAAAACTAAGTATAGAGTTGAAAGCTAGAAAGATTGAGTATATGAGTTGAGAATTGTGTTCTAGCAATCTTCTAAGTCTTGTGAAGTGGCTTCTATTTATAATCAGCAAAGAACATAGTCGTTGTCTTTAGAGCCACTAGCCACAATGGATAATTTGAGTCCCTTAGAAAAAGAACCGTTGTGAAGATAGACGTTATGCATCTGTCCTTGGATCAAAAAGTAATCAAACCCACTTGTTGTGACTTAAAACTAGGGTGGAAAGAACCGTTAAACTCAAAAATGAAGTTTACCGGAAATGGTAAGACGCAACCCTAAGACACCGTGTCCGAGTCTTCCTGAAAATAAGGCTTTTCTGTCTGCCGACGTTTAACGGTAAGAAGCTGGTTGTTTTTGCTTTTCAGTTGAAATTAAACAACTTTTATCAACTTGGAAAAAAAGTGATACTCAAAGTATAAAAATACTTTCGTCCAAGATTAGTCAAGGATATAAATTAATTCAAAAAATTAAACACTTGAATATCCTTAATCTAATCAAATGAAAATTTTCAAGTCTAATATTCGAGTAAGTTTCAATTTCATTTGTGTCTATCTTTTGATGATAAAAGAGTTAGAGAAATATACGAGACACAATTCATTATTTGCCATAAAATATTTTCAGTTACTTAAATTTGGCTAAAGTTAGAATTAACGCAGTAATTCTGATTTGAATTTTGCAACAAGCCGCTTAAAATAACAAGTTGAACTTAAGAAATTATTTAGGTGAGATTTCGTTTGAGTCGAATTTGAGTGGGTCGAAACCCAAAACCGAGTGTTCACTCAAGCGGAGGTTTCTATGTGGTCAGACATAGATGAAAATTTAAAGATAGTGTTTCTAAAGTGTGAGAATGACTTGAATTCAAAACTATTAGGAGAGATAAGTTCATACTTGAGTCTTCGAGAACCTTCTTCTTCCTACCTACTACCTACTGTAGGTCTCTACTTTAATCTTACCAACAAAATCCAAAAAAGTCAAATCACAAAATAAACATTTGTTTTTTCATTCCTTTTTTTTGGGGGGTTGAGGAGTAGGAGGCAGGTTGGACTGCCTTGCAATGTGTTGCTTGCTAGAATTGCTGACTCTAATATTGTGCACTAGTTTCTTTGATGCTTGATGGAAAAGGAAATGTCTAGTCAAGGTTGATATTACTTGAGATCACTTCGAACTGCCCATGCCTTCTAATTTTTCAAACACACTCTGGCAAACAACGGAAAGAATCTCCCTGTCATATTGCTTATCTTTTGGCTTTGGCACTGTGAGGCTGATCACATGTTGTGGATGGACATTTTCTTAATTGATAATGCGATTGCATGTGTGTCTACGTTGGAGAGTGGTGATAAATATTGTTGTTGTACTTGAGATTTATTTCATGGGAACTTATGAAGCCATATTTTTGCTTCAGGAAAGATGTTAGTATGGAGATGGTTAATATGCATGAGAAGGAGCTTTTCATGGATAGTAAAAAGTTTATCGCCATAATCTCTGAGGCTGGGTCTGCTGGTGTTTCTCTGCAAGCTGATAGAAGGGCTATAAATCAGGTAAATAAGGAATAGTTCCTTGTAGATTTTGTTACATATATGCACCATAACATTGATATCCGATGTTTAACTTGAATCAAGCACTCTAAGCTTTCTAGAATAGGCACATGAAAGAGTGATTATAAGAAAAAATATTTTTGTTATGGTGCACTGGAGCAAAATGTCTTACTGAGCTGTTTCTGCTTCATTTATTGTTAATAGTATGCAGTCAATAACTTTCCTGTTCCGTCCAACAGAATTAATCTTTTTCAGTTAAATATATGGCTGTGTGCATTGATTATTTCCATATTCCATCCTTGGTTGGAATCTGGGCATAATGGTAGTCTGACTTCCTTTTTTGTCGAGTTTGCATATCAGTTTTGTGTATGATATGCATGCATTCAGTCTGTCCTATTCATTTCGTAACTTCTTTTTCTGTCAGAGAAGGAGGGTGCACTTAACCTTAGAACTCCCATGGAGTGCTGAGAAAGCAATTCAGCAATTTGGAAGGACCCATCGATCAAACCAAGCCTCTGCACCAGAGTACCGGTATATTTTTTTCTTCTGTTTTTGTTTGGTGGGCTTGGAAAAATAGGGGGTAGAATAGTTTGTTTCTACATGGTATGGCTTTGTAAAAATAACTATTAATCAAGATTCTGACATGAATTGTTTGAGAACTGATTGTCCCAGTATCTCCTCAATGGATCAGGCTCTGCAAATAATCTCCCAGAATCAAGGTTTTCCTACAAAAACTAGCCAACTGACCACATTCCATGAATGGCCTTTCCTTGCCAGAATGTTGGATTTGCACTCCCCACCGAACTGAGAATTGAGATAGAGCACCCCATTTATTCAGATGCATTCAGTACCCTTACAGATTTGTTGAATTTTCCTCCCGACAAACCTGAAATAGTGAAAGCAAATTTCTCACAATGCTTTCCATGGATATATGAAGTATGAACTACTCTAAATGGACATAAAACGTTGTACATACAATAGAATTTTCTAGATGAATCTCAATTGAACATATCAAGGCTAATGAGTGATAGAGTCACTTTATTGAGGTCTTTGAACTTTTAGCAATTGGGAAATCCCTTTTGACAAAGGTATACAATTCATATATGTCAATGCTGTGGCAGCTCTTAACTTAGAACATTTGTCAATTAAATTTAAATCCTTTAATTCTAACCTTTTAAAATGTGTATCCCTTCTGTTCATTGCATTTTATATATATATATATATATATATATATATATATATATATATTGTCTGATTAATTTATACTATGTTCTTATATCATTAGACTATGTTTTCAATTATATAGACCACCTTGGTGAGTCTTAAATGAATTCATTTTCATCACCAATGCGAATTATTAGACAACTTGAATAATGTTGTGCTTTAGCATATCTGTGCTCGTTAGTTGATTATGATTTAAATTGTATTTCTTCTGTTCCGTGCAATGCGGATTGCTGAAGCAGGGAGATCCAAATCTAGTCAGCTGTTTCTGAAGAGACCTATGACAAATATTGTGGAAACTTATTTTTGATGAGATTGGAACATTCTGTAAACCTATTGAAACATTGGCTAGGAGAGAAACATGCCTCGTCCGTGGTTGGGGTATTGGGTGTAATACCGCTGAACGGCCTCATTTTTTAATCCATGGTGGAAATAAGCCAATTATAGACACGATGATAGTACTAGATTTTATGTTGACTGGCCTCTCTTCTCCTGACTTCAAAGTAAATTTTCCAGTTTTCTAGTCAATCAATAGTTTCTACTGCCCAGAAAGTTCTCTGTTTGCTTATTATGATCCATTTAGGAAAATGCTATTGAAATGGTCAGTAATTGTGGACCTTGTAGTTATGGTTGAATCTTTTGAATTCAAAACACAGGTTTAGCTGTTTCATTTTTTTGTTTATAGACTGCTTTTCACAAATCTTGGCGGTGAAAGGCGGTTTGCATCTATCGTGGCAAAGAGACTGGAATCTCTTGGGGCATTAACACAAGGAGACCGCAGGTATGAATTCCCCTGTCGATACTTCTTGTAGACTTGATATTTCTTATATGATTTCTCCTTTTTGCAGGGCAGGGCCTTCATTAAGTTCTTATAACTATGACAGTGCATATGGGAAAAGGGCCCTATTAGTGATGTACAGAGGGATCATGGAGCAGGTTTCTGTTGTCGTCATTGATATTGAGTAAGTTCTGTATGATTCATGTTAAGAATTGAATTAACTTATTTTTCCTTTTTGAATACAGGATCCCTTGCCGGTTTTACCTCCTGGATGTTCCTCTGAAAATCCACAATCAATTCGAGATTTCATTGTCAAGGCAAAAGCTGCTCTGGTGTCTGTTGGCATTGTTAGGGAGCCAGGTTTAGCTGATTTTTTATGTCCTCGGTTATTTATGTTCTCTCTCTCTGCCCCCACCCCAAAAAAAACCCCCATTTTTTGTCTGAGTATCTGGATATGATATCCATCCAAGTAACACCCTTATTTGATACTAGCATTCTTACACTACCTTGATCCTCTTACGGAGTATCAGAATGCAGAACTGAGAAAACCTTTAGGCAGTGCATGCATGTTAATTTAGAAGATCTGAATTATTGTATTTGAACCACTAAACTGGAAACACTCCAAAACAATCAGGATTTGCAAGGACTTGCTGATTGAGCTGTAGATATAGTATATATATACATGCCAGTTCTTGCATATCGATCTAATAAATTCTACTGCAATGTCATTAGTGATAGGTCTTACATCATTATATGCCAACATAATGACTAGAGTTCTAAAATATGAAGAAGGTGCAAAGAGTATATGAATATTTACAAAATTTCTCAGGTCATTTATTTGGAAATTGGGATGGATAAGCATTACAGTTAGTTTTATTAAGAAATTATTATTTGGCTGTATTTGGTATATTTTTCTGGAAAAGAATAATTGGATTATTGAATTGGGCTATCAGCCCATCTGAAATATAGTCTCATGCCTTGGACTTCTTTCAAGGGTCGATTCTCATAGATTCGCTATGCAACTTGTACGTTTATTCGTGTTATTATTTATTTATATATTTATTATTTATGCTTTGCTCCAGATCTCATATTCCGCATTTAAATTGTGCAGTTTTTATTAGCTAATGTTCTGCAATAAACATGATGTAATTAATATCTCTTGGTGCTAGATTTATCTTTTCGACTTCCATCGCTGCTAATTTTGTAGAGTTTTTGTTCAGAAATACCAGTAAACTTTTTCAAATATTCAAAAAGGTCACTTTACTTTTAGTTAAAAATGTCACTGAACTTGATTAAAAACAATAAAATACACCACTTAACTTTTCAAAATCATTAAAAAATGCCAATATATTAATGGCATTTTTGAAACTTTTGTAAAGTTTGGTGGCATTTTTAGCTGAAATAAAGTTTAGTGGTATTTTTGAATATTTCAAAAGTTTCGTGGTATTTTTGAGCAAGAACTCTAATTTTGTATGCGAATACCCTTCACTTAAGGTTCAACATAGATAAGGGATGCTGGCTGATGCAGCATCATTCCAGGTTAGGTTTGCATAGTTCCCAAGTTAGATGTTGACTTTTGATTTAGTGAACTCCTTAACACCAACTTTCCTATTGAAGTTGGCTTTCAAATACCTTCTAGTAATATGTTGGAGGCTGTGAGGATTTGGTTGATTTAAGGCTCAATGTGGGGCAGGGGTGCCAAATTGAGCTAGAATAAGGTGGTGTTGGACAATAGCTATGACTTTTTTGATGTGTTTTCTTTATTATTTTTTTAATATGAGTTGCTCAATAGTTATGACTACCTACTTCTAGCCCCTTGAGCTTGAAAAGTAATCTTTTCAGGGGGTCCTCTATGTGTATCAGTATAAACTGGCGCTTAGAACTTCTGCAGTCTTATGCATTCAACTTTTTAGCAAGCTACGGATTTCCAGTGAACTTAATTTTTCTGGTTTGCCATTTTAGTTGTTTTTAAGGGTAATTTCCTGTGAGGACTATCAAATTTCAATAACTTAAATCATTTGTTATGATCTCATCCAATTTTGATTGGGTTTTAACAACTAGAAGCTCTTGTCAGCATTTGTAGTTTGATTTTAATGTAGCTTCCAAGCAAAGTTATAAGAAAATGTGAAAGATTGGAAGATGATGTATGTGAAAGATTAGATTAGATGACGTATTCTTGTTATTCAACATTGTTGACTTTTCCAGGTAGTGGAGAATCTGGAAAGGGTTCTGGCCGTATAATTGACTCGGATATGCATGATGTTGGTCGTTTTTGAATAGGTTGCTAGGATTGCCTCCTGAGATCCAAAACAGGTAGCGGCTAGATAATTGTTTTTGGTTATGCCATTTTGACATAGGTTTATTTGGATTTTGACTACAAGATGTTTACAATGCAGGCTTTTTGAGTTATTTATCAGCATTCTTGATGTAATAATACAGAATGCACAAAGTGAAGGGAATCTTGATTCTGGAATTGTTGACATAAAAGCTAATACTATTGAACTTCAAGGAAAACCAAAAGTCTGTTTTCTCCGTTAATAATTGGAAGCTTTAGGTTTTATCTGTATTTGGATTTTTGACTTCCTTTTCTTGCAGACCGTACATGTCGATCAAATGTCTGGTGCGTCAACAGTGCTGTTCACATTCATTCTGGATCGCGGGATCACTTGGGAGGTAACTTTGTGCTTGTGTGTAAGACGCATTCCGACTTTTTAAAGTTGTCTACTGTTGACTTTTTTGGTTACGTCTTTTGTGTAGTCTGCTTCTGAGTTGCTCAATCAGAAGCAAAAGGGAGAGCTTGGTTCAGCAAATGATGGGTTCTATGAGTCCCGGAGAGAATGGCATGGAAGACACCATTTCCTTTTGGCCTTTGAAGGGTATATGCTTCACTCTGCTTTACTCTGATAGAATGTTTTTTTTTTTTTTAAATTTAATTAATGAGTTGTAGGATGACTTGTAAAGTAATTAAGCAACAATACTCCCTTGTTGGACTAATTTTGAGCTAGCTGCATGAACCAGTAGTATTCTGCATTCCTTTTAGCATCTTTTTCTTTATATTTTAGAACTGCTTTCAGTTTTGATAAATATATGGTTCTCTTTATTTGTATAGGTCTATCTGGTTTAAACTATGGGGTGCAATGCTGATTTCATATTCATAAAATCTCTCAGTAATGGAATAATGCTGCATTATTGAATATTCTTTTTTGTTGTTGTTTTGTTTTGTATTACAGCCCTAATGCTGGCATGTTTAAGATAGTTCGTCCGGCTGTGGGGGAGGCTATAAGGTGACCATGTCATCTAAACAAGATTTTTTTGTTTTACAGCTACATCGTGCACCTGTTGCATTGATTTTCTTGCATGCAGGGAAATGCCTTTATCTGAACTTAAAAACAAGTATAGAAAGATATCATCTCTTGAGAAGGCTCGCATCGGATGGGAAGATGAATATGAAGTTTCATCCAGACAGGTAAAAGTGGAACTTCAACATATTTTATTTGGATTGTGGACATATTGTTTGGTCGGAAAAGCTTCAATCTTTCTTGTATGAGTGCCCTTCTTCAACTGTTTTATTCTGTTAAGCGATGCTCTTGAAAGTATGCAGGCCTCGGGTTCACACAGAAGCAAGAAATTCACACAGAACATTCACAAAATGCTTTGAAGTTATATTTAATTCATTCGAAGTCTGCTTAATCCCGTTGCTTTTGTAGGACAGAAAGGCCAAACATTTATTAACCTTAGGGAGCTAAAACATAACCAATAATTTCTGACTCTTTGGATTTTATGGATAATACTATGCCTCATAGCTTGTGAGCATGTTGATTTATGATGGCCCCTTTTGTACATGGGGGATATTCCCTGGGTGTCATTTTAATGTAAACTTTAGATTTTTCATTAAAAAATAACAAATAGATAAAGGAAACAATGATATCTGAATAAAATCTTGGTCTGAGATTAAAATCCTAAATTCCTGAAGTTACCCTTTTTCCAAAAGCATTTCTTTGGTTATGTTGCATCGTCTCCCACCCCCCAAAAAAAAAGGAAAAGGAAAAAGACGCAACCCTTCTGAGTTGTCTATCAGATACCACTCCAGGAGCCCCAGATCTTTGGCAATAAATCACCACAGGAAGAAAGTGTTTCTTTTGGATGAGTGTGTCGTTCACAAGTGCCATATTGTATCTTATTTGGCGTTAATGGAGATCATTCACTTCTTCCCAGAAAAGGGGGAAAATTTTTTCAATCTCCTTTCAAGATTTGAAGCTCTAATTTTTGGAAAATTTTGCGTAGTTGGAGTCAAGTGCTCAATTGTGATATAAATTTTCCTTTCGATTTTGGAAATAATATTATTCACGAAAGCTTGGGACTTGATGATCTTTGTAATTGCCCCTTTTCATATGTGTGATAGCCCCTTGGTTTTAATTCATTTCCTGATTACTTATTAGAAAAAGGCATTTTCAGTCTTGAAATCATCAGTAGTAGCATGTTCCAAAAGTGCTGAGCTTCCCACGTCAATATCTTTTTTGATATGCATGGAACCAATGAAGCTTCTTCTCTTGGGGCCTAGGCTATATGTACTTATTGAGTGTGACAAAAGAAGTTGAAGAATTGAAACTGCAACCTGAATCAGAATAGTATTTATTTGAAATAGCTGCCATCCACCTAGGGTCTGCATTGTTTGCATGCCTGCATGAGTTTCTGTATATGTACTATAAGAGCAATGTTTAGCATTTCTTTATGGGCATTGTGCAGTGTATGCATGGTCCCAATTGCAAAGTTGGTAGCCACTGTACCGTGGGCAGGAGACTGCAAGAAGTAAATGTTCTAGGCGGCTTGATCCTTCCGATATGGAAAGCAATTGAGAAAGTCTTGTCAAAGCAGGTATTTTTAACTGCAAATTGACTCTATTGAATTTTAGCAACGCAAAATTAAGTCTTAGTAGAGATAATAAGTACTTTCTGTTAGCCCAAATTGCAATAAATACATGTGGCAGATAAGGAAGGAGTCAAGTAAAAACTTTCACAACTTACCTCTTGTATTGGATGCTATTATATGTTCATCCTGAAATCATCACAATGATCTATTTCCACATCCTGGACACCTAAATGTATTTCAGAACATAAGCTTGATTGCAGGGAGTTCTGATCTGGTTTTGTTCTCTTTAACTACTGTTTTTGGGTGAAAAAGCATTGTCATTCCATTAATGGAAACTTGGCATATCATATTATCATTTTTTTTTAATGAAAGTGAGTAGGTATTTGATTAAACAAACTATCAAAACATTACAGAGAGTACTCAGGGCATACCCTGAGGGCAAAACATAAAAACTGCCCTATATTAACTATCCTCTAAATCTATTTATGAACATTCTACCACGTTCTTTAAAAACTAATAAAAAAATTCAGAGTACTCAAGGAGTACCACATGCTTGCAAACTGTTGTTGTGAAGTCACATGAGAAACAGTAAATGCTCATACATTTCTGAAGTCTGCTGACAGATATTACTATCAGCTCCAGCCTGAATGCCAAAGTTCAGCATTCTATCCTTGGTTAATAGTCTCTTGTGCATGACCAGCCAAGCAATGAAATCTGCCATTAGACATTGGACAATTTCAGCCTGCCGCTCACAGAACAAGAGAAGGTCATCTTCTCAGCTTAAATGACATATCCTGTATCTTTACACCCAGGATCATACCTGAAATTATGTTGCATACTGGCCAGCTTGAGAGACCTTGCCTAGTCCATAATAAATCACAAAAATGAGAGAGGAAACTGGGTCACCTTGTCTTAAGCCCCTGCCATTCTTTAAGTATCTAAAATGTTGGCCATTAAATTTTACAGAACATTAAGCTGTAGAGGCACAAGTCGTCAACCTCTGGCTCAATTGCATAGAGAAAAGCCAAACCTAATTAGAGCTTCTTACTAAAGTCCCATTTAATCATATCATAAGCCTTTCTTAAATCAACTTTCATCATGCATCTTGCAGATATGACCTTCCTATCATAGAGCCTTACCGGGTCTTCACAGATAAGGATGTTATGATAGACCTTCCTTCAATTAAAGCACTTTGTGTATCATTGACTAAGAACTGTAAAATGGGTTTAAGCCTCTTGTAAATAGGTTTGGTGATGCTTTTATGTAAAGCATTGCAATAGGCAATATGCCTTAAATCTGCAGGATAGGTAGGATTTTGTACGTTTGGAATTATAGCTAAGGTGGTAGCATTTACCCGTCATATGAATTATTAGAAATATGAATTCCGTTGTACGTTTATAGAATAGATGTATCTAAGATCACAGGTGCATGTCAAGGTATCATGCTTTAACTTCTCTGAACGTCAGCGTGTCTTATTGGCATTTTCCCTAGTAATTATTGTATATGACTATAAGTGGGTTAAAAAGAAATTTCTATCATGAGTTTAGAAGGTTGCTCTGGACTTCCAGTAGGATTTCTGCTTCCATGTAAGATAGTTTTCACTTTTCAGCTTCATTAGTTTTCTATGTTATAGGTTATCCATTATGATACGTAGGTTTTTATCCTAGGTTATGCACTGATGACTGATATTTGATTTCACTTCTGTCTGCTGTCCTTCCTCCTTTCATTCTTCCAGCTCTTCTTCTTCTCTCTCTCATCTCTCTCTCTCTCTCTCTCTCTCTCTCTCTCCCTCCTCTGTGTGTGTGTGTGTGTGTGTGTGTCTTCATTGAGAATTTCTCATGTCTGGAAAAAATCCACTTCCATGAGTCTGATGATAATAACCTGGCCAGACAAATTTTCTTCCATATTCATCATAATAGAGTCAACAATTTTCGCACTTGAATTGAAAGACCTATGAGACAAGAGTTACAAGACTATTCAGAAACTATTCTTTTATCTTCCCACACTGCCATAGATATAATATCTGATATTGGTTCCTTAATATGCTGATCATTGCTCTTGTACTATTTAGCATGTGATCCGACCTTATTTTTCTCAAATTGCCTGTTATAAGGTGTTTTATTTTGCTCTATATCTACGCCTAAAATTTTTCACTCTGCTATTGCGATCTACAGGCCCGCCACAGCCACAGGCGGATTCGTGTTGTGCGGATAGAGACAACAACAGATAGCCAGCGAATTGTAGGGCTCTTTATTCCAAATGCTGCCGTTGAAGATGTGCTACAAGGTTTCTTCTTTTAACACCCCCTCCCTCGAGAAAAGAAAAATATCTGATCCCCTTACCCCATTTAGAGTAAGTGACTGCATTAATGAAGCAACAATTCTTAGGGAGTGGTGGCATTTTTGGGGTTAGGCTGTTTCGCTTGCAAAGACAGTTGTGCTGAATGTATGCTGTCGAACAGAATTTCAAACCTCATTCAAACTCAATCTCGACAAACAATATAATATACAAAGGTCTATTTGTGGGAAAAAGCTCACTATCTAGGTTGGAAAGATAGAGGGTAAAAATATCTTATAGAATACTAACCTAATAAAACACTAGTTTCCTTGATGGGTCTCCTAACAAAAATATCTTATAGAATACTAACCGTTGAAGGTCAAAGATGTGTTGGTAGCTTGGAGAAGGATGAAGAACATTTAGTTTCAGGAGTTTGGAAGATTCCTTTTGCTATTTGGTGGATTACTGGGAAGGAAAGGAACCCACGGATTTTTGAGGCCGAAGAGATGTCTTGTCAAAATTTCACGCTGTACTTTCTAGTAATTTTGATAGCTGGTGCCAAGTGCTTAGTGATGGTACAAATTTAACTTCTTTGAATTTTGTAATATTATGTATGAGAGCTCTAGGGTATGATGTTTTTAATTTTTGCCCCTTTTGTTCATGGACAACATCCCCTTTGGTGTCCTATTTATACAACTTTTTATTACTCATAATAAAAAAATGCATCATACTTCTATCCCTATTTAATTTCTTTTTATGAGTAATCAACAATTCTATTAGTTCACCAGGAGGACGTCCCCCATGTACATTAATGGGCAAGTGCGAAAATCATCATGCCCTGACGTTATACTTACAAAATCCCAAAAAGGTATCATTCACTATTGAGCACATTACTCCACCTATTAAGTTCTCAAAAAATAATGTCCACACTTTTTTCTATCAGAAAAGTTTAAGCTTTTGATAATACGTAACTTTGCCCAGAATAGTCCACTTGGCTCCTCTACTATTTAGCACATTACTCCTTTACTTCAAACGATAAAGTACCGATCTGCCTATACTCCAAAGTCCAAAGCTGTTGACAACCCCCCGGGCCCCCGTGGGAAGCGGATGGAATTGGGCTAGTATCTTTTTAATATTTTTGATCTTACTAAACAAACAGCACATGGCATGCAAGGGGCACAGTTGCCAGTTTCAATGCAACTAAGGGTAACAAACTGGTGCGCAGTTACGGGTCAAGGTACTACTATAAGGATTCATTGAAGCGGAGCTGAACCCAAGCTCCACTAGGCACAGCTAGCTGAGCGCGACCATGAGCTAGATATAATATTGTCTTCTGTAGGATGCTAGCTATGCATCAAATTTCTGACCACTATAGAGGATAAAACTATGTTCTAGGATCCTAACTTAATAAAACATTACATTCCTAAAGACTATCATATTAACTAGCAAACTTTTAGTCCTATGGGCATGCTATTCCTTAGAAAATACATATTTATAGAGAATACTATCATAAATTCGTAAATATACAGTATGTAAGTAATATTATTCTCTAGGAGTATTATCCAATTTCAGTTTAGCGCTAATTTAGATGACTTCTAGAAAAAAAAAGTAAGTTCTTGAATTATCTCTGGGAAATCCTCATATTGTGGTCCACAATGAGGGATCACTTCTAGAGCAGATGGATATTTTCAACCAGTGAAGTTGATTGGGCATTTTCGTTGGCATGGCACCTTGGTCCACTATGCTTAGTAGAAAAGTAAAGATTTAGAAAATACTGGAAAATCAAGATTTAGGATGAAAACTATTGGAAAATCAAGATTTAGGAAACTAGGATGTATTCCAATATTTATGAAGCTCCTTTTAGGCATTTATTGATATACTTTGGAACAGTGAGAACAAGATTATTTATTCCATGACATCTTAAATATATTTTAGATTGTATTCAAATAGTTAGAGTTGAGTTCGGTTGATATTTCATCTTTCCTAAATTCTCAAGTTAGGATGTCTTACACTATATATGGTGAAATGGATGTTTTCATGGATTACTTTTTAAGGTATTTTGGAAGACTGATTAGTCATGTTCAGAATGCTTTACATTTGAAAGAATGATTACTTTTTATTTGAATTACCATTAATAATTCATTTCGGATAAACTTATCTTCCAAATAAAAGTTACTCCTAAATGAATTATTAATCACTTTAGAAAAATATTTTAAAAAATTCAAATCCAAGCCGATGCTGCAAAGTGTCCTGCTAGGCAGGACGTTGCGGCGTCTGATGTAGCACCTTATAGCTATAGGTTCTATTACACCCTAGATTTTAAAAACGTTGAGTGCTTACTACTCCACAAAAAGAAAGAGGTTTAGCTAGATGCGCATTTTCTATAGTTGACTAAAATTCAAGCGTAAAAATTGCCCACAATTGGCTTTTTCAGCTAAAAAGTGGACACTGTAAAGATATTAAAAGCCAGTTAAAGTGTCAATGTCACTAGAACTCTTTGGTGAGACAATCTCTCTTCAAAATAAGCCATCTTTCTTGTAGCTTATTGAGAAATTCCATTTTGTGACCCTGAGGTCTGGGAAATTCCATTTGGTCTTAAAATTTCAAAAATATTCAACAATATCGCCTCCTAGTTTTTTCTGTGTGTAACGTGACACGTTAACTTTGACCGATGGTGTGGTGGAGGTTGAAATAGCATGTTTACAAAATTTCCCATACGTATGATTTCCTTACCACAATGAAGAGCTCTACCCAAATGCTTTGAAGAAACCCTAAAGCTTGAATCTTGAAATCCCTTTCTCTTTCTTGCTCTGCCTTTCTCTCCTATTTTTTATCTTTTGAGCTGAAAACTGTGAATGCAGTTTGACACCCAATTCAAACAGTATCACAGTCATGTATGCTAATTACCAACAATCATACGCATCACATATTCACATTGAGCTTGTAAACATCAAAATTCACCAGTAAAGGACATTTCAAACTAAACCCAGTTGAATATTTAGCTCAGATGTAGTAAATCAAACACTAAAATTACAATACGTAGAAGAAAAATTGGATAAGAATGGGGAAAAGATCAAGTGAAATTAACAAATGGCTTAGTTTAGCTAGAAGTATGCAGCTTGTTATCCTCCAAAGGTTTTGCACCTTGTCAACCTTGAATCTGTGCAGCGCTTCCAACACCCTTTTTATTTCGATCTTAATTTCAATCAAATAAATAGAGAGAGAGAGAGAGAGAGAGAGAGAGAGAGAGAGAGAGAGAGGAAAATGAGATCTTGATTTCGATTCCAACACCTTAATTTTGGTCTTAATTTTAGTGATTTTGGAGAAGGAAGACAGCATAAGAGCTTGATTGGGAGGTTGGCGAAGTGTACGACTCTTCGCCCTACCCGCCATAATTTAATTAATTTTATTCTCATCGAGAGCTAGTTTAAGAGGAGTCCAAGCATCGTAATCTGAGCAAATTGGGTTGAAGAAGGCTTCGCAGAGGACCTTTTCTGGGTTGAATTTCGTTGTCTCGCTATGAATAAAGCTGTCCAAGTAGGCTGGAATCATCTGAGCTTTGATTGCCATTTCAATTGAAGGGATTTGAATACTCCTAGAAAAGAGTGGTTAGAGAGACAAGGATTTGATTGTGTTACAGTAGCAGAGGAATTTTTTCAACGTTAGCATAATGGTATAACTGAAGTCACTTAAACTTAACATGCCACGTCATTACATTGTTCACGTCACACATATAGAAAAAATTAGAAAGTGATGTTATGAAATAAGTTTTAGAATTTAAGACAAATGAAATTTGCCAGAGTTTTAGAGTCACTAAATGGAATTTCCCTTATTTTATTTTTTACATTCTTAAGGTTCTTAGAACTGTTGTCTCTATCATCTCACTTGTACAAAATAAGAGTGCTGCCTTTGATGAATTGGTTCTACGTGAACCTCATAGTTGCTATGTCTGCACATCCTAGACTAATGTTATTTCATTTGAAAACCCTCTGTTCCCTTCTCATCCAACATCAAATTTGGTGCTATATTATCATCTATCTCTATCCGCTTGCATTTATCTTCTTAAAAGCTATAGCTATTTAAAAATGGAGAACAGGAAAGCATAGGGCCCCCAAGATCATAATCCTAGGTCCACCACCCAGACCTTGTTTACTTCCATCAAGCCCAAGAATTACCTCAGCCATGACCAGTTGACAACCTCTAGATCAATATGCACGCTTTTAACTTAGTTTCACCCATAATTTTAGACTCCTCTCATAACAAATGCCACAGGCCTAACGGCCTCAACATTGACCTCAAGTCCTAGGGATACCTGTAAATGAACTTTTGTTCTTTAACCCATAAACACCCTTCAACTACAATCCCTTAGTGAATTTGTAATCAGCCTGATACCTTTGAGGTTAGATGGGTGAGGAGTGAAGGCTGTTGGTCATGGATTTCCAGCACAAAGTCAACATTGATGATTTCCAACCAACCTAGAGTCTTCTGCTGTTAGTAGCTTGTCATGGACTATTCATTGCAGGCTCACTCTGGCTGAGATTTCATATTTGTCGCTCGGATGACGCTTATTTTAAAAGTGCAAGGGACAAAGCGTCTCACGGCACGAGCAAGTGAGGCAATGGTGCACAGGTCACTGGTGCAATGTGCATTTTTGTATAACATTGCTAAAAATCACTCACAAATGTATCTTGTATGAAGTTAGATAATTGCATTACGAGAGTAATAGGCATCAACATAACTTATTCACGACATCAATACAGCATTATAACTTACTAAATCACCACAAATAGTCACAGCATATGACAATACAACCTCATGGTTCTCTAGTATTCACACTTAATATAGTAGTAAGCTTGGAAAGCACAGTTATATAAGGACATTATTGAAAATGCAACACACTAAGGATAATTGACCTTTCTAAATGTCAAATAAAGTTTCTCAAGATCACATTGTGCAAGTTTTAATTGCAGAAGAATAAAAAATTGAAGGAAAGCATGCCATTGCACAAATAAACATCAAGTGGAATCCACTTTGCATATATGTGGGGCCAGGGTGGGATGAGAAGAGGAGTTGGCCACTTGGCCTTGGGTGCTGTAAAACAGTAAAACACATGACTGATGAGTTCTCTTTCTGAATTGGAATCGTGGATTTGGGTGGCAACTCTTGATGCTAGCTTCTAGAAATGCTTACTGAAAAGTTGGAACCTCCAGTTTGTTTAGTATTGTCAGGCAATGTTTTGTCAAATTGAATTTCCTCATGTTTAATGCCTTACAGTCAACATTAACTGTAAAGCATCCTTTACTATGATGCAAAATAGTTGTGCCACAATTAACTTTATCAATGTCTTAGGTAGGTAACTGGTAAATTTTTGGGCTTGTGCTACAGCCTACTTAGTACTTACTAAATTCGTAATCTATTTCCGTCATCCTATGTACTTTTAAACTGCAGGCAAATAGTCCCAGTTGCCTTCTGATACATGGCAGATTTAGCTTGGATTCAAGGCTTTGGCAACTAATCCATTCCCAGCAGGGTAAATTCCCTTTTTATGTGAGAGTAACTCACCAGTCAGTGTCGACTATTGGTCACTGTTAATGTGTCAAACTGCTCTGCTGGATGCCTGGATGACCCCAGAAGGTTTGAGATTCGTAAAAGCAGCCTCTTTTTTTGGATAGTCAGGCTGCATGATCGTTTTTGGCCCTTGGTTTAATGAACTCATTCTTGTAAAGCGTTAATGTGATTACAGGATACAGATCACCTCAGTAGAGCATCAAAGCTTTTTCATCTTTCTTCAAAGTCAAAGAAAAACTGTTGTGCACTCAAGAGCTTCATGGTCATGGATTTTGTATGTGATGGCAAACTTTACAAAAACAGTGATAAATTGGTATGATTGAACCATCGTCGAGCAGGGATGTGTTGTACATTTTCTTGATTCCCTCTTATCATTTCTAAATTGGGGGTCTTTCAGCTTTCACCATAATCATGAATCGAAGGGACACATCAAATTAACAGCGTGCAACGAAAGTGAAGTCGTTGCTTAGTAGTCATTGTACTGCCCTATTCGCTATTATACAACTATATGTAATGTAATCATGTTGCCCAAGGCTCTTCATGTGTTAATGTTAAAATGTTCTTTTAAAATTGAATTCCTATGGCTTGAATTTCTCAAGAGGAATGTTAGATTGGTTTCTCCATTCCTCTAAAAGCATGAGTTTTGGTAACAAATGAACACATTTTATTTACACACTTAATGGTGAATAAACAAATGCAACCATAAACAAGAAAGTTCTAGATAGATAATTGTTGGGAAAACACACAACAATGTATGATTTATAACTTGCAAATACAAGTGGAAGCTAGCAAATCATTTCCCCTCTTTATGTTGTTAAATGGGCAATAAATCAAGTGCGAGATAAACCCAAGGTAGCAACCGCAAGTAAATAATGGCACAACAATAAATAAATGAGGAAGATGCATATTTATGTGGAAAAATCCTGATGAGGGGAAAACCACACGAGTGTTAACAATAGTATCAAAACTTCCACTAATCACTAAGAAATGAAATGGGTACAATAAATGTTATTCTCTAGATTAAACTAGAGGCACTACAATCATTAAGGAACAACATTGGAAGTTGGAACAAGTTTTCATAATTCATTATGTTAAGAGCCAAAACACAATTACGTAGGTGTAGGATCTAGGCTAAGTTACCGACTCGATGACTGGAGATCGTTTGGTTGTCCACCAGAGCCATGAAAGTAACCAAGTTGCATTTTCTCCTCCAACACCCTGCTCCACTTTTTCTCTTCTTTTAGTGTATTTTGTGTAGTCTTTAAACTTACTCCCCCAACAGAAAATAAAAGTTTTTTATATTCCAATAAAGTGACTTCCTTAAAAAGCTAAGCTAAGAGTACAAAGTGGACATTTTTATCAAGTCAAACCAACTCAAAACAAATCTTTATATGGGTAAACAAATTTAGGCCCAAATATTTAATTGGTCCCCTTCCTCCATGTAGGAGGAAATTATCCAAAAATAATCAATATGGAAAATCTCATCTAATAACATCACAAGATGGAAAAGACAAAGCAGATTTTGTGTCCACCTAAATTAGGCCATGTTTTTTGAGTTTACTTTGAGTTAACTTATACTGAAGTGAACTTATTTTAATTTTATTTGTTAAACTTAATTTAAACTTAACTTATTCTAAACTTGTCATCACTTTATTTCTGAATTAATTTGATGATCTTATTTGAATTTATTAGTTGAACAATGTGAACTTATTCTGAACTAAATTTTTCAGAACTTATCTCACAAAAAATAAGTTGAAGAGAACATAATCTTAGGCTATTGGAAACTTAATGTTGATGCTGCCCTGCTAGGAAGGTGGAAGAGGATGTATTGGGATGGGGATTCGTTGTGTGTGACCATTTGGGAGATGTTATGGCAACAGATCTACAGCAAGGAAGAGGATTCCATGAAGCATTGGAGCCAAGTGGGGAAATATGGTTAGGGAGAGGTCTAAATTCTATTAATGATCTTTTTTTTTTTTTGGTAGAATAGACAGAAAATATAAAAATTAAGATCTAACCGATGTTAACACAAGACCCGTAACTAATACAAGACAACGAAAGTTCATCAACAAGTCTTCCAGTTATCCCTTCGTCGATTATGAATCTTCTTTTGACTGAGCCCATTTGAACTTCCTCTATAAACTGTCCCGCTTTTTGCTTTGTTCCATAGACTCTTCCTTCATCACTTTGAGATTGATGGATATCTTCTTCTTTTTGCAACCATCTCTAATGTCTTTTCCTTTTTGCCTCGATCTTTCCCGCACCAAAAACAAGTTTAGTGGAGTTTGATAGCGACTTATTTGTCTCGTATGTTGCGTCTTGCCACCGCCTCTTCTTGGGCCAACTTCTTTTGTTTATCTTGACCGGTTTCTTTGTAATCTTCTTCTTTCCCTTTAAACACCTGCTATGCTCTGTCGAGCTGAAAAACTTAACCTACTCGTGAGTTCCTCTTCCTTATTTGTAAACCTCTCCATCTCGGATTGATGATTGTACTCGTGATTGTTGAACAAGCATCCTTGTCCATATCGACTTGGCCCTTATAAACAACTCGTTAAATTTACCACTTTATCCCCATTCTCACAGGGTGGACTCCGCAAACAATTGCTTCTCCTATCCCTAAACACCCGAAAATTTATAACCTTGGCCTTACATGCGAAGCGAAACCTATCTTTTAACCATGCATGAGATTTTCGTAGTCCCGTCTTGAAATTTTAATGAAACACCCTGGTCGATGTATATTGGAGAACTTGATCATATTCTCCTTAGTACTACCATCTTGGTTATGAAATTCCTCCAAAAACAGATCCCTAAAAGCTGTAATTTCACTCACCGACAAATGAGGATTCATTCCTACGGATATCTCTATGTTTGATGATATTGAATTCTCACTTTCGACCTCCATGCCTTTTATCCGATTAAAATGGCGCTTCATATGACATTCTTGGTAACTAATGATTGCCACATCAGGCTCAACATCCACAAATAATCTCGACCCTTAACCAAAACCGTTGAATTTGGGTTTGAACTTTCACAAACAACATCATTGAAGTTTCCTTTTTCACAAACTCTTTGAGTAGAGTGAAAATCACCGACCAAGTTACAAATTCATTCCCGTTACATTTTAAACCAAGAGGATTAGAAGCATCCTTCCCTTTATCTTGTCCCTTTTAAGGAAGCAAGTACTTCATTTTTAGACCACTGAACCAAACGTCTCTTCAATCTTCTTGAGCTCTTTAATGATACATTTGTTTTCCGATTCATATTTAAGAGTTATTTCAAGATCCCTTCTTGCATCTCTATCCTGTTAATATTGATATAGGCTAGAGCTCTCCTATAACTTGCTTTGACATTATATCAATCAAATCTCAAAGTCCAGTCACATTTCTCAATAGCTTTATCATATTCTTTAATCCTCAACCAACAAGTCGTTAAATTCGAATTAAGAGTAACTCCCAACTCAATCATCAATTTTGCATCTTGAATCTCGCATGGACTCCCCACACAAAGGAATTGTACAGCTCTATCATACATCAAAATTGCCTTAGAAAATTCTTCTATTTTAAAAAACATGTTTCTTGAATCCTTTAAGAAACTAGCCTTCCAAATTGCTTCCCTAGGATGCTCCATTTCCTCAGGACTTTTAAAAACAAAATCATGAACTTCCTCATTTAGTTGAGAATCAAACAGATCCTCAAAGGCCTTAACAATGTCAAAATTCATACTAATCAACCCGTCGAACCCAACCCCAAATCTACTAAATCTCTCCACCAAAACCACACAAAACCCCAAATAATCCTAACTTGGCAGTGAAACACCCAAAAGGAAAAAATGAGGCCGAAGAACACCTTAACTAGCTATCACAAACCCAAACTCCCCAATACAAACCACCTCCAACAGCAAAACACAAGTCAAAACTACCAAAGAAACACAATAGATGGGAAAGAAAGATAACAGACAATAACAACTAGTTCCAAACGAGCACCTTTGCAAACTATCAATTAGAGAAGAAGAAAAAGATAAACCTGCAAGAATAGAGGAGTAGGTGGAGGAGGAGCTGGTGATACTTTAGCTGTGAGTATCACCGGCTCCGATGGCCATAAAAAATATTTCACTCAATTTAGTTACCGACGCACAAGAGGAGACTTGGAGGCCAAGGAGTTTTTTAGTGAGAGAAATTGAGACCTTCTCTCTCCGAGGTTTTTTAACGCTAAAAATGGCACAAAATCAAGATTGAAGATAGATTCTATTAATGATCTTTCTATATAAAATATGCGTACATTTGTTAATGATTCAATAATAACAATAAAGTATTTGTTGAGATAGTATCAATCTCACCATGTAAAGGTTAAATCTCCGAAGCGCAAGTTTTTTAATCCTCAACCGCACTTGTGAGACCTTTTATCTTAAACACTCATAACTCGAAAAAATTACACCCTTAGTCAAACTAAAAAGATAAATTAATGATTCAATGATATAACACTCTTTTTTTCCTTTAAAATAGAAGTTATTAATCTTTATTTATAATAAGGATTGAAACACATACTTTAAAATTTATACTATTTATAAATGAATTATCTATCTATTTGGATTGTTAATCTTTATGTTTTAATTATCTATTTATTTGAATTTTTAATCCTCCATTTGTAGGTAACTATTGATCCGTAAAGAATAAAGTTCTCCATTTATATGATTCAAATGAGAAGAATAAGTGTTAAAAGTTAAAAAAAAAAACAGTATAGAACCTTAAAAGATTACTCTTTCATGCAATATGAAAGTGGGCAATCAAACCAAAATAACAAATTAATCTTAATTATGGTTTTGTTTTCTTATTTTTCTGCTGGAATTAACAAAGCCGCTACAATGTTTTTAGCTTCGATTCAAACGTCCATGTTGATTCATCATCCCATGGAAACAATGGTTATGTATGATTGGATTGGATTGGATTGGATTACGATCTATGAATAGAGGCATAGAGCTTAGTCTAAATGATAACATCACCCCCAACTCTATTAACAACCTCACACTTGTCTTGTGTACATTACAAAACAACAAATACATCCCATTAATTAACCACACCAACAACAAACACATAATCACAATCAAAATCAAGATTCAAGCTTTGCAGCATACAAATCGACCAAGCCCTTTAACCCCCCATGATGCTCCTCTTCCCCATCTCCACCTCCAATCTCAACCTCCTTCCTGTGATGGTGGTGATGCTTCCCCTTCTTCAATTTCTTGATCAACTCCTGATCTTTGGGCACAGTCACCACCAGAACTCCATTGTTCATCTCGGCTTTGATCTCGTCGACTTTGGCCTCTTCAGGGAGACGAAACTGCCTCGAGAACCCACCTCGAGGGCGCTCTTTGCAGTGCCATTTCTCCTGCTTGGATTCTAACTCGTCTTCCCCCTTTCTCTCTCCGGCGATTCTGAGGACGTTCCCTTGGTGGATTTCGAGCTTGACGTCGTCTTTGGTCAGACCCGGAAGTTCGAATTCGAATATGTGGGCCTCCTTAGTCTCTCTCCAGTTCATGGAGGCGTAGGAGGAGCTGAATTCGTCGCTGCCCAGGAATGATCGGAAGTAGGGGTCGAGAAAGCTGCCATTGTCGATGAATGATGAGAGCAAAGACATTTTTGGTTACTTCAAAATATGGGATTTGTGCGTAATTGTCGATGTTGGTGACGATAATTGTTGGATATTTATAGTGGGTTTGACGAGTGAAGGTTGAGCAAGTCATGAGAATTCTGGAGAGAGAGGGAAAGTTGGAGAATGTTCTAAAGGATTAAGCCGGACAATAAGAAGAAAGATTAACTTCAAAGCAGGAAGTTTCTGGGCGGACCTAGATTTTTAGTTTCTCTCATTCGAGAAAACACACTCTCTCTCTCTCTCTCTCTCTCTCTCGTCTTCTCCCGGTCTTCATTTTGTAGTAAGACTCAAATGTAACAAGGTCGGGGTATATTGCTTTGTTTGAGAAATTATACTATACTTTCAGACTACTTTATAAGGTAACCCCAAAGATAAACTCCCCACAATTTTAACCTCCCTATAACCCCCTCCCTTTGCACGTCCCTAGTCCAAAAATAACGATGTGCCACATGCAGCAAGACTACAATAGAAGCACTAGACAAATGATCAAAGTGGCATCTTCCATTATATCCTCCATGTTCAATGAGAGCCATGGCAATATTTTCCAGTTAAGTTTACAGGAAATTCAACAGGCCTCCCACAATCCTCCACTGGACAGTCTAAGAGCAGATTGCGTAATAATGCTTCTTCAAGCAATGAAAGATACATATCACAAGCTGAAAACGCGCTGGGGAAAGCTTCGGAGAGTTGCATAACCTCCAGTGGTTCCCATCCATCAGATACAAGAAATATCTTTTCCATAAAGAACACAAACAGACAATATCCATTGGCGGCGACAACCCCCACCATAAAATACCTCCTATAATGAAATCTATGCTACTGCTGTGATTGGATCAGACAAAAACAACCATCTGCTGCCCAGTACTCAGGACGGAGAAACCAAGACACTAGAGATTTCAGGTTGCTTGTTGGTGTTTGTTATAGTGGTATAGAACCGACGGCACCTTCCAGAATACTCCTTGCATCTGTCTCTGGGTCAGCCAGTTCAGCTGGGGTCTGCAATACGCATCAGTTTAGCAAGATAAAAAGTCATTTGAACAATTTTCCATCAAATTATAATGGTGTTAAGTTAAATAGCTAGTTAAATTGTCCTCCAATTCTTTCCCCGATTTTTATCAATGAGCTTTTCAATCTATGATCCAATAAAAACATCTTCATAATTCAAAAATAAGACTGCCACATTTGATAACCTAGGCAGGACTTCAGGTATAAATTTCACTAAAGGAGCAGCTAAAACCTAGATGCCCTATACTTACTATCTAACCGCTGCTAGAGTGGTGATTGGCCGCTTTGTGCTTATGGAACTCAATGGATTCTAGTCTTCCATCCTTCCCATGAAATTATTTTCGGGGTTTGACCACCTATAAAAAGAACCTTATGTGGCATGGCAGGAAGCATGTACGCCCAAGAAATTTGGAGGATTGGGGCTGAAGAATTTATATCTTTTGGAATAGAGCATTAATTTCAAGTGTAGGCTAAAGCGGTGAAGGACAACTTATGGGTCAAAACCTTGAGAGAAGATTAGTGGGATTGTAGACCCCTAGTGATGTGTGTTGGTATTGGGGCATTTTTGTTATTAAAGGGAAGTTAATAGAAGATAGAAGTGTGCTAAGACTAATAATGGGCAGTACACTGTCAACTCTAGGTATCTTTGAGGACTCAATATGGGTAATGCAGTAAGATACGCAAGAATAGTGTGGAATAAGAGAAATCTCCAGAGACATGAATAAGATGAATCTTCTTCCCAAACCCGTTTGGTCCTAATGCACAAGAAAATACCAATGAACAGTAGGCTACCCAAGTTTCTCCTAATTACTAATCATGTGTTTTCTGTCGTGGAAGGCAGGAAGCCATTAAAAAAAAAAAAACTTTTTACTGCCCTTTTACATCAACAATCAGGGATGAGATGTTGAACTAGTTACAAAATCAAATGCAGAAGGCAAGCAGAACCTTACAATAATATTAAATTAAATGTGTCAAAGGTAAGAAAGAATTATTTTATGCAGGAGTTACTGACATTTATTTAAATATCCATCAGGAAACAAATCAAATAATTTACACCCAGAAGCACATGAGAGCAGATGAAGTCATTCAAAGGGTGAAAGAGCAAGCAAAGCTGATAATTTCTTTTTTGTTTGAACATAGCAAAGAATGAGCAAATATACAGATCTTCTTGTATTAAGTATGCATTGAAGCTAAGTGAGAAAGACAATGTGACTCTTGTTGCTCACATAGGTGTAAGCCGTGGATTGGTGCAATTTTTGCCATTGTGGCAATGAAGCTGCTTAATATTCATACCAAAAACAAGTATACCTAGGAAGGATTATTTTGGGGGAGGGGGTAAGGAAATTTTGTTTAGATAGATGTATGCAATCTGCTTATTAATCCTAAAACAAAAGGGAATTTCAATTGCATCCTAGACCAAACTTCATGAAGTTTTGTTCTCTTTTTGGTGTGCGTTTTTCGTTTCCCTTTTTTCCAGGGAGGGGTAATTATATTTAGAATGTACTTCCTTACAACAGCCCTATATAGAGGGCACTAGTTACATTAGGGCATTTACCTTGTCATATAAGTTTTTCTTTGTAGGAGAAGCTCCATGTGCCAGCAGCACCCTTATAACATCTGAATGCTCACCTCTTGCTGCATGATGAAGGGGCTGACCAATAAAAACATAACTTCAAATGTTAGAATTGGTGTCTACCTCAAACAGTAGTTTCACCTAAACAGAAGAATGCTCAGCTACTAAACATAAAAATGGAGGCTGCCAAGCACAATAGTTTGCACAAGCAGTTCAAGCACGTGTGTATATAACAAAACTCTGGAGAACCAAGCTTCCCAATGCCGTCCCCTCCGTCATCATCTCCTCTTATACGGGTACGAAATTCATCGCGAAATCATTTTAATTCATCAAATTGCTCTCAAATCCTATATCCTGGCTATAAATCATTGGCTATGGATTAGCCCATGTCCGTAGCAAAATATTGCAATGCACATCTACATTGACAAGCACACTACGGTCACATATTACTTCAACATTGAACTGGCTGTCTATTCTTAACCAAGATTTTCTTCTGTTGGGGATGATCTTCTAGATAGAAACCTTGTGAGAAGGGTAACCCATTTTTTTCTTACCAGCCACCAAATAAACCAGTAAATAAATAAACAAATGAAACATGTGTATATAACAAAAGTAACCTCTGATAAACAGCTAAATTGGGTCAAGTAAAAGGGGGGTTCAAGCACTTACGGTATCACCTTCAGCATCAATTGTGTCAAGCATTCTTTTTATGCATTCAGCATCAGAGGCCCTGTTAATTAGAAGTTGGACTATCTCAGTATATCCTGCACTCGCAAAGAAAATCATGAGTACTGAAAAAGAAATTTTAAAAACATGACGCAGAAAGGTCTCACAAAAATAAAACAAAAGTTAACCATTTTAAACCAAACACACCCCCAGCACAAGCATCATGCAGTGGAACAGCTCCATCCTCATCTTTGACCTCCAATGAAGCACCTCTTTCTAAAAGTAGCTGCACAAGTTCACACAAATCACAAATCATCAACTATTGTTGCAACAGGTAATGTAGTACCTTCAAAAATGTGCACACTCGGGTCGGGGGAGGCAAAGGTAAACAACCTGAACACAAGGTAGATGACCATACAGGCAGGTAAGGTGCAGAGCAGTATCGCCATCTTCAACCGGTTCATCAATGTTGCCATCCAAGTTATCTGTACAGTATGAAAAAAAATTGAAAAACCTGTTGATAACCTTCCACAAAACTAGGCAATTCACCTGCACTCAATTGGTTACCATTCCATCTGGCCCAAAAAAAGGCTACAACACTACAGGAAAAAAAAAAAAACATGGGTGTTGAATGAATGATGATCGGGGTAAATTCAGAAGACAATCCACACGATACTTCAACCAGTCCACCACCCAACTAACAAATAAAAACAACTAGCTCGCCGTTTATCATCTCTATGTGGGTGGGTGGGTGGGTCTGGCCGTGGATGTGTGTGATTGTTCTCCCCACTACCCATTACCAACCTCTCAGTACTTTCTCTCGTCAGCATAATGGTTCTTTCTTCTTAAGCGGTTATAGAGCTTGATTTTAGAATTAATTGCTAAAAAATAGAATACATTAAGTGAATTGCTGAAAGGCTTAAAAAAGGGAGTTGATTATTCAGAAGTATACTGTAATAAACCAAGGAAATAAGTTACATTCAACCGTTAACTACCCTGTCCACCAAATATGATATGTTGATAAAGTACATCAGAGGTATAAGGTGGATCAGTTTGTGGTGGGTCAAAACAAGTGGTGAATAAGGGTACCCACGGTTACCTAAATCAAATGTATTATCTGGCCTAAACAAATCATACTGAAGTTGAAGTGTGATTATGAAGCCCTCAAAAACAGACTACAAAACACAAAACCTACTTTAGACTCTTGATCACCTCAAGTGCTTAAGTTGGACATCGAGACTCCGGCATGAATCAAAAGCCTCAATTAAATCGGCTTCACTTCAAGATTTTGTTCGGCTTGAAGCATTAAAGCATTGATATGCAACCCCCCCACCCCCAAAAAAAAAAAAAAAAAACAGTCCGAAGACAAGAAAACAAACCCATATTATCCAAACAAGAAAATGGATGAAAATTGACTGTAATGTCCAGATGCCGGAAAATCAAATCAAAATAAAAACGAGGGACAAACAAATAGTTCTTGCATCAGATTTCCTTTCTTGTCTTGTAAATTCAAAGTTCAAGGCTAAGAGGATACGAATTGCACTGATAAAATAAAAACCCTACATAAACCCTAGAGCAAGTATAAATCGACCAAAAAAAGAGAAAGAAATAGAGAGAAGAAACGAAGAGAGAAAAAGGGACGAACCGAGAGCGAGGCGCAGGGCAGAGAGGTCGCCGGACTGGGCAGCGGCGGCAAGGCCCCGGAGGTGCGGAGGGGTGTCGGAATCAGCATCGATGATGATGGCATCTTCTTCTTCCTCCATGATTCCATCCTGAACGTCGTTCTCGTCGTCTTCCATCATCCCATTCCTCCGCCCTGGCACAGCCATCTCTCTCTCTCTCCTCTTCCCCTTTCCGGCTTTTCCCCTCCCCTTTTGGAAGTCTTTTGTTTTCTGTGAAATGACTCAACCGTGAGAAAATAAATAAATAAATATGCTGTTCTTTTTTCTTTTTTTTTTTCAGATGAGGCACACGACAGTAAAATACAATAGGATGAGAAAATCGAATTTAAGATTTAATATACTCTGACAGACCTCAGTTTTCACCATTAGATCATGAACTTATTAGAAAAAAATAAAATATATTGTGTATGTTCACAAATTGAATTGTCGAAATTTTTGTTATTTAAAAAATAATTTTTATTTTTTAAATTGTTTTTTTATTCAAATGCGTCAATAATTTCATTAAAAAATTTAAAATTAATTTTTGAGCTAAGCAGCAATTTTTTTAAAAATATTTTAGATTAGTTTTTGCCCTTAAAAAGCTTAGGATAGGAAAAAATAAAAAATAAAAACCTCCTATATTTCGTCCAACTCAGAGTTTTTCTTCTCAAACCCCATCACGTCATATCCCAAATCCGTCGTCATTTCTCTCTTCCCCTCTCTCTAAAGTTCTTGATTTTTCTCAATCAAAACCCTAATTTTTGAGCGATGATCATTGAAGAAGAAGAGAGCAAGCATATCCAAAAATTGCAAACCCTAGGAAAGGAGGCTGTTGAGTTGTGTTCATCATCACTGTTATAAAATAAAAAAAACTAATTAAAATGATATGGAGGAGTAAAGAAAGTTTATCCTACCTAACCCAAAAACAAATTAAAAAAAGTAAAAATTGAGAGGATAAACCTTTCTACATGTTAATATTACAGATATCTACTTATCATCACTAAGTTTTATCACTCCTAATAATACACCTTAAACTTTCTAAGAAGTATGTCAATCTTATGCATTTTTTTAACATAAATAATGACATAAGCAAAATATCTATTATCACTATTTAGTTTCCCTGTTAATTTAGGAGTCCAACTAAATAACCCATATTTACTATTACTTAAAAACAAAATTTTTAAAAAATTGTATACCATACTAAAAACCCTTCTTTAGAAGTATTAAGAAGCACTATTATACAAACATTCTTTTGAACAAGTGGCATTCTCTCGGCTCTAATCCTCTAGAATTTTCTTTGTTATTCCATAAGGTTATATAATGTTGTATAATGTTCCACACTTGTATGAAAATTTAGATATTTGTGTAAATGATTCTAGAGAATAAATCTAAATCGTATGATCAAATCGATCTCCACCGTCCATTGAAAAGGTGGACAAATATAAATGCCCCCAAGGGGCTCATTTGTAAACCATCCAAGAGATTCATTCAAGCATTCAAATAATACACAAAGCATATGTTACAGACATAAGTATTTAAAGGTGTAATTCTTGAATACAAGCATTGGCCAAGTAGAAATGAGAGTCTTTACATAGAGCATTTTCTACATAAGCTTTGGCAACTTGCCCTGTAACACTTGCTTTAATGTAAACATTGTCAAATCCCAAGTTGAGGCAAGGAATTTCCTTGCTATACAGCAAGCTAATAGCCTTCTCAGTTGCTGAAGTTCCATGCATATTTCTGTACGGTTTTGTCGAGCACTTGGACTGCTCATGTCTTGTGAATCGAGCAAAAATCAACTTTACAATATTAAAATTTCATTTGATGATTCAAAAAGTTGTGAAAATTCATCTAAAAAATACCACGTTATATGAAGAATATCAAAAGACTCGTGTTTTTCCAATGCCATCTTAGTTAAGTTTCGATTTTGTACCTTGATCTTATAGTTGGCATGCTTGTAGCCACCATCGATATAGTGTTGGTCTATGATTATGGCATTACGAGTCTTGTTGAATTGAATGTCTTCAAATATTATGTTGCTTGGTGAATCCCGATCCTCCCCGAGTTATAATGTAGGGATAAGTTAATTAGAAGGAGAAAACACTAAATAATTAAATTGTATATAATAAGTAAAAAAAAATTATAGATCTATATATGTACTCGAACTCAATCAATCAATATGACTAATTCATCATAGTAGATTGGTCCTGTGGGACTCGACTTATTGAATTGGCCAATCTAACTTGACTCAATTTATAACTTAAACTAAGTTGAGGATGACTCAATTTATAAATTAAGGTGACTTGAACCAGTGACCCACCAGTTATTAGCTATTAGGAGAAGAAACATCAAAAACATTTTATTATAATTATTTTAAGTGGATATCAATTTGCTCAACCCACGGCTTAAACTTTTGAATTTTGACTTTTGCAACTTATTAATAAAAAAATATAATGAAAGAAGGGGTAGGGAAAAAGTAATTGAAATTGCATTGTACCTGCCATGTCTTGATTCTTGCTCCATTATGGCTCCCATTGAAAGTGCAATTTTTAACAAGCACTGCCTCTAGTGTCTCATGAGCTGCATTTCTTCCCAAACTTCCAACACTACCCATAGTAATTGAATATACAAACATCAGTTTTCATCTAGATTTAGATATTCTTTATTTCCTTTTTTTTTTCATTTCGTTTTGGTATCGACACTACAAAGTGATGTACTAAAGTCGATATAGATAAGATTATAACAAAGACGTACTCTTAAAAGCTTACGAATTGAACAATTGGCATCTGGTCTCTTTTTTTTTTTTCTTTTAATTGCAAAGTTAAGCCTAATTGAGTAGGAAAATTTAACAAACCTTATGCCATGGCCCGGTCCACACACCACACTATTGATGTTGATGAATAACGATCCATTATTAATCGCAATACAATCATCACCTATTTATTCAATCATTTAGGCAAATTAAAACGACATGAAAAGACTATGAGTAAGATGTACTAAAATAATTTAATGAGTAATGTACATAACCTACATACCAATTTCAATGTGAGAATGGTGAATATGGACATTAGTTGAGCCAGAAATATCGATCCCATCTGTGTTGGGACTATCTTGTGGCGCAATTATGCGAAGATTTGAGAGATTGATGTTTTCGCATTTGTTTATAGAGATATGGTTCTTAGGACTATTCAAATGTGTTATCTCTTGTGGGCTAAGATCTTTGCAATTATTAAAAAGTAGTGCATACAATCATATAGTAATAAGAAAAACAATTAATAAAACTAAATATATTACAAAATAAGACACATTAATTATAAAATACACACAATTACGTTATCTTATATACTAAGTCTCATATATTTTATCTATTGAACTACCCGACTCCTATAAATTTAAATAGAATCAAAAGCAAAAGCAAAAAGAGAAAAGGGATATATATTCCAGTGGGATGGTCAAATATTTTCTTCTTTAAGGAGAGGGTTGGTCCACCAAAGAGAGCCATGGGCATCAAGTTGTCCAGATCCATCAATATGAAGACCTTGTATTTCTGTAAAAATTATCCAGCTATGGACATTTTTTGAGCCACCCGACCCTTCTATTGTTTTTGGAGCCTCAAGTTTTCATTCTATCTTCACAACCAAAACAAACAATAATTTAGTAATCCAATTAAATATTTCATGAATTTCTTCTTTAATTTGATATAATTCAATGATAAATCTTGACAAAGATGTTGCAACATAGGTAAAAAAATAAAATATAGTAGCCCTAATGTTAACTTGAGAAACTTAATGTTAACATAGGTAAAAAAATAAAATATAGTAACCTAAAGTTGTCCTAAGATTTTGGTTTGAAATCAGGTTCGGATTTAAGTATTTTTAGTTCATTTCGCATCAATGTGATTCGAGTTCTCGATTACTTTATTTTCTCGTCTTATAACTAAGAGTTTAGTTTCTTTATAAATATAAATAAGTATTTTGTTCCGACACACGACAGGGAATAAATAGTACTGAAGGTGCGTATTTACTTACTTGAACATGAATTGGTGAGGATTTACAAGGACCTTGGAACTTTATTGGTTTTAGGAAGAAAGTCTTTCCTTTGGGCACTTTAAAAGCTGGTGATACATTGGTGCCTTTGCATACTCCTTCTACGCCTTAAGAAAAGCCTAATTAATTAACAATAAAAAAACACTTAAAAGTTATAATTAATCATCACAATTAAAGAATTAAAATCAACCTATCTATGTTATATATAAAGGAAAGAGCAAAGTGCTCTATAAATTTTAATGTACCATATTACCCCTTCTTTAACTTAAATTTTAATGATAAAATATCTTAAATGTCATTATATTATTGTTTTATGTAGTTTCTCTCTCTCCTGTAACCTCCCCCATCTCTCTCTCCAGTTAACCTCCCCCTACATATGATTCTAACAAATTTAATCCCCTAAAAATCTTTAAAATATGGCATACATAGATAGAAGGACAATTAAAACCCGTTTCATCATCTTAAATTTATTGAGAAAGTTAATAAATTATTGAGTATGAGTGCACAGTTCCATAATTAAATTTAATATGTCCCTTTATTTATTTCGTATTTTGCAATTACAAGCTATATAAATATATTTTGCTCTATAGATAATGATTTCACATTGTCCTTTTTTTTAAGTTCTACTAGCTTCAAATTGCATGTAATACGTGCATGATTAAATTAAGTTCAAATATAATAATTTTTATTATATTTAAATATTATGGTTAGATTAGGGTTCAATTTGATAATTATCATAATTAAATTCTAATAAGACGAAGATTTTACCTCAGAATCATCGGTTAAACTGTCTCCAACGGCACCGTAGTCAAGAACATTGAGAGTAGGAGGAGGCAGCAGCTTATAACCCTTTAGGAAAAATCTCTCGGCCAACACAAAATTGTTGAGTTTCAAAGAACATATTATTAAAATTATTATGCAAAGAATTGATAATTTCTTGGAAGAAGAATACGTCTCCATGGTAAATTAAATTCCGTAAAATTCAGAAGCTAATGTTTTCTAAGGTTTAATGATTTATTAATTCATCATACTTGGTTTAATCATATATATATATATATATATATATATATATATATATTAAAAATTGGTTAGAATAAATATATGCTTGACATGTAAGACGCTTATGTGTCATTGCAATAATATAAAATAATTATTGCAATCCCAAATAAACATTTTACATATCAATCATACATTGATTTTACCCAACTTTTAGGATGTTTAGATGGTTCATACATTTAATTGAGTTAAAGATTGACTTTTTTATAAAATTATATATCATATGTTTATTATGTTGAAAATGTATATTTCTAAACCTAATTTATTTTAATTTTGTGAATAATATTGTATAATATTATGAATTTAGATAAAATATTATTTTTACCTTATCGACATTTTTTCAACATAAATTGGAATTTTAAAATTTAAAACTACAAAAAGGAGAAAAGAAAAATAATAAGTTAAATATAAAAATAATAATAATAAGTTATCAGAATAAGTTATAAAAAAAATAAATATTTTTATATTAACTATCTAAAAAATGTAACTACTTATATTCTTTTAACTTATGTTTATATTAAATATTTAAAAACATATATCTACCTATATTCTTTTAACTTATTATTGGTTTTTATTGTTATAAATTAATTAAAAATAGTAAGATTATAAAAATAGTTAATCATAAAAATAGAATTAATTAGGGTCCCCTAGTATTTATAGTGATAGAAAGAGAGAGAGTATAATTAAGGAAGGGATTTTAATTTATGGTAATTTATTCCTTAAAAGAGTTTAAAAAGACAATCCAATTCTGCTTTGAAAGAGATTCTTACACAAGTTGGAAATAATCGTATCTGAAAACAGAAACTAGTCCAAAACAATATTTGTTAGATTATTTAATAAATATTTTAGCCAATACTATTTTAAAAAATAATAGGTCATGTTATGTGATAATTTAGACGAGTTTTATCAAAAAACGAAAAGAAAAGGGAAAGAAAGATTATTAGGAAAATAATCACCCAAGATTTTCACAATTGAAAGTAGTTTTTTATATTTTTTGATAAAAATATTCATTCATTAATTTATATTTCAAAAACTATTTATATTATTTTATGTCAATTACAATAATCAATTAACTTAACCACTAAATTTACCAAACACATTTATTCAATCGCTCAATTTAATACTTATCATCTAATAATTAAAATCTAACAGCTTATCCGCTATACAAACAGCTTATCCAATACTCAAACAACTCATTTTGCCAAACAGAACCGTAATATAGATACTGTTTGCGACAAAAACATACTACTATTTATTGTTCAAACAAAGCAATTAAAGTAGTGTACATTCCTTCACGAATAAAAGGTGGTTTATTTTTTCTGATCGAATAATAATTTTTTTTATCAAATCTAATAATAATAATAATAATAATAATAATAATAATAATAATAATAATAATAATAATAATTGAGATTTTATAAATACATGTTTTACTTGATTAAGAACTAATTACTTCCCTCAAGATACAACAATTTTCCTTCCAATTAATTAATATAAGAGTAACATGAACTTCTATTTCATGATGACGGGAGGCTCGATGGAAAATACCCATTTTAAAATAATTTAGAAAAGTTACAATAATAAAAGATAAGATTTAAATATATTTGTTGATAATAAGTTACGAATAAAAAATATTACGAAGAGATCAAAATAACCTATATTTGTGACAAAAAAATAATAATGATATATACGTTATACAAACATTTTGAGTTAGATAAATTTATTCGAAATTTTAAAGACTTAATAGAAGTTGGCATATTGAATTTATGTTTCTTTAAACATAATACAAATTACAAACTTGAACAAATTACGAACTTAAAATAGTACAATTCTCAACTTTTTATTTATTACGCCTTATTTTCTACGACATATTTGAATTATATTTTTCTATCATTGTAGATATTTTTATTATTAATGTCTACTATTTAATGGCAACCTATTCTAAATAAAGAACTAAATCAAAAATTGAGAACAAAAAAGGACTAAGAAAACGAAAAAGAAAAAAAATGGAGTGTCATTATGCATGTACAGAGAATCCGTATGAGTGGTAAGTCAAACATACAAATAGGGGTGTAATCGAGCCGAGCCGGCTCGCGAGTCGGCTAGTATAAAAGCTTGCCAAGCTAAGCTTGTGACGAACCCGAGCCGAGCCTAGATAGTTATCCGAGCCGAGCTCGAGCTTGCAATGTTGGAGCTCGTAAGCCGGCCGAGCCTACACGAGCCCATTACAAACGAGCCAAACGAACGAACGAGTAAACGAGCCGAGCAAACGAGCCAAACGAGCCTACCAAACAAGCCTAAACAAGCTCGGCTCGTCGAGCTTACACAAGCTAATTACAAATGAACCTAAACAAATTGAAACAAATGAGCTAAAATTTGTGGAGATTAATATGTGAAGAACTTTTTTTTTTTTATCACCGATCTAGCAATTAATTTAAATTTTTTAATTTAGCATAATTATTTTGATTTATATTTCTTAAGTAAAGCATTTGGTTATACCTAATCTATTAAAACTTTGGTTTATCAATTACTAACATTTATATACATGAAAACCCGTAATCAAGATAGATGAAGTGTTGATAATGAATATGTAATTCACATTAATCTAGTGCAGGAGGTAGAGTGATTGATCCATATCGTAACTCGTTAGATCCTTAAACGGTGGAAGCTTTGATATGTGGAGGTGATTGGTTCCGTCATCTACATGGTGTCACAAAAAAGAAGAGGAAGGTAGTTTTTTGTCAATTTAAAGTATAAATTAAAATAAAATTGTATTAATGATTTATTTGTAACTTTTATTTGTCTCCCCTTTCTCGGTGTCAAAAGAAGACGATCAACCTAAAGAGTTCATATTGCCAATGTCTAATGAAGGATCGACATGCCCACTTTGATGACATTTTGCTATATTGGAAATGTGAAATAAAGAGCCTTTTTTTTAGTGAATGATAGATGTTATTGTTACAAGGATTTTAAATTAAAATTCAGGTTTTTAGTAATTTGTATTTCATTATCAAAGAGTCAAATGCTTTATTTATGTTTTATACTATTTTTTTAAGTGATATATTGTGATTGTTGAGAAAAAGAGTCAATTAAATTTAATTTTATGTTTTTATAGCAAATATATATAAAAGATGACTTTGAACCTAAAACCAGGAGTTTAATAGAAACTTTTGACGAGCCAATGACGAGCCGAGCTTGGGCTCGAGCTTTTGGCGAGCCGAGCTTGGGTTCGAGATTTTGGCGAGCCGAGCTCGAGGTACAAATGATACTCACGAGCCGAGCTTCGAGCCCGGCAGGTTCGGGCTCGGCTCGGCTCGAATACACCCCTACATACAATATATACATATTGTTTTTGCAAAAGCGAGATATCAATTGAATCATATTAGGTAATTATTAAACTTAAACTTAATACAAACAACAAAAGACAGAGCATACACAAAATTAGAAAATAAGTGAAGAAATAGAGAAAATCATGACTCAATACATTGAATTAGACAAAAATTTATATGTTAAAAAAGAAAGATAGAAAAGAAGTAGTTAAACTCATACCGTAGTCACAAGCAGATTTCATCTAATTGACTCGACCATCTTCTATTCCCCCGCTACATATGTTGATTTTACATCATTTGTAAGGGTTAGTAATATATAAACTTGCGCACTTGTACAAAAATTATTATAAAAGATGTTCTAATCAATTAACAATCATAAAATTATATTTTCAACATATCGTCAAAGTTTTTAATTTTATTTTCAACATATAATCAAAGTTTCAAAAATTATTTTAATATCATGTTCGTACTAACTTTAATTTAAAACTATATGTGACAGTTTTTCAAATAATACAATTTTATCACTGCTAACATATTTAAGTTAACAATAATGTTATAAGTATTTGAACAATTATATATTCAAATAATACAATTTTATATCACCACTTTAAGTCAAAAACAACAACAAAATGTTGAATGAATAATGTTGATGATATTAATATATTTCACACCCATAATAAATGATAACTTAGATGAAACCCAAACTCGCAACAAATAAATTGATGGATACATAACAATTTAAATTGTCAATTAATTTATGAATCTATTCATACTCGAGTACATATAAACAAACACAACCCGCAAAACTACAATAATTTGAATATTACAACGCTTATTAAAAAGGATGAATTTGACGGAAAATATCCAATTTACTTTGTGTGCAATATAAAATAATAATTTATCATTGAAAAAGGGAGCCAATATAAAAATTACAAATTAATCAATGTGCTTTTGATTTACTTTTTGTGGATGCAAATATAATTTTCTAAATATCTAATAAGAAAGTTGTGCACTATAGTTTCTTTTTTTAAAAAAATATCACATGGTATTTAACTAAAATTTGATAGAAAATCATAATCATTAGAATTGACTTTAATATTGGATATTTTGATGGAGTAAAAGATGCACAAAGAATGTGGGATCGCCATAATTTATTTTTTGAGTTTTTCTATTATTATTATTATTATTATTATTATTATTATTATTATTATTATTTAATTTATGTGGTAAGTGAGACTTGAAGAGAGCATTATATGAGTGGAAATATATTTTTTTCTAAAGGATAAAATTATTATTTTTATATTAGACAAAACTCCTAAATTCACTCTCAGGCCAACATTTGATATTTTTGAAAAAATTGCTATTATATATAGCATACAATATAGTATAGATTTATTTTTTGGGTACAAAAGAGCCACATAGAGTACTACAAGTATAAATTATTATTATTATTACTTAATGTAATTATTATTATTATTATTATTTATTATTATTATTATTATCATCATTGGGGCTTTTTTATTTTTTAATTCAACTTTTTATAATGTTTTAATTTTATATTTTTTTGTCTTTTTCTCAAACTAGATAAAATTATTTTTCTTATATTTAAGAAACATTATAATAAAAATTTTTGATATTTGAGAAACATGATAAAAAATTTATTTTCTTATAAATTTTTTTAAATATTATAAATAATAAGTTTTTAAATATTCATTATTCACCAAATATTGATATTATGAAATATAATACATTTGAGAACTCATTTATGTTCTTTTTTGTATCATTTCGTAACACCCCACCTCAATCCGAGTTGGCGTATTACATGTCGAGTTTTCCGAGAGGAACCCCTAAGGCTACTTGGATAAGGTTGCTAACTTTATCTTAAAGCAGTGAAGCTCTGTTTACGTATTTCAAATATTTTTAAAAAATTTTGACAATACTTCATTTAGGCTCAAAGCCTTACCCCTACACAAAACACAATCATAAACTCAACGAGCCACACGCTTGAAGTGTATATAACACAAACTCAACGAGTCACACGCTTAAAGTATCCACATTGGTTTATTGTATATACATAGTCAAAATTCGGGTTCAATATACAACCAATTCTTACAACTTGAAAACACAAGTATATATAGCAAGTTTGGGAGTCTCCTATCTCGTAAATCTATTTCTAATGAAAATTATAACATACTCAAGGGAGTCCTACTTTTGTACTCGAAAATGTTGACGAGGGCCCCTGAGCCTAGTGAATAACCCAAACTCCAGTCAATTGCTCTCGTTTCTCTTTGCTACTCGGTTTCTTCAACCTCCTCTCATTCTCCCGCTCTTCGCCTCTCTGTTTCTCTTTCGATTTTCTTGCTCAATCTACCACTCACTTTCTATCTCAGGCTCTACTTCCCTTTTCGTCCTCAACTTTTCTCTTTCTTCCTCTCTCTCTTTGACTAAACTCTCACTTAGACCATCTCCAACGCAAGGACCGAGCGCCTACAAAAATGACGTGGCACGTAGACCAAGGCACAAATTCTTCACACTAGGCGTGTCGTTTTCTCGTGTGTGCTCAACTGCCCGCCTGCGAGCTCGAGGAGAGGAAGCGCGTTGTCGATGTGGCGACCGTTGATTGGATAAATTTATTAACACTCTCTCTCTATATTAACTCTCTTTCTCTCTCTGCACTAACTATCTCTCTCTTTCCCACAGCATTAACATTCTCTCTCTCTCTAAGTGGGGAAGGGAATTTGGAATTTGGAAAATTGTAAATGTTAGTAATTAAATTTGGAAAATAACAAAAATTATTTTATGTTACAATTTTCTTAATTGTTTTCTTTCCACCTTTTTATTTACATTTTTCTAAAATTATATAAATTATTATAATGTAAAGAATGTAATATTAATATTATTATTATTATTATTATTTTTATTTAATAAAATTTTTAATATTATTGTATCATTTGTTTTAAAAAATCATAACTTCAAATAATTAATTTAAATTTTTATATTGCACTAAATAATTTTATATATATTTTAAAAATAAATAATAATATAAAATAAAAGAAATAAAATAGTTAAATATATTAATAAGTGGACTTCACGTGGATTATTTAAATGGGTGAGCATTGTTGGTGAGTTTTGCAAGTGTAGAAGTAAGGATTTGAAGAGAGAAAAGAAAGTTCTCGATTGATGTGTCGATCTAGTTCTCACAAGAGTAAGCTCTAAAATAGGCTCACCCATTTTAAATACTATTATCGTCAACTTCTTTCAACACCTATTAAATTTGTTGTTGAAATCTCATTAATATTCTTTTCTCAGCTACTGCCAACACAATCTTCTAATGGCAGCCACCTTCCCTTTTTTATTTTCTTTTTTTTTGTTTTATTTTTTATTTTTGATTTAGTGACATTGGCTTGAAATATTCCAGTGAGTGGGCCTCACTGAAATGTTTTGGTTCAATCTCTCTAAATCCAAAACAAAAAATCAATGAGCTCATATCTCAAGTGACAAGAAAACTAATTTTCTTAGCAGAGGTCACGAGATCATGACTTACAATTCTCTTTGTGTGGAGAAGGGCAAAGTTGCCCACTTCATTAATTTAGGTTTGAGTTTTATTTTTGATTTTTATTTAACTCGAAAAAATTACAATGAACTAATTCAATAATTTTAATTTTAATTTAGTTTTTAATAACTTAATTTTTTTATTAAGCTAGCACCTCAAAATTTTGGATATCACAGTTTCTGCTTCTTTTCTGTTCGTTTCTATTTTTATTTATATTTTTGTGTGTTTTTATGTAATTTTGAACAAACCTTACTCGTATATACATTTAGATATGTACATCATTACTTAAATAAATAATAATTAGTACCTTAAATTTAAAATTTACGTACAACTTTCTCACTTTTGTTTTAAAAAAAGATATAATTCTTTTTTTATTAGAAAAAATGTAACTAAATTTTTATACAATTTAATTACATAAAAATAAAATTTTAATCTATAATAATATACGCCTTTTTTTTAAAAAAGTTGCCAAGCTCACATGTGCCTCGCATGGGCTCTCCCAAGTAGCTGTATAAATTTGTAAGTTTTTTTTTTGATGGAAAATTTATAAGTTTTTAAGAATATTACAAATTATAAAATTCAATAATAAACATTGAATTATGCTATGGTTATATGGCCATAAAATGTGTGAGGTATGGTAATTTTCATAAATATCATTTTACAGCCACCAATATAATATATCCGCACTTGAAAGCTAAAACTAAAAAACATGGCTCAAGTGACCTGACTTCACCCCTAATAATGAAAAAAATTACCTCTAGTCTAGGGCGACCGTTTGCTTTGACCTCCTGTCTGCCCTCTAGTCCTACCAGAAACCGCTCTCTCTGTCTCTCTATCTCTCTATCTTTCTCTTCCTTCCTTCTAGACTAGCAAGTCTGGAGAGAGGTGGCCGGCTGTTCAAGCAAACGACTTTTCGTTGTCCTTGTCCTACCCTCCTCCCAACCGTCTCTCCCATCGTTTTCAAACCCAAAAATTCATCCTCAGTTAGGGGAGGGGACAACAAGCACAATCCTCAATTTAGTTAAACCCTCAAGCAATCTCTCCGTTTCCGTCCATTTGGTTGCTTTAATTGGGTCATAATTAGTCCTCTCTGCTCAATCCCATCTAGGATTTTCGTATTCATTCTGGGTATTTATCTTTGAAGCGTTTCTGATGAGTTCAAACCCAGTATCGAGCTCAGGAGGGCCCGGATCAGTCGATCCATCGGCTGCGAGGAGAAATTCGAAGAAGCCTAAATGTAATTTTCTCTCCTTTTGCTCTATGAGATCCCAATTCCTTACCTATTATGCGTGGTTTTATGATTTTTGCTTATTTTGCTGTTCGTGGTCTAATTTCCGTAAAACCTGCTTGAGTGCTTCTGGATCATTGTTTGCCCATTCATATTTTATGTGGAAGAGTTTGGATATTGTTTTTTGGTGGTCATTCTGCAGAACTTTAATCTGGCTGATTTATTAAAATGTTGATGTGATTTTTAACCCTCCACACCCCCCAAAAAAAGAGAATAAATCACACAGAAAAATATAGAACCCCCCCCAATTTCTCCTGGCTAAGGTAGTCAATGAAATGCTGAGATGAACCAGCTTGATTAAAGCTCCATGTGGCACAGGGGGAGGCTTTTACCTCCTCCCTAAATTTAGATGGTAAGAGGATTTCTCGTGTATGGTGAAAAATTTTGACCTAGCCCTGCCTATCTCAATGGCAAAATTCGTGAAAAACCTGTTATAATGGAGTAAAGTTGTTCTCCATAAGTTAACAGAACAAAATTTTGCAGAGAAGATCTTTTTATGAGAAAATGTTGAAGACATAGACTACTGTTTGGGAAAATGCCCTTCTTCTGACCTGCCCGTAGTCTACTCAGAATGGAAATTCCTAGCTCATATGCCATCTATGATGGAGGTTTCATAGTGTTTATATGACTGTGCTCTGTGCAATTATGAACTAACATTTGAGTTTCAATGTAAAGATGATAGAAAGTATATAGTTTCTTTAGACGAATAGGATGACTGGTAGGTTGCTTCTTGGAGATCACTTGAAGTTATGTTCCATTGATTTGGTTGCAAGTCTTAACATAGTACATCCAATGTTTTGAACTCAGCTATATTGTGGAAGTTTTATCTACTGTTGTCCTAACATAAAACATCCATCTGCCCTTAGCTTTGTCATAGACTCGGAGTTTCAAATGTCTGACATTGGTAAATGTCAAGTATATTTTCCATGGAACATAAAGCTTAAAGATGTTTTGCTGATGAAACCTCTTGCCTATAATAGCATCTTCAGTTAGCTTGTGTGCTTTTGTCTTCACTCCACATTGACATTAAGTACCCTCCATTGAGGTTTCTTTTTCAGAAATGCACTGGACATGCCAAGTTTGGCATGGAGAAAGTTTTACCCATTAATTTTTCCTATTCGTGTTTTCCATTTATGCGATTACTCGTTGCCTAAGTGAAATTTTGGTGTATTAGTTTTGCTTATGTTGCACTTGCATTTGTCATGCTTGGTTGAGTTGAAATTTAAGTGAAGACTTGTGCCTCTTTTGCTCTTTGTGGCGCCTTTGGGTGTTACATTAATCAATGGACTCCAATTTCTGATGCCTTGAGTTTCAAATAGAACTCTTTTTGTTGCTATTTTTCTTCTCTCTGACTCTGATTACTTTTAAGTAATTTTGGTTTATAAGGCTGATGAAATGCATCTTGGAGTAAAATTCAAGTAAATGGATGCCCCTCCATGCCCATAATATCTTCGTTCCTCTTTCATGACGATTATCCTTGATGACTTTAAATAATGATCAAGAAAAATGAAGAAATAACCAATGGAAATAGATTTATCCTATAGAATGGTTATGGATATTTAAGTTAATCTATTTCAAACATTTAATAAAAAGTAGGATAATATTTCAAATGGAAGGAACGTAAGAGCAGTGTAACTTGAGAGAGTTAATTTATTATCCTTGATTGAAGAACTGGTTTTTGACTTTAGTGAGGAGTCTTCTTTTCTTGTACACTTTTGTGTCTTGCACATTATATCTTCCTGTAAACTCGTATGAGGTCAATATACTGACAGAATGAGGCCGTTTGTTCTGTTGACAGAGTTCAATATCTTTGGAATATGGAGAAGCTTGTTAGTAAAGTGTTGTAGCCTTTTAGGAGTTCAGATTTCAATGGAAGTTTCCGTTGTCTATGATTTGTGAGATGTTGGTTTTGTGTATTCTGGTGATCTCAGTTTTCAAATGCTCTAGTTACAAATGATGAACCAATAAGATATATTTTGTGTGAAAGAGTATAAAAGGCCCAACATCAAGCAGCCAAGCTGGAGGAACAGTCAGGAAACTTGGGCTTACAAGGGGCACCTTTGTGAGAGATAGTTTTTATTATATTGGACTTTATATTTTTGTTTGTCCTTTATGGTTGTTTATTTTTAGGTAAATACTTTTAAATCATTTCAAATTGTGAAGAGACTGCCTTACGTTTACTTTATCATTTCAGATTCAAAATTCACTCAACAGGAACTTCCAGCATGCAAACCAATCTTAACTCCTGGATGGGTATGAAAGAATGAATTCTGATCCATTCTGCAATTATTTTCCTGATGGAAATCTTCTTCGGTCAAGGAATCTTATATGTTTATTTTTCCTTCCCTATGCAGGTGATTTCTGCATTCTTGCTTGTCAGCGTTGTATTTATCCCAATCGGTGTTGCTTCTCTATTTGCTTCTCGCGATGTATGCTTTAGATCAAACTGTTGTTTTTCAGTCCATATATATGGGTATATAATATACCTATGCATATGCTGATGATCGGTCTTCTTTTATCTGGAAGGTTGTTGAAATTGTGGAGCGCTATGATGATATGTGTGTGAATGGGACTAAAAGTGAAAAGATCAAATTCATTCAGGGTTCTGAAGATAAAACCTGCACCAGGACATTAACAGTGAGCTATCTCTGCCTTATTTGAAATTTAATGAGTTTCTGTTATGCGTTACGAGCACCTTTCTCATCAGCAGCCTATTGGCTTGCAAATGTTGTTGCTTCTTGTGCCATATTCATTTGTTGTTTCTTCCTTTTAACATTTTTCAGTCCTGTGTTTCCATGTAGGTTTCAAAGCATATGAAGGCACCTATTCATATATACTACCAACTCGATAACTTCTATCAGAACCACAGGAGGTATATATGCAATTTCTATAAATATTAGACCACTCTTCCTATATTACTAGACCACCTTTTTATCGAATACGTTGGGTTTAATTAAAGTTTAGAAGGGCTTTTCAATGCTGAGCAGTTGAAGTTGTGGATTTGAAGTATTTGAACTTGATCATGGGAACAAGGGGCTTTGAAATTATTTCTATAATAGAGGAATCGCAGTTCTTTCAGAGGTGGTCATACTTATATAAAGGTTTAGGACAGAAGAGAACAGTCATTACTCTGGCAGAATGCTCTTCAAGAAGGTGTAAGGAGTGTGGCATGCAATCTTCTGCCAGACAGCAAGCTAGATGACAAGCTATATTTCAGTTTTCTTTCTTTCCCTTGTTTGTCCTTTTCGTTAGGGGGTTATTAGACAGGGTTTATTAGTTATGTGTTTCACCCTCAAATGTGCAAAGTGAGCTTTTTGATGAACTGTATTTTTGTTGTCTGAGGATGAAGTAGTAGTTTCTTCTCCCTAAAATGTGCTTGAGTGCCTATCTTTTCAACTTGTTTTCTATCGGGTTGAGTTTCTTCATGTTTTCCCAAATTTGTCTCCTTTTTCCTAAGCTAAACTTGCAACAACGTCGACTTTCTTCCTCACTGCCTCATTCCAGTTCCTTGCTATTTCTTCCAGTTTTCTAACTAAACTAAATGTTAAGTTTATTCCAGTCCTAAAGAGCAGGTCCTCAGCAGTTTGATGGCGGTGTTTCGAGATGATATTGGCTTACTAAGCACGATTACTGATTGTCATTGTTCCTTGTGTTTTAAATACTAAATGAACTTTTTCTAGAAGAAGAGTGTTGGATGGTGTTACTCTACTTGTCTAAGTGACATGATTCCAGATTTGTGCCTTGTTTCTATGTTCTCTACTCTTGCGGTTAGAAGTCCTCCAAAATTGTATCTTGAAAGTTTGAATAAAATATGTATTGAGAAAATAATTGGGTTTTCAGCATTTCTTGATGATTACCTTTCAATTCATTCGTGCAGGTATGTAAAAAGTCGTAGTGATGCTCAGTTGAGGTATAAGAAAAAAGAGTCAGAAGTAAGTGCTTGTAAACCAGAAGATATGGTCAATGGCAACCCGATTGTGCCTTGTGGTCTCATAGCTTGGAGCTTGTTCAATGATACGTATAATTTTGCTATCGGGAACCAAAATATAACAGTCAACAAGAAAGATATTTCATGGAAGAGTGATAGGGATCACAAATTTGGGAAGGATGTCTACCCAAAGAACTTTCAAAATGGCTCTCTTATCGGTGGTGCTCATTTGAATGAATCTATTCCAGTGAGTTTAATTTATCACTTGTTTGTAGATGTTCTGCAATGCTTATAGACTACTGTTGTTAGTTCATATATTGTGTTGCAATGTTGCGTCTAACTGGTAAGGAAAAAGGGTAATAAATAATTTTAAGAAGGAAACTTGTGTATGGCCTTTTCTAGGTTTTTTCCTTTTTTGTTTTTTGCCCCCCTGTAGGACTTGGTATTCTTGATGGCTAATGCTTAATTTTCCATCGCACAGAATATGTTTGGCAAATTATGGTTTGGAATTTAATTTTTGTTTGATTCATGCAATGGATCTTTTTCAGGAAACTTTCTGGGTTGTCTTTAGAGTGTACAACATGAATACTATTGTTGAAAGCAGGTTATCCCAAATATGGAATTATGGATTAAGATTTAGCCACCTGAATTAATTTGTGATTCTTGATGCTAATTTAGAGTGTACGACATGCAATGCATCTTTTTAGGAAACTTTCTGGGTTGTCTTTAGAGTGTACAACAGGAATACTGTTGTAGAAAGCAGGTTATCCCAAATATGGAATTATGCATTAAGATTTAGCCACCTGAATTAGTTTGTGATTCTTGATGCTAATTTATTCTGTAGGTGTTAAATAAGCTTCATTCTCATCTTATTGTTATTATTTCATTATTATTTTACTGGTGGATGACTTTATTATTATATTACCCTTATACCATCTTCTATTACAAGTTGCATCAAAATTTTCTCTGGATTTTTTTGGGAGGGGGTGTTTAGCTGTATCTTTGCTTCTGTAGGGGTCTATTGAAACTACCCTTTTATCTATAGGGTCCACTTTTAATTTGTAAAATATCTTGTCCTTGGTTTCCAAATTGTCCACTTCTCAAACTAGCAAAACCTTTTCAGCTTTGGAATTTAAATCATGATGGACCTAGCAAAATGTCTCACTAAATCACCCTCGCTAATTTTTCTTGTGGTTTTTTGGTGTCGGTCTTAATAGAAACAATCTCTTTGCTATAGACTTTAGCAACAAGTGACAACCTGCCAAACTTCATCCCCTCCTACCTTCCAGGGATGCTAGGCTGGAGGTCCAATGTATTGGATTGGTCTAGTTTTATTTTGTGATTTATATTTATATTACTGACCTTCTTTGACTCTTCACTTTGCCTTACGTACCTATATTCGACAATCAACCTCTGGACATGACTATTGACACCTGTGTTGGACACTCTACACTTCTACATGGGTATGGCCAAGTTCAAGTGACAGGCTAATGCTGATAATGTAACCATGCATTATCTTGCGATTGCATTTAATTTCAAGCAAAGATGGATCAGTGATCCTATATCTCTCATAGGAAATGCTTAATACTCATATTCGCCTTTGACAGCTTAGCGAGCAAGAGGATCTCATTGTGTGGATGCGCACTGCAGCTCTTCCTACTTTTAGGAAATTGTATGGGAGGATAGAACAAGATCTCGAAGCAAATGATGTCATAACAGTAACTCTGAAGAACTACTATAATACCTACAGCTTCAATGGGAAGAAGATGTTAGTGCTCTCTACCACCAGCTGGATTGGTGGGAAAAACGACTTCCTTGGCATTGCCTACCTCACTGTTGGAGGCTTCTGCTTCTTTTTAGCCATGTTGTTCACTTTAATCTATCTCGTCAAGCCAAGGTACTCAGAACTTACCATTTCAATACATGTTCTTTCAGTCTCCTTCATTAATGGCTCATGATTTTTGGGTTCTTTGATTTAGCTGCACCACCCAACTTATATATAATTTCCGGGAATGTCTTGAAATTCTTAGGCATGATTCAAGTACCCTTTGAGCTTTCGTATTGTCTACTACTGATAAAACTTTTCTGGAAACCATTGACCTTGGTACTGTTACCTGTAGTATTTTGTCAAAATCTTTTACATGATACTTTATGGGAATAGCATCTCTGACAACTCGTTACTTCAAGGTTATACAACTTGGCTTTTATTTTGGGCTGTTGTCATGTGTAGCTTCATCCTCATTGGTGTCTGTTGGTTTTGCAGGCGACTTGGAGATCCGTCCTATTTGTCATGGAACAGGAACCCAGGAGGCCGATAATAAATTTTGTGAGTTTGGAGTACATCACCTCTAGGAGCAAACGTCGTTTATGTAAATCCAGTCATTTTGGTTCTTTGGATACAGTTATGTTGGTAAAACACACTGTATAATTTCAACTGATAAAAATATCTACTGTTAATTTGTTCAAATTTGTTAGTTCTTGTTGAGATATTTTTGTGCTTATTCCATCAGATTTATCTTACTGTGAGTGCGAGCTAGGTTTTTATGCACCTTTGGGGCTTCTGGACGGGATGAAGACTTTTAACTCCACCTTAGTACAGGACCGGTAAAATGCTTTCTCTGCCATTGCAACTGAGAGTAGACTTGATGAACGTATCGTTTAATTCAGGCTAATTTTGGATGTGGTCATGTTTCAGTCGAGATTCTGAATTGGTTTTCAAGGCAGGTTATCTTTGGGTTTGTGATTGGGTTTTGAATTGTGTCATTGTTGGAGCAGCCGAGCCGGTGACTTTTGGGTTTGTGATGCAGTTTTTGAACGTATTTTGCAAATAGAAGCAACTCTTCATGACACTCTAGAGTTCCGGCCAAAACTGACTTGGCCTTATTTTTCAAGTTTTGATTTAAACTGATGCTAACATATTCCAGGCATTGAATCTGGTTAAAACACACAGTGTTTTTGGATATTAATGACGAGTTTCTTGCCCAAAATATGATTTGCAATTTGCAAATTATAGACGACACATTTAGCGCAAGTAAGCAACATTAAACTGTTACTACCATCTTCTAAGAACGGTGCAACAAACGTTCTTTTCATAACCTTCCTAGTGGTTGATGTCTATCATAAGGGTCTGTTGAAAATTACTGTTAAAATCTGCTGTTATAGTCGTTATAATTAAAATGAGCTCAAATTAGTTGAAACAAACTGAAATGATTAGCTGTTAAAGTTGTTATGAGTTGAACTGATTAGCTATTATCGATGAAATGAGTTTAAATGAGCTGAATTGAGTTGAAATTATTAGCTGTTATATAACATACAACCAAATTTCGCAAAGCTAGGAATGAACACACTTGATATATTTTAGTTGTCCACATAGCAAAATGCTCCCTTCAACTATTAGGAGGTCCGAGCTACTAGTCAATTTGATCCATTGAACTTTCCAAGAGCATTTAACCAATTTGTTCTCGATAGAAAATATTCCACTTGTCATTTGTTTTAAACTTTGCCTTCCCATAGCCATAGGAACGTATTTTCTTACTTGTAGGACTTCTTTAGCATCTAAAGAACAGTGCTAGTAATTGACACTTCCTGCTAACCCCGATCCCTTTAACATGATCATAAACGCGACATTTTTATTTACAATGGTTTATCAATATGACAAGAATCTATACATTCGTACTTTTATTATACCAACTTTATTCTATTAACTCAGTTCGATATTTTTAAACAATAAAACATCGAAGTAAACACAAGTATTAATCTTTTTCGTAATTTTATTATCATCTAACAAATTATGAGTAGTGGAGCCATATTGATTTATGGCATAACCTTGGGCTAAATTCATAGTTTTTTTCCTAGTTTTGAAATTGTTAACTGATTTCGATGTTTATTTTTATTTTTATTTTAGATTATTAATCTATTACTTATACTATCACTTTGTGGCCATATTAACAATCACGAAAAAAATGTAACTAATGTATGATTTGCAATGACCTTTAATAATAATTATTCGCTTTTTAGATGATATGAAAACTTTAGACTGAAACATTTGAAATAAAAATGAAAATTCAACTAAAAAAAGCTTATATGATTAAATATCTATTTTTACAAGCCTATATCGATTGATTTAAGTGGTTTAGTGTTTGTTTTTATTAAGCAAATTTTAAATTTGAGTTTGTGAATGGAGAAAATATGTGTTGAAAGAGCTCTATTTCTTTATAAAACAACAAGTAATTTGACTCTCATAACACAACGTCAAGGGCAAAAAAACGGAAAACATATTATTAACCATTTTTTCAACCCTACATTCAGACCAAAACATCTACATCAAACACTACCACCTCCTATCCCCTTTCAGTTTTTAACGCCCCCATATTTGACAAAAGCCATTAAGGCTACTAAATTGAAAACGAGAAAAGTTTCGAAGATCTCTTGATTGCTTAGATTTAGAATTGTATCTTGTGTTCTATCACAAAAATTAAAAATTATGATACTTTAATACACATATATAATATCGATAAATAATAAAAAAACTCTCAATTATTATAAATAATAAATTAATATTTTAAGTTATCGTATAATATTATATAGTTATATGAGTTCTTTTTGAAAGTTATGATGCCATTACCCTCATTTTTTTTATCATATATATATATATATATGGAAAGTGAAATGTGGATGGATGCATGGACAGTTAAGGACGTAGGAGTTACTCCTACGTTTATTTAATTCGAGCAAATGACGACATTTTGTGAACATCTTGGGTAGTTTAGTTTGGGGTCAACCCCTTTTCTGCTTTTCTCAACTTTATATTCTTTCCTCTATTTAAATTATCTCTTCAACTTCATGCCCATTATTTTATAATTTTAAAATTTCTCGTCAAAAACTGTTATGAGTATCACATTTACATTTGAAAATGATAAATTTTACCATTTTCATATTTTTATTTGTTTCGTTTTAAATTACTAATGACTGAAAGCCAAAAAAAAAAAAAAAAAACCCTTCTAATTGAACATTTGATCAAATTTTCAATGTCTTAGTGGGTGTTTGGCCTATATTTTAAAACTGTTTTTGAATTTTAAAAATTAAAATTAGGCCAAACACTAATTTTTAAGAAAATTAAAATTATTTTTCAAAAATAATTTTGCAAAAAAACTCCTCAAAGTCTGTTTCTAATTTGTGGAAAAACTGCATAACAACCACCAAGAATTTCATTCTCTCTCTCCTTTTGTCTCTCCTCTCTTTTTTTTTTTTACGTTATTTATCTATTATCTCTCATCTCTCTCTCTCTCTTATTTTATTTTATCTCTATCTCTTACTCTAACAAATAAATAAATATTATCTTATATAAAAAATAAATATTAAATAATAATTATTATACAAATAAAAAATAAAATAATTTTAATTATACTATAATAAATTGTGTAGACAAAATTAGGCCAAATAACTTATTATTCAAAAATATTTTCATATAAATTAGGCCAAATATTTCATAACTTTTTCAAAAAATACTTTTAGAAAAACTGTTTTTCATAAATAAAACCAGTTTTTATAAATCGAGCCAAACAAGTACCTTAGTCTTTAATCAAAGTGAATGCTAATCCTTCATGTAAGAATTACAAACGAGATTGCTAACTTATTCAATATTCAGGTAACATTTGGTATGTGGGAATAGATAAATGAGACTCGAAATAGAGAGTAAGATAATTAAATGGTCATGTTTGGTAAATAGGATGCGAATGGGTAATGCAGAAAAAATCCATTTGATCCAATTGTCCGAATTTATTAGATCCGGAAAAAATTGGGTTCGAAAAATTTCTCTGTGAATTTTTTTTCCAGAAAACCTGTCATATCCGAATTAAAGTTCGGTTTGGGTTATGTTGACAATTTGAGCTGAATAATCCGAATTCTGTGATTAATTTGAGTTGGGCACAAATTCAGATAATTGGACAGATCGGGTTCGGAAATATGGTCATTCATGTTTAGGTATAATTAAATCTAAAATCTACGAAATTTTAAATAAAAGATTTAGACATTTGGGTTCAAACATAAAAAATTTGGATCCGAGTTTGATCTTATACATAATTTCAATCCAATTACTAAAAGTTTATATTACAAATTTGGATATACAATCCGAACAAAATCCGATTATGATACTTTTATCCGAATGTCGGAATCTGAAATTTTTCCAGCATTACCAATGGGAACAATTTATATATTGGAAATATAAATGGAAGGCCTCTTCTCCCCACAAAATTATTACTAAGGGAAGGCCGTTCGTAATTAGGATGTGAGATTGCCATTAATTTTTTTATTTTTTTAGTGCAGAGATTGCCATTAAATTATGAACTCATATATGTATATTAAAGATATTTAAAAAAAAAAATTTCTTCAATCCAAACTTTCACATACCAAAAAAGGAAAAAATTAAAAATTACATAATAACCCCTGAAATATCTAGGATAGTAGTAGTCCCTTAAACAACAATTTTTTTTCTTTTTCATTCTCTAAACACTCCTCTATTTTTTTTTCTTTTCATCCAAGCATCTAGACCTAAAATTTTAGGTAACGTTAATAAGGAACCTAGTCCTATAAGGTTTAGAATAAGTTAAAACTGTAGATGTAAAATTGATTTAATAGGCAGATAAGAGGTAATAAAAGCGAGTATTGTAAATTTAACACTACAAAAACAAAAAATAGTGACGGACGTCTTCCGACGAGTAAGAGCTCGTCGGACATTCCGACGGGATTCCGACGGTTTTTTGGAACCCGTCGGAATTTGGCAAATCCCGTCGGAAGGGTCGGTATTTTTTTTTTTTTTTTTGTAGTGCGATGTATCTTGCTTAAATCTAAGACAAAACATTTATTTTATCCCTGATGCTAGTAAATCATACATGATTTTAAGTTTATACTTGTATTTAGATCCTTCCACACCTATATCTACATAAATTTACAATTTTAACTTATGCTTTTATTTAGATCCTTCCACACCTATATCTTGCTAATCTAAGCCAAAACATTTATTTTATCCCTGATGCTAGTAAATCATACATGATTTTAAGTTTATACTTGTATTTAGATCCTTCCACACATATATCTACATATTTTTTTTTAAAAGAATATCCACATCAATTTAAAATCTCTTTTAACAATCTATTCACATTTTAAAAATGGCGAATTTTAATCAAATGTTTCCGATTGGACTTATACCTTATTCGTCCCCAAAATTTAGTGGGTGTTTGGTAAACAATCTTTTGCCTCCAAAAAATTTTTACTAACTGTTTAATTGGGTCAAAAAGTTAATTGGATTGTTTGGTAAAGAATTTTTAAAATAACTTTTTTGACCCAAAAAGCTTTTTTATAAAAATCTCTTTGGAATAACCTTTTGGGAGAGCTTATTATAATTAATACTTGAAGTTACCATATTATCCTTCATATTTTGGTGAAATTATGCTAATTATTATTGAAATTACACTTATGTGATAATTTCTTTTAGTTCATATTTTTCGAATTTTAGAACAATAGTAATGGATGATTATAAATATTTAAGTTAACATTTTTTTATTTTAATATTTTCTATATTTTGACAAATAATTTAGTCTATTATAATACATAAATAATTTCATCACATAAATGTCAAATACATTATTAAAAATAAACTTCAAAAAGATATAAATAATTAAAATTGTATAGAAGGTATAAATGTAATTTTATATATATCACATAATACTTAATTAATTTTGAGAAGAAATATGAATATGGAATAAAAATGATTATAATGTATAAAACAGTTAATGAAACTAGCCTATGGGCATAAATAGAATTTCACCAAACAGTTTTGTTAGAAATAACTAATTTTACTAAACACCTTTTTACTCAAACAGATAATGCAAACAACTAAGTTAAACAACTAATATAAATAGCTAATGACTAACAGCTAATACAAACTGCTAAGAGGTGATTGACAAACAAGGCGTTAATTTAAAAAGTTATATAAAAAAGTAGTAACTTGGATCCATAAACATGCTCGAAAGTATGATATAATTTGTACGAATGAGTAATGTCTTTTTTTTTTGGGGTGTTATTACTAAAAACAAGGTTGCGTTGCCATGTACAAGATTTAAACGAAATTAATACCAAAAAGCTAAAGTAAAGTGGGGAATTCAATAATTAAAAACCTACAAAAATACTCCTTTTAGGAAAGAATTAGGCAGAGAATTAGAAATACTTCCAAATATGAAGCATAAAATTAGAAAACCAGCAAATGTCGACACTATGGGGATACTCTTTAACTTCATCCCCTCATTACTTTCCATACTTCCCTTTTTCTCTCTGTTTTACTTCCTTTCTTCTCTCCCCTTCCTTTCTCCCCTCCCTCTTCCGCCATCCAATGTTGCTCTGCCATTGCCATTCTCTCTCCTCATCCATCACTCATCTCCCCTATATAACCGCTCTCCTCTCCTCAACACCCCCACCAAGTTAAATTTTCCCTGAAATTACAATGACGCCAAAAGCAGTCTGCGTTGTGGTCCCTCTCCTACTCCTCCTGACGAGGGCGGCGGGGAGTGCACCTGCGACTCAGGTGACTCTTCTACTCGGGACCCCGCCCCGAAGGTGGTCAAGTTCAAAGTGGGGGCTCTGGGGGCCATCCTGGGGGCTGGGGCCATGGGGGTCGCGCTGCCTCTGGTGGGCAGCCGGGTGGCAGCGCTGAACCCGGAGAACGACGTGTTTTTCATGATCAAGGCGTTCGCGGCTGGGGTGATCCTGGCCACGGGGTTCATCCACATCCTCCCGGACGCCTTCGAGAGCCTGACCTCCCCTGCCTCCCCGAGGGCGGCCCCTGGCAGAACTTCCCCTTCGCCGGGTTCATAGCCATGGTCACCTCTGTCGGGAGCCTCATGTTCGAGTCCCTGGCCACTGGGCACTCCAGAAGGGTCCACTTTGGGACGCAGGATGGCAAGGAAGGTGGGAATACCAATACTAATAATAAAGTGGTGGATGAGGAGAGAGATGGGGAGCATGCCGGTCACGTGCACTTCCACACCCATGCCACCCATGGCCATGCCCATGGTGGGTCTTTGGTGCTGGTCAAGGGGGATCAGAATGAACAAGACTTGGGCAAGCTTGACCTCATTAAGCATCGGATTACTGCTAAGGTAATTTCATTGTCTATCTAATTAAGTTAATTTCAATTTAATTATCTTTTTAGGTAATTTAATTGTCTACCTAATTTCAATTTCATACTTTTATTCAATTGGTGTCAGTAATTAGGAAGTTGGTTGTGTTAGTTTCTTCTTTGATTGATGGTTTTTAAGCCCAATTATTTGATTTCATACCAATTTTAAGACAAATATGATGAACCCATGTATTTGTATATAATGACATCACATCTTGGATTTAGATATATTTTTTGTTACTTAAAAAGGTTTTGTGCATAAGTTTGAATTTTTTGAAACAAATTGGAATTGACTTCTTTTACTATGTGTATTAGAAAAAGTAAAGTTACGTGGAACTTGGGTGTGTTTGGTTCACATGATTTTTTTATCTTTTAACTAAAAATAGATTTCTTTTACTATGAAAATAAATTTTGAACTCACATGTCATATATTAATCATAAAGATACATGAGAATCAATTTGGACAATGACATATTGGTGTTTGACATAAAGTTAGATTATTATTTCATATTCAATGACCTTGTACCAACTTTTGAAAAGTTTCCAAAAATCAAAGATCAATAATGACATATTTTCGGATCGATAAAGGTTTTCTTAAATTTTAATATTTTATTGGATTTAAAAAATTTAAAGTATCTAGTACCAATTATGAGATTCTAAGAGAACATTGGTCCATAATAACATATATGAGTTTAGATAATAACAATTTTGAGTTTACCAAATTAGTTTACGTTAAACTTTACCGAGGAGTTTTAAAAAGAAGAATAATAGACAATGACGTTTCCGAGTATACATCGTTCATAACATATTCTTTATGTTTGTACTTCTATAAAAGCACTGTACATCAAATACTTTTGAGCAGCAGATTAAAAGATTAGTGTTAGTATGCCAATTAGCTTTATATGTGCACATGTTACACCTCATTTTCAAGTACATTTATATGGTCATGTGGGTCGACTAAATGATGTGTTTCATCTACTTTTTTAGGTGTTGGAGCTGGGAATTGTAGTACATTCAGTAATCATAGGAATCTCATTGGGAACTACTCAAAGCCTCGACACAATTAAGCCTCTCATGGCTGCTCTTTGTTTCCACCAATTCTTTGAAGGCATGGGGCTTGGTGGATGCATATCTCAGGTATATATTACCATCCATATATTACAATCACTTCCAAACCCCCTCCCTCTTCAAAAAAGGAAGGATATGGGCATGTTAACTGAAGGAAGTGTACAATTGGTGCAGGCAAGGTTCAAGACACGAGCAATGGCGATAATGGCCCTGTTTTTCTCGCTGACAACACCGATAGGAGTAGCCATTGGCATCGGAATATCAGGTGGATACGACGAGAACAGCCCGAAATCCTTGGTAGTCCAAGGGGTATTCGAGTCCGCAGCAGCGGGGATACTGATATACATGGCACTGGTTGACCTGCTAGCAGCAGATTTCATGAACCCAAAGCTACAGGCTAATGTCAGGATTCAGTTAGGCTCACATATCTCTTTACTTCTCGGAGCTGGTTGTATGTCTGCTTTAGCTAAATGGGCTTGAAATTTTCTTTATTTAGGGATTTATCTTTGTTTTGTTGGTTAATTCTTAGGTTATTTTATACATGTAATTTTTCTAGGGGAATGGAAATAGTTCTCTATTTTTTGTGTTAAATTTAGTAAACAGGGTTTAGGGAAGGAAGTAGCATGACTGGTGAGAAATAATAGAATTTAGGACTAATGCTGTAATCCAAGGTTGTCTGCAAATACTCTGAAAGAATTTCAGATACATATTTAACAGCTAATCTGTTTCTTCTCTAATATTGTGTTCTTTAGACGGATAAATTATAACACATACACGCAATTTAGGGAGAATCGAATCTTGGTCTTTTATGTGAAAACCAGTCATTCTATCAGTATATTATCCTGAATGTGCTCTTCTCTAGTATTGTTACATACAAAAACTTACGTTTTGTGCATCAACTTTCAAATTTACATATGCTTGGTTGAAAGGGATTCTTGAAAGGAAGGGTATAGGCATGTTTACGTAAATGGGTTGATGCGTTTAACATATTTAGATAATTGGGTTAGATTTAAGTTGAGATTTTTGACACGACAATAACATATTTAACTAGTTTATTTTAAAAAAATTAAATGAAAAAACGTCTACCTGATATATGCAAAGTGGAGGGAAATGAAAATTGAAAAATTAAAGGGGAGGGGGCATTGGGAGAAATAAAAATATGAAAACTGAATGTTTCTTACGTATTAATAGTAGAGGATGTATGTTTTTTAAAAAAGTATTTATAGAGTATGTACAATGACCTTATGATGATAAATGAGGTTTAAAGACTATTTTTAATGCTAATAATTTATTGTAATTGATAATTTTGAACAGATAAATAGATTTTTGGGTAGTCTAAACCTGTAATAAATGGAAAAATGAGTCAATTTCAAATCAAACCGTTTAACAAATAAGCGGATTCTAGTTAGAAAATTCAACTTGCTCAATAATCGGATTAGGTTCGGTTTGGATCGGTTTCAATTTGACATGAACACAAATCCGATCCGAACCCAAACCGACCTTTTACCTAGCTCTATAATTGACATATACACCCTTATTTTTATTACATGCTTAATTGGATAATAGTTTAAAAGTAAAATGATATTTATTTTTATTTTGATTAATCATCTTACTCCTTACCTATCAAGTTGAGGTGTCAAGTCCCGGGACTTAGTCGGTGACACCCTTGTTACTTGTTCATCTCCACAGATCCACCACTTGGGCTAGATTTCAAGTAACCTCCAATTTTATTTGTCTGAATTTTGGAGGAGTAAACAATAAGCTTTCGGGTTTGGACTTTAATGTATCCCCTCTCCGTTGCCGTCATAATTCTTATTGTGGTATCCACATATAGGGGTTCAGTGGAGTAGATTAATTTTACTAACGTTAAAAAACAAAAGAAAAATCATAATCTTGAGAAAATGTAGTAAAACGGAGTAAAAAAGATAAAAATAGAAAAGCTAAGGGTTACACCTTCTCACTTTTATTTACGACATGTTCGCCTCTGTTATTTAAATAAGAGATAAGCATTAAAAGTGGTAAGAATTGCTATAAGTGAAATAAAGAAGCGGTTAAGAAAGGAAAAGAAAGGTTAAGAATTGTAAATAGGTTATGAAAAAATAAATGTAAGAAACAATTAGAAGCAATAAAGAAAATAGCAATGACCATTAGGAGCGACAAGAAGTACCAAACTATTAATGCTTTTAAATGCTAAAATAAATGAACTCCCCTGCCCTAACAATGTTTTCGAATTCCAAAAAAGGTGAGGAGAATACTTACTCTTTTTGCTTGTATTTATCCTTCCTTCCTTCTCTCTACTTATCAAATTAGAAATGTCTGACGCAGAAACAGTTGACATAAAACATTTCGATTTCATAAGGATTTTTTAGTTGAGTCTTTTCTCTCTACTTATCAAATTAGAAATGTCATTTATTCGACTAAGATCTAAAGGAATATTTATAGTCAACCATGTTGCATCTTCGGCCAATGAATTCTCTTCCCTACTTATGTCATGTGTTCCAATCTTATGCCTCAACTTCTTTGATAGACAAATAATTTTTTTCAAGACTAGAAACAATGTAGACTTCTTTAGATGAGCAAGTAATTATTAGAACAATTACAATGTAACCTAAGAATTTCAATCACTTGGATTCGTATGATACATTCTTTAACTATAAAATTCTCATAGATTTTTAATCAGAAAAAATGTTTAGTTTCCAACAACTCACATTTTTTCAATAATAATTTGTTAATTTGGATCACTAATTAATCTATAACACTTGGAGGATTGCCACATAGCATATTATTCTTGTAAGTACAATCAAAGTTAACGAACTTCAAAATCGGATATCCTAGTTTTAAATTCACCACCAGATTAGACATATATAATAGGGCTCTAGAGAACATGTTGCATTAAGTTACACCATATAAAATCCTCCATCTAGGTAATGTCGACCAAATATATTCTCCAAAGTTCAATATACGTAAGATGGGAGCGGAGGATGTAAGATCATGGGTGACAAATAGATCATACTTGAATAACCCTAGACTTCGGGTGATATGATGGAGAATATTAGGTCTAATCTCAAAAAAATCAAGTGAAGCAACCCTATAGAATTTGCTTATTAGATATCCCCCATGATGCATATTCTCACTTTTGAAGGGCACAAAAATATATCAAAATAATAATGATTGGCATCCCTATTGAAGCATCATATCAAAGAAACTCAATGAAAAATATGAGTGCATGTACCAAAAAGAAGCAAGAGAACAAACAATGCCTTCAAGTCTCCAAAAGTGAAAAAGAAGCTCAAAAAGCTAAGGTGCACTATGAGCAACCACTCACAATAATGGCAACATTAGTGGCGTTCCATGCTTCAATTTGCCACTTCAAACTATGTATCAAAAAAAAAACTATGTACCTCATCATCTCCTAAAACTCTATAGTTCATTCATCTAGTTTTGGTTTTCAAGCTATAGTGAAAGAATCTTTGACCAAAAGAGTTATGCCAATCACTAAAGAGAAATTCACCATGTTATATGTTCCCAAAGTTTGTTGATCATGTTAAAGTTCACTTCAAATACCTACTAGCAACCAAAACTAGGTTTGTTTTATGTTGCTATGATCTATTTTGGTGTTAATCCCATCTAATTAAGGTTTGAGAATTGAGATGTTTAGGTGTGGGAAATATTACTACTGTGAGTAGAGAGATTGTTTGTAAGAAATTTACTGAAAAAAACTTGGGCAAAAAGTAATGTTTCTTGGATTTTTCCATTTCCGTGAAGGAGTTTTGAGCATCTGATGCAATCATCATGTCCAACTTGGCTATTTGTAAAGAAAAGTTGTACATTCTTGGTATCAAAATGAAAGGTTGAATCTCCATACCCATTGCTTAGTGTTAAATAATCGACATAAATAGTTGAGACAACTTTCGAAGATTTTACTAACTGACACCAAAATTATAACATTTTTGTCAGACTAAATATATGAGGACTACATGCAATCAATAGCGAGAATAAGTGAATTGTTATCAACTTGGTAACAAAGTATGAAAGCCAAATAGCAAAGTGGTAGAAGCAACCCATTCCTACAAACATAGTAGTAGACACGAAAATAATTAAAGGAAGCAATACTATGCCTATTGGTGTATCTGGGTAGTGCAATACACTGTAGAAGTTGATCAAACAAAATACAAGGATGTACTAGTTTGTTGATGCTATTTTCAACTATTGGCCAAACAAAAGGGCATATCGATGATGATAACTTAAAAAATCTTTCTTAAGATTCATCTTAAAGGCCATAGATTTCAAAATGCCTAGCCTCTAGTACTGTAGGATTGGTGCCTCTCATCATAGTTAAAGGCCAATAGTGCAAGAACAATTCCTTCAAAGATTTCTAACCTTACTCGTGGGGCATCGAATAATGCACGCAGTACATCACGTTGAAAACGGGAAGGTTATTATGAAAACTTATGTTCATAAGTATATGATATCATATTATGTGTAATTAATTGAAAAATTTTTGATGTTTTTTTTGTTAGAATTTTATTTAATATAGTCAAGTCAACTAAATATTATTCAATTTATATTTTAAAGTTATCGTTTGTAAAAAAATCATTCAACTTAATATAGATCTATCTATTATGTGAAATGTAACTTCCCCTTGCTACCATTAAATGTCGTATTCAGGTAATAGCAATATGTTCATTCATAATATAAGCTAAATTCCACGCACAAATATATTTAAATTAATCAAACCTAATCATAATTAATCTTCTTTTAAATACACTTTAAAAATTATTAATGTGAGGAGGGAAGTGGCCCCTCTCAACTAAGAACAAAATAAATGAGTAGAATTATAGACAAAACATAAAAATTATAAAGATAAAACAAATAGTTTTTCCATAAACCTAGTGAAAGTAGAAGCCATGTGCATGTGAAACAGCTCGAGATCATATTATGAGCTCTCTCTATCACTCAATCATACCAACACAAAGAAGCTATTATTAGCCATAACTAAAATTTTTAATTTTCCTTTTTAAAATTAAAAAACACAGATCTGTTTAAAAAACAGACTCGAAAACGGAAGCTCAAAGAGACAAACTCTGAGCAAACACTTTTGGGGGAGAAGATGGTTTAACAGGTATATTATTTTAATAGCAAGAAAGCAAAATCAATCTTATTTCTCGAACTCTATAAAAAAAAGGTCAAAGACGACATAGTTTCTTATTTCTCGAACTCCATAAAAAAAAAGTCAAAGAGGAGATTGTTTTTTGGACAAAGGACATAATCTCACAACTTCAAGTCGAAACAGTTGAAATTAAATTGATCCAAAATAGAGCACCAATCTGAAAGTTGTAGCATGATCTCATAAGTCATAAAGACAGAAAAGTTATCTTCATAAAAGAACCCAAATGTAGTCTCCAAGTTGGAAACAACGTCAGACATTGTTAATCTCCTTACTGTTCCAAGTTGACGCACTCAGACACATTAATCAATGGCTAAGGCTATTCGTGAACTTCCAGGTTTTCATGATAGTTCATTTACTCTGTTAATGGCGGTGTTTTTCGTCTGCCATACTCAGTCTATATAAAGCAATATATATATATATAGCAAAAATTACAGTCTAAACTATAAATCAACAGTTCCAGCTTTGGGTTCTTGTTCATGAATTTCTCCTACATCCATCTTGGCAGCAACTTCAACAATGAGTCATCGCGCACAACTTCTACAGTCACACACCTAAGAAGTCAAAGACAGAGTTGGGCAGATGTATCTAAGTTCATATCTGTAGAATCAATACAGTAAGAGATGTTCTCCCTTTCCTTCATCCAAAATGAATCTCATCCCTTCGGTAAATTATGGAAAATGCAGGACATCTAGCTTCTGTTTTACAGTTATATATCAGCATTAAACGTCAGTAATAATGAACCTTCAGCTTCTCATGTCGAATCGTAGCCTCTAATAACTGATCCAGGTATATCCTTTTTATCTAACACAAGGTTCATCAATCTAACATTCGCAATCATACATTCTTTTTCTATTTTCCTTTGCTTTTGATTTTCTTCATAGTTTTCACAAAAATGCAAGACAGGCCCAAGGGTTCAGCAACATATTTCTTAAGAGTAGCAAACAATGGGTTTCACCTTTCTGCTAGAGGGCACTAATCAAAGAACACCCCCCTGAAAAAAAAAAGGAAGAGAAGCTCGTAAGTACCACATAAAATCTTTCTCTGCATAAGTTCTCCTTTTCATGACATTCCCCAAAATGAAAAAATGAAAAAACAAACACTAATGAGCAAAGAACCAAATTGCAAAAGAATAAAAGAATAGAAAATCAGAAACAATTTTAGTTTAAAAAGCTCAAGGTACACAAAAGCGCAAGGGGTCCTGGGTCCGGGCGTGGGCTTCGAGGTGAAGGAGCGGGCTTTGTGGAACGAGGCACCCTCATTAAATAATGCTTGAAAATCATTACCAAGCACTATTTTTGGTCGAATATGCTAGATGATGACATCAAATAAGTAATTAGATATCAATACTATAAAGAGTATTAAATTGTGATAACACAACGAATTCGCCACGATTTTCACCAAAAAAGTAAGCAAACAAAAGAAAAATCAATAGCACAGATTGAAAAAAGGGAAACTTACCGACTTACTCACAGTCTAACAAACAAAGAGGCAATGAGGGGGCGGGGGAGACAGAAAAATATAAAAAAAAAAACAGAAAAAGCCCTGTGAGGCACGCGAGGCGCACCTATGTGCTGGCTGAGGCGCCTCAAAGGGCTTTTGGAGGGGCTGGCTTGACCCCTTGCAAGGTGCAAGGGGGTAGGCTTCAGGCTTTTGTGAGCCTAGGACGCGCTTTTTAAACTAAGGAAACAATAACTTGCAAAATAAGACAAACCACACTAATTCGACCAACAAAGTATATTCATGGAATTAACTTCAAACTGACATGGATTTCTTTAGAAATTTCATCACCACCCACCTCTTTTGATAGGAAATAGTACAAAGGTGTACAAAACATCATTAAATGAAATCAAGTGAAATTACCACCATGTTAGTCTAGGCTCTAAATACAAGAAGATCAGGACTTAGGAGTGGCCAATAAGACAAGAAATTTAGTTGTACTTACTCTTCAACATTTCTTAGTTTGTTGGTGAGCTTATTGGCAATTTTTTATGCTAAGGCAGAATGGTAGATGCTTATTATTGTTGCCTTTGATTTAGGTGCAATACTCATGAAGGGGAAACATAGCAAAAGTATAAGTATAACTCAAGTTCCTATATCTGGATTTCCTGAGGCCCATCAATACAAGTGCTAACTCCCAGCCCCTCCAAAAATGAAGCATTGATGCAAAGAATGAACCATAAATTAACTAATGGCATCCAAAGTTAACTTTGTTATTCAATGAGAATTTCACGAACATCTACTGACCCGGTAATTGGTTTCTCTATCTCAATCTCCTGGGTATCGCATTGATTTTCGGTGCTCGAGGTTGAGAGAGGCATACCATGCTCGGTAGTGAACACACTCTGCTTGCTCGCTGCTGCTATGGTCTTGGCTTTCCAAAGCTAGTTTCCTGAATTTCTTTAAATTCTCCTGGTAGTGGTTGCTGGAATCATAATCAGAGCTCCCTTGGAATGTTCTATTAGTGGGCTGGGTAATTTGTATTAAGTCACCTATTTGCCACTCAGAGCAATTCAAGAGAAATCACTCAAATTCAGGGTAAAAATCTCTTCACAAATATGTCTATTTTTGAGCTCTGGACATCTACCTGGCTGATTTGCGGTCGTTTCCTTGCAGAGCTACAGTATAGACACGTACAGCAGCACAAGCAACCATTTTAGTCATCTCAGAGGAATCATGATCCTCCAATCTTGGATCAACAACACCATCGAAGTTTCCACTTTCTAGAGCTTGTGTAAGCAAAGGCTGTGCCCATAAGTTCACATTTCACCGCCAAAAATAAATGATTAGGATTACCCGACAACAAATAAAACAACAGCATCAATGCTCTCAGCAGCACCCTGTGATTCCATAAGGGATCAATATCTAGGACATAAAAACAAAAAAAAGCCAACTTGTGAAAGCTCTAAATGTCAACTAAGTACTCGCCTTGTATGTTCAACTTCCCAATAAGAGAGTAACTTAATGATTGGCACTTCATCTTAGACTCAAAACAAGCAACATTATCATGAAATAGCAAGTCAACACAGCAAAACCCATGAACATACCCAAGTCCAGATTGTAGCCAAGTCTAAAACCTAGATAAAAGCTAGCATCTTACAGTAGTCTCCACAAGTATAACTGGAGAAGAGGAGCCTGTCGAAGATCGAACATCTCGAATTCATGAAGTCCTCAAAAAGAGTGTAAAGTCCTCCAAAAAGAGTGTAAAAAAGACACCAAAAGAAACAAGCAAATAAAGTCAATATAACACCTTACATAAAGAAGACACTTGGCAGTAAATTAAAAGCCTGAAGATATTTCTGAATTCACCACTGTTTGCCCTGCATCAGTTTGAAGTCTAGAAGCCTTTCTAGCTACTTCCTCAAAAATGCACATAGATAACCTCCACAGAAAACCCTAGATTAAGACAATTCCAAGCAAATCACAAAACAAAAACAATTTTCAGGCTGGAATAAGTACAGCCCAGCCCCCAGCTATGTTACTCGGACTAAGCCATACCGACGTTGAATTGTTGAGTGTCCGTGAATGGATGTTATCTTAGCTCCACAACTTTTTGAAAAGTTTTGTGCATTTTTGGTCTAAATGAAGTGTCAAGTGTCCATACACATGCCAGAGTATTGAACGTCCAAGCAACATATAGCCCCAGCAATTAGGTCAAGACATGACAGGCATTCTGAATATGATATCAGAATCAGCTCAACACCAGATCAGTTATCAATGATGATACTCTTTCAAGATCCGGGTTACGGACAAGTGTAATCAAGAAAAGTGAGTGAACACGTCCAGTTTGTCTGACTGATAATTTTTCATGCCTAGAAATGCTAAATAACATCTAAAGCAAAACACCAGGATAGTAACCCAGAAGCAGATATATCACTAAATTTGTTACATTTTTTTGCTCTTCGATTGTCAAAAGATCTCAGTGTACCTAAAGGTTGCATGTACAACCTCAAAATCTGCAGGCTTGCAACATATATACTTCTAAATGCATTAAAAAAAGGTCTCACCATTTAAGAGAGAACATCCTTATCCATTCAACCATGCTTTCATCCGTAAAGGGCTTAGCTTTATCAACAGGTCGGAGTCCTCTGATCAGCTCCAAAAGCACAACCCCAGAAGAAAAGACATCTGAGTTTTCAGTAAGTTTCCAACTTGTAGCATATTGCAAGGTAGCTGTAGACCACTTCAAAGTGTTAGCTAGTAATGAATAACAACAATGTCAAATTGACCTTACACAAAGGTTCCCATGACCCTGGTAGATGGTTGACTATCCATGTCAAGAGAAAACTTTGCGAGTCCAAAATCATCACTGTAGAGGCCTATGAACAGGTTTTGTATATGAAACCTTTAGGCCTGTATAAAGGTATAAGAAATAATACACAAAAACATTTAACAATAGTTCTTTCAGGCATATGATCAAACCCTTGGCGGGTATCATCTAAGTCACTGCAGGGGACATACATACACCAATCCAGTATTCACGTACACATCTTCATGAAAACCTCAAGGTTATGGATTTGAAAACCCAAGTCATAATCAGCAATCTTAGCATAGACGTTCAGCACAAATGGGCACCCTTTGAACACATTAGTTGATAGTACCGCCTAACCCAAATTAAGTACCCCAAGAACTTAAATACAAGTCCAAAAACATCTAAAGCAAGAGAGAGAGAGAGAGCGCGACACTACACATGATGCCAGACAAATACTAGCATGCCATCTTACTAGCCAGGAGACTTAATTTTATAACAAGAGCTTGTATGCCACATCGGACACTTGACCATCTGACATGTTTACACTTCAATTTAGACTAAAGTCATACCTAATTTCCAGAAAATGGGTATGTTGGATGCTATGCACTGCACCAGTTTCTGATAGCCCTGCAAGAGTCTCACTAAACAGCATAATAAATGAGGCTTGAGTGATGTGATCCTCATGAATACCTGTCAGTTTCTCGACAGTGTCTCCATAAGAACTGCTTGTGTCAGTATAAAACATGATGAAAAGCTGTGTTGTTGATCTAATAGAAAAACGGAATGTTTGCATAGGACAGATAACAGAATGCATTAGTCAGACAATGAATCCATCAAAATGGTGCTGAACACAGTTTACTGGAAACTGGAGCTTGTGCGGGACTGCACATGCGTTCATCTGAGCCATGAATCATGCTCAAGCAATTTAATGCTTCTTGTCTTTTGATCAAAACAGCACCATCGACAGCTGCAAGTTTGACTAGAATTGTCCCCCACACTACTATCAACTTCTGTTTTATCTTTTTCTATTTTCTCTTTTCGGGGACGGGGGATGCTATGTAAAAGGATCTTGCAACTTATTTACAAACAGAATCTCTACTTCCCAAATTTTTGCTAGAAGTTTTTTGTGGATCTCCTAGTGAACAATCTCTCTACTCATTAAGGCTGACTAACTCCCATCTACCAAGGCCCTACTTTGGTGGGATCAACATTCTGGGCTAGGGGGTGTTAACCGAAGGGAAAGAATTTTCTTTCTGAGAAACAGCCAAATATGGACAAGCTACCTTCAAAGAAAAGAAAACCATATCAATCCCAAAACAGAACCACATAGGACCTCGACATTTGAAAAAATCAATAGCTTTTTAATCTTCCTTGTAAACATATCAATTTTATTCTTAAATTCAAAATTAATTTCTTGCATCGGTTGGTTGCAAGCTCGTATGCTTCTTTGAGATTCTTATGTTTGTCTGACACCATGTGGTACCCCTCAGCTGCATAGTGAGGATTTTATTATCTTCCACTGTATGTCCAACTTAGGAGCCAATTTGACCACCTGTGAGATATCAAATGCCAACAGGAGAACCACTATTGTTTCTTAGTTGTTGGCCACGATCAGAATGTTGCTAATCACCTGTCCAGTAAAAAGAAAAAGGAATGTTGCTTCATTCCAGGACCAACAGCAATCAGAAACTGCATAGTGTTCTCCGCTTCTGACATTAGCGAATTTCCCATTTTTCAGATCAGCTTGGAAAGTTTGATTTACATTGATGCATTTGCAACCAATAATAGTCAGTAATGGCGGCAAAAAACTGTTTTCCCACCTACAATCAATATCAAGATCATTCTGGAGCGGTGTTGCTCAGACTCAGCTATATCAATAACATGGGTACCGAAATAGGTCTCTGTATTCCACTCCATAGTCTGAAAAATGTGTCTTCCTAACTTAAAATGGAGGGTTAGAGGTCCATGTCCGAATGTTGAGTCCCTGTGTTGCTCGGGCTTGGCCATACCACACCCATGTTAAACTGAAGTGTCCCACATGGATATCGTGTTGGGCTGTACAAGAAATTTCATACATGTTGGTTCAAATGAGGTTGAATGTCCATACCCATGTCTGAGTGTCAAGGGTCCGACATGGTCAGAGGGTACTCGTGGCAAAATGAAGAGTCCTCCAAGAAACATAGCAAAGTCCTCAACATGGTACTACGAATGAAAGAAGAGTATATGAGTAACAAATATGAATTGGGTGCAGCTTTTGCCTTAATTCTGTTCAAGTTAGCACTAGACTACTAGTCCAACTGTCCAATAGGAAAAGCCTTGGGTATACGAGTCAACAAATTATTTTCAATCACTTCACTCATGGCTCGTAATCAACTAAGTAAACCAAAGAGTGACTTGCTTTGAGACATCTGTGAAAATTTTCGTGTCTGCAGAATTTTTGTTCACAGGCTCAAATATAATTGACAATTGACTATATATATATACTGCATTGATGCACCAGGAGACAACACAATACACCTATCTGTTGAGCATGAATATGACTTATTCCCCTTTCAATTTTACTCAGAAGATTTTCTCCAGGGAAAGGGGAAGGGGGAGGAAAGTGCCCTTTTAATATGATTCTTCTTTTGCTAGCTAATTGTTATGTTGTATTCACTGCCTAGAAAGCAAACAATAATTGCCAGCAAAATAGCAGATTCAGCTCAAAACAGCAAAAAGCCTGATCATATGAAAGTATACATATGCAAGGCACTACATAAAAATTTGAAACCTCAATTAACATAAACAGCAAGAATTGTGATATAATTGTAAATGTAATGAGCATGCAAACAGAAGATGTTGCCATGCGTACAGGTGGCATACAGCAATCAATGGTGTGATCCATACTAAAGATACCATTGTCCTATTTGACTACGGTCCTCAAGCAATGTGATAATCAGATCATATCCACTATTCTGGGCTTGTAATTTGAGACATCATCAACAAAAGCTCCAATAGTCTGTCTTAGCTATGCTTTATGTACAACGCGACAAAGCAACTGATGGCATCATCAAAATAAGACGTTCTCAATGCTCTAAAACAGAATTATCTTATAGGGTTGGCAGGCTGGGCAGATGCGTATAGGCAGACTGAACCCATTACTGTATCTGATAGCATAAGTTCAATTAGGGCAGCATTTCACATGCTAGAACATCAAGCTTTAAGTCTTTTCTTTCATTATCTTGGAGGCCTTCGTGTTAAAACAATACCTCGAGGTTTCATCTCCCACTTCCACCCCCACCTCAACCGCCAGGACCAATAAAAAAAAAAGGAAATAAGAAAAAAAAACCTACCTCAATCACAAACACAAACACACACAAAGAGTTACAGAAAGGAATTGGGAAAATCAAGAGGATGAAGAATCCAACTTTTGTGTTTCAGAAGTCAGGAGGGGGATTGTCTTAGTTGGGAACCATAGTTTGCTCGCTGTCTTAGATGAGTTTTTGAAGCAATAGATCACCCAACACAAATTAACTTCCTTTATATATTTATTTTATTTAAATATATTTCTGCAGGGGAAATATCTTGCTATTGATGTTGTTTATTAATAATTAATAAGATGGTTGAATACTTTAATAGAAAGGGCTCATTCTGGAAAACAAACATACCCTAATATTAAGAGAGCATTTCCAACATGGATGATAATGTTTCTGTCTTTTTTACAGTAAAGGTTAAATTTTGTCACAAACATTTGTTTTTAGTTCTATGTTAACGTATACATGACTTACATTTTAAAACCAGAGGCGAGAGAAGTCACAGGTCCAAAAGATCACGTACATGAGGTAACATCTTTAGCACTAGAGTATATCCCAAAATATTTATGCTATAACAATCTTAAGAAATGGGCTTCAAACAAGATATCTCAAATACAAAAGTTTAAAAGGCCTGAACTTCCATTTAAAGCAGAGGGTACATAATACTCACAAAGCCTTGCCTGAAACAAGAGGCTTAGGTGTAGACAAAGATCGGATTTCAGGTGCTGAACTAGGAAAAAGTACATTCAATTTGTGCATGAGAATGTCAGCTCTGGATGGTATCTCATTCAAGAGAAACTGCTGAACTATAGGTTTCTTAAACCATTCTAGGACAGAATCCCCTGGAGCTCTCAAAACAACCTTACTAACCTCAAAGGGGGAATCAACTGAGCTCAACATCTGGGCAACCACAATCTTCAAAGTTGGTCCAGTAACAAGTTTGATCCTTCTGGGCACAACACCATAATATAGCATACGCTTTCTAAACCTATGAAGGGTGTGCGCTACAGCAATGAGGGCAGCACCAACTGATAAGTTTCTGACATCAAGTGACCAGGCTATATGCTGATCGAAGACTATCGCCTTTGGAAAAAGCTTATTCTCATACGCAACTTTCCAAACACAACGTGCACGGTTTATCTGCCCCATAAGAACAAGATAATTGAGAAGTACATTAACAAAATACTTAGCAGCCCCTCCTCCAATTCATAATCAATTCCCTGAAAGAATTCTCGAACAAAAGACAGAACAGGCTGTTTTCTTTGCTCTGGACCAGTGAAAAGACCACACATGAACGCATGAGCCTTATGCTTCGTGGCACCAAGAATTGACATCAGGTCCCTTTCATTCTGCTCATCCTGGCATCTTACAAGGTGAGCCAGAATTGATGTGTACAGAATGAGATCAACTTTTGCGGCTGAATTCACATAAGTTTCAAGCAGTGGTTTGGCTGATTCATACAATCCATTTTTCATGCATGATTCAAAAAGTTGCCTGATAATGAAATTGTTTGTCCTTATCCCAGATGAACTCATGAAACGAAGCCAACGTAAAGCAAGATCAACAGACCCATCTTTAATATAAACCATCAGAACGTCACTAGCACTAACATCAGCAGAATATCCCATGGCTTTCATTTCAAGTAATATTTTAGCAGCCACATCCACTAATTTCTTATTGGCAAGAAGTGTTAAAAGTGAAGTATACGTGCTGAGACTTGGTCTTAAACCTGCATTTGTCATTGAATTATACAGCTTCATGGCAGGGTCCACCTGTCCTGAGGCAGCATGCATTTCCAGCAGACAAGAGTAAGTAGACGGGGTAGGCAGGAACCCTGCTTTCTCCATATCCTGGAAAACAGACATTGCAATCTCAAGTTTCCCTGCCTTAGCATGAGACTCAACAACCATTGTGTAAAGTCCATAATTCGGCCTAAATCCTGCTTTCTTCATCTCATCCCAAAGCCTAAGAGCCGCTTCTAGCTTCCCAGACTTGACATAAGATTCGATTAATGAAACAAACAAGGTTGCAGATGGCCTGTATCCAAGACCCTGCATTTCCATGTACAATTTCATCGACATGTCTAGCCTCCCAGCCTTCCCCATTAAATCAACCAGCGATGCAAATATGTAAAAGCTAGGACGAAATTTCCTCTCTTTCATCTCCTGTAAAAGCTTGAGAGCAGCATCAAGACGACCAGATTTGGCCAAGTTCGGTATCATCAATTCATAGGTTGGACCATCCAATGAACACCCAGCTGCCTCCATATTCTCATAAACCTCAACTGCCTTGTAAGGCAAACCTTTATTCAAAAACAAGGTTATTAAACCGTTGTAAGTTGATGTATCTATCTTGCAACCAGACTCCTGCACTTTCTTAAAACAACAATATGACACTTCCAATTTCTCAGCCTTGGCTAAATACTGAATAACTCGATTAAAAGCACTGAATGACGAGACCCCATTATCAACAGAATCACGAATCATGACATCAAACAAAGATTGTATCTTATCGAAATCCCTACTTTTGTTCAACAAATCTAACAACAGCACATAACATTCATCATTTGGAACATACCAAGATTGTCTCTTTGCCCATTGAAACAAGCTGATTGCCATATCGCCCTCATTCACAGTCTTGATTGCCTGAATCACATGAGCTATACTCGGTACGAACTGAAGCTTATCAAGCTGATTCTCCATATCAGGACCCCATTTCCACCTTTTCACGATTTCCACAATCTTAGCCACGGCAGAAACATTCAGAAATGGCTTCTTTACTCCACCCGCCATTACATGATCATCAACGCCTGGCTTTACGCTGCGTACACCCTTGCCGGAGTAAATTACGCTTCCAGACTCATCTAAATATTCTATCTCCTCCGTCCATTCACTGGAAGCATTGTCATTATTGGGACTCCCTGAAGTGTAAGTCCTCACAAAATTGGGGGTTTTTACAAACCTGAATGATTGAGATATCGAATTGGAACCCGGATAAATTCTCGCGTATTTGAATGATCGAATGTTTCCATCTCCAACAATAGCACTTGAATTACGATTTTGCACGAGAAATGGCGGTACAAAACTAACGTTTTTCCGGAGGAGGTCGAGGAGATTTCTCCTGCAGATAATCCTGCGCTGAAGCATCGACTTCAGGAATGAAGGAGGGAAGGGAGGAAGTGTTAGTGGTATGAAATTGGAAATGGAGGATTCATGGGACAAAGATGATTTTCACTTGTGCTTCAACTGCAACTCTAAAACCCTAAACCCTTCGTCTCGGACAGTCATTGACTCCACGCCCTTACCAAACGGTGACAAAACGGCACTTGTGGAAAGCTGTTTCAAATAGGGAAAGTAATTATCCTGAGAGAGAGAGAGACGGGGGGCGGGGGAGATAAAATTAGCGCATAAAAAAAGTGTAATTCTTTGCCTGTGTCTAGCATATATTTTCCTTTTATTTTCTCTCTAAAAATTTTATTCATACTATAAAAAGTATACTAAAAATAAACTGTTTTGTTATGATTGGTTGATTTTAAAACATATTCTTGAAACACTCTATTTTTTTAATAATATTTTTATCTAATTACATTATGTCATATTGATTTACATGAGAGAACATATTATAATTCATGGCCTACTTAACTAGGAAGGCCAAACATACTCAATCTGAGTACAACGTTAAATTCGTAAAAATAGTATGCCACATATAGCAGCACTAGCTAACAGGAAAGCAATTTAAAAACAGGGCCTGTGTAGCAAGTTAGGTAAGTCTAAACCCTAATTAGGGTATGGCTAAATAATTTTTGGTTGCATTGAAAAATACATGATACATGCTTATAGGCAGATCCAGAGGAAAAAAAACAAAGTAATGGGGATCAGAAACGGGAATAACACATACTTTTAAAATTTTTTAAACCAATTGTTTTAATGAAATTATACCATTAACGCATTTCAATCCCCTTGACGGGATTCTAATGTTTTAAAAACGAAGCATGAGTTCTCAACTTCTCATGTATTAAAATTTAAAAGCAGAGTTCGACATATGTATATACATACTCTTCCCAATTCTTAAATCAAATATAGAAAATGCGAAATGAACGAATCCAATCAAACTAATTACTTCATCTAACCAAAGTCCAAACAAAAAGAAACTCACAAACTCATAACAATCCTACCAGACGCCAATTACGGATATTACTCTCTAATCAAAAAATTCAGAATATATATATCCAGCCCAATTCTTAAACCAAACACAAATAATGTGAATTAAACGAATCAAAACAAACCAATTACTTCATTTAACCAAAGTCCAAACAAGAAGTACATAAATTAGAGGCCTTCTATTTCATCCAATTTCAATTAAAATATTAAAAATCTAAGTCTTGATCATTACTTGAATTAAAGAAAGAAAAGTAAAAATTGCACCTCAGGCTCAATCACTAAGTGGACAGTGGGCAGCGCAGTGGCGGTGGCACTGGCAGGCTGGCGGCAACAGGCGGAAATGAAGTGACAGAGACGCCGATGATCAAGAGAGAGAGAGGGCGATGCAGAGAGCAGAGAGCAGAGAGCAGAGAGAGACTGAAGCTTTAAATTTATTCAAAATTTCAAAGATCTTACCATTACTTAAATTAAAGAAAGAACTAACAAGAGGAATAAAATTGCATTACGTACCTTAATGGGCGAGGGAGAGAGGCAGAGAGCGAATAGGCGACAAGGAGGGAATCGGGAGACCGGAAATTTTTAGTTACATTAATATAATATAAATCTAATTCAGCAAAAAAAAAATACTATAATATAAATCTAAAAAACAATCAAAAAAATAAATGATAAAAAATAAACAAAATGTATGCAAAGATAAAAATATATGTCAAAAAAGTATATTACATAAAACTTGTAGTTGCTCCTTGCACAATTTAATAATTGCACATTAAAATAATTTATACAGTAGTTGTGACTATGCTTGTTGATCCGCTTATGTTAGCACAATTTAATACTTATCCGAATTCTAGTTTAAAACATATGCACAATTTAATAGTTATCCACCAAATTCTAGTTTAAGATTTTTAGACCACCTCATATTTGGGTTCGATTGTTTGGGCTGTGTGAGTTTGGTGCCGGTTGTGTAAGCCGACATGTTAGTCGTTGTGGTCCTTTCTATCAGCTACGAAGTTAATTTGTGATAAAGAAAGCCTTTGTGTAAGCAACTCGAGTTCCTCATACAAATAGAGAATCAAATGCAGAAGTAACCATGACCTTTGCAACCCAGGAAGTTCAATAATGGAAGAGAAACAAAAAATTGAGGGGGGAGTACAGTCGGATTGCCTTAGCTAATTCAATGATTTATTTCGGGTACAAGATCCATATATTGTTAAGTACTTAGCAATTGACATCAAAGACAAGAGCAAAGACAACACAACCACAATGCTTTTCTTCTTTCTCGGCAACGTTCTGTTTTGAGCACTTCGTTCAACACTATTCTGAAGGGTTCAATGGCGCAGGCAGTAAAAATTCCAGAAGAAAACATAAAAGCAGCTCCTTCATCCCCATGGAATCAACACAGGCAACCAATAACTGCTCATCGCTCCCGTAATTTAACCTCTTTGTACAATCCCATTCTCATACAAATATTCCACAAATTCATCAATGAGGTATGGCCATGCACCTTCAGCATCATAATTAGACAGCTGCGGATCCACCGTCTGCACAGCCACAAACATCACACATTTAACCAAATATTAATCTACAATGCATGTATTCCTAGGAGGTGCAGTGGCCATTTATTTATAAACGAAGGGTAACATAACCTTGTTCGTAATATACCCAACACCTCATTTATGAACAGCATTTGATAAAATGATCCCTTCTCCACCCCCTCCCCCAACCAAAAAAACCGCACCTTGTTTGACCATTTCTCATCAAGATAGGACCACATGTGATCAGGCCAAAAGAGAAGGGAAAATGCTAGCTAAAACTATCAGAAAGAAGTTGGGACCCTTGACCCTCTATTATTCCTCGTTTGACCATTTCACCTCCGTATATCACTGCATGTCAGAAAGTCCATGATCAGACTTATAGAGAACAATACAACTAGCCTTTCACACTGGAAGCAAAGTGCCACTCACTGCCACAAAATAGATATAACTGCTAATGCAAATTGGCCTGACATCTCAAGCTTAAACTCACATTTTGACAGCCAAATTGCTATGATGCAAAAGGTACAGTTTCATTTTGCTCATAGTTGGACACCTCGAGAGAGGAAGCAAATCATATGGGGACAAAAGAAAGTAATCTGGACATTAACATGGAAAATTAGCTTTTCAGGGCTTCTAGCACACGCTACGTAGCATGTGAATGCACAATTTACTGACTACCACAAAGCGCCATATTCCCAAATGATCTGAGAATTGTGGGTTGGAATGCAAGTTCAAAATGCAAAAGGGTATATAATGTAATAAAATGATGTTGCCCTTGAATATGCATGTTTTTAAAAAAGCACCCAAATGTATAGTGAGGGCATATATGTTGAAATGGTTCATATGCAACCGTTTCACAATCATGTGTAATTGTATATGATTTCATCAGTAGAAGTGCAAATATTCTCTGAATGGGCCTCCCATTCGCCAATCCAGCAGTGTCTAGTGAACTGCCTAAGTATTAGCAGATGTACTTGTTCGCCTTTATATGATAGTTGTGCATTGTGAGTTGTTGAAGGGTAATTATAATAAATAAAGCCTGTTCAGCAAAACTAACTGATATATTTATGCATATTAAACATATTGACAATTTACCCAAGAAAAATATGCAAATTTAGGTCAGGATATTACTGGAATTTTTCCTTTTAAAATAAATGTGAACCATTATCTCGTGTTGAAACATGAAAAGCTATTTTAACTAGCATTTTTCAAACCTAGCCAAAGCTCCAGCTTCCACCCACAAACAGTTCTCATTAAACCAACAGACAAGTGAAGCAGGCTTATTTGGTCAAAGCATTAACCATTACCAACTAGTGTTGATTTCCCACCATCAAATAGCACTGAAATTTTATGCAATGAAAACCAGACCTGATCTTAACAAAACGCAGGAGCAGAATCAGGGAACATGTAACTCTTACCCTCACAAACTCCAATAGTTGGGCCCAGGTGTCTCTTGAGATTGCTTTATTATGACGAACCTAAAGATCGAAAGAAGAATTAAGAATGAACCAGAATAAAAGAATATTCTTCAAGGTCTAGAAGTAGCATCAAAACAAGTCTCCATGGTCAAGTAAAATAACTCTAACTATCTAACACTTGGGTTGTATATCTAGACAACTTAAGGAAAACTATTTATCTCAGATTCTCAATCTAATATATTTTTGGAATTTTCTTCAGGGTAGGAAGAAGAAAATCAAACAGAAACCCTATTTAAGAAGCCTGTTAAGCATTGACATGTTCAGATAAAAACCAGGATTTAAAATAAATAAATAAAAATAAATAAATAAATAAAGAGCAGAAGATGGAACGTAACTCTGTTCCAACATAGGGAGGATGAACACAGTATGACAAAAGATTGTAGCCCCAAAGATGGGAGATTTTTGCATAAAACAATAGAATATACACTTATTAAATACATAATTATATTTGGTCGCTTGGAAGGAACACATATAACGTATTTGCACAGAAAAGATAGACTGGCATGTGCAAGAAATAGCAGAGATGCAACTTTTTCACCCGGAAGGAACACATAACGTATTTGCACAAAAAAGACAGACTGGCACGACAGTACAAGAAATAGCAGAGACACAACTTTGTGAGCCATAAATGCAGAATATAAAAACAACAATGAATCATAAATGAGGCAGGCGTGGATATACACAATAACTTTTCTGCTGAGTGCCTCAGTTACGTGGGACCAATTGACAATTTTGCCAAGGATTTCAGCTTACTATACCCCCCCACCCAAAAAAGGAAAATAAAACCATCTTTGTACGCCTCTCCCATGACGTGGATGTCTCAAAATCTCCTAACTTGTTCCAAATCAAGATTAAGTGAAAAATTTTAAAAGAGAACCTATAAGGTCCTGCCCATGTTACCTGTAAAAATTGGCACCAGTGATCAATCAAAGGCCACTGCTTTTCAGCAAAGAGTAGCTGCCACATGCCAATGGCGGTATCCAATGCCAACGACTTCTGGCCCTGAAATCGAGCAATTTGAGCACAATTGATTAAACGTGGAAGGACAACACTTGAAACCCCATAAGAACTTTGGCCCTATGTATAGCACCCTTAGTTGGAAAGATGCTCAGAAAACTTCAACTAGCACAGATGATTACACCTTTTCTGGAGGGGTTAATTATTTAAACCGTCATAGCCATGATCAGAGAAGAATCGAGAAGAAATATCTGTAATTTAGTACCTTTTCCTTAGCCCATCCAAAAGCAAAGATGTATATGTCGCGGAATTTTTCTGGACAATTTGGAAGTAGCAAAAGTAAACAAACAGAAAAAAGCAAAGATATAATTGGTATATCTAAAAAGTGATAAATGCATTTTCACTCACGTTCGTCTTTCAGCTCAGAGCGCATATAAGGTATTCTTTCATGAAGCTTCTCAAGGGAATCAACCCTGTTGCCAAAACATAAGAGTTTCTAACAGGGTTTGGAAAAACTCAACAACAATCTTCAATGAGAGCCGTTTTAAATTTTTTTTAACAAAAAGTAATGAAAACCACCAGGTAGCCCTTCTCGCAAGGATTCCACCCAGTTGCATCTTTAGTGAGTGCATGACAAACAAATACCAGAAAAATTGAAAAGAAAAAACCAACACTTGCCCTAATGACAGCAATCCACCAACGAACTCCTCTTTTGAATATTCACACATTGTTGCAGCCTTCATATGCCATGAGAGGACCAACTGAAAAAACAAATGAAGACTTCAAGATAAATGTTAAAAGTACACATCGAAAATAATTACGCGGAACACCTGTCAAATCCAAATCTAAATCCAACACCATGCATGGACAAGGGATAAGAACTATGTAAATGAAAATAAAATTTATATATTTTCCACATTGAGTACTTTAACAAACAAAAGAAAATTATCCCACGAAACAGCCCAGTAGACCTCTAAAGAGTTCTAGCGTTCTACCGAGAGAAAAAAATAAGCAATGTAGCCAGAACCACATAACATAAAGAAACAGCCCAACACTGCCAGCAGCTTCCTAAGTAAACTTTAGAAGTTTGAGCCACAATTTGAAGATATTACGAATCAAGTGATTAAAAATTGGCATTAAAACAAGGGAACAAGAAAAGGCTGGGGTTCTGCCTGACAAATGCGAGTTGTTTGTGTGAGATTCCACTATGGTTTGTCAGGGTGCAACTCCAGCTTAAGGCACTGCCAAAACCAATACATCGACTTTCACAAGCTTGATACTTGACCACTAAAATAAAATATTAGGATGCCAATATGATAATTCTGCACAGTGACACAGAATTATGTCTGACAAAATATGGTGGATTACCCAAGCAAGGTGAAGTTCTGGGCAAAGTACCAAAAGCGTATGTGATGTAGCACCTCCATAAGTAGCAAGAGGACAAGAACATTTTGACCCAATTTCAGTTTTGACGTTAGATAAGCACAGAGAATTCAGTAGAAAAAATAGGAAGTAGTACAAGGAAAGCAAGCTATTTTATATAAAGTAGCTACCATGTTTTCAGGTTCCACTCTATCCAAACAAATATACAGGTGCAGTCATTTAACCTCTACATCATAGATAGAGAGATTGATGATAATCCTACGTCTGAGATAAGTAGGAAAAATTTCTTTCATATTTCCTACCTATCTAGTTCCCTCAATTCCTCCTTTCTCGCCAGAATTCTTCTGTTTATTCTTCTACTATGAGCCTCTTTCTTGCAATCATGCTTCATCCTGAAATCGCATGATCCTAGATCCAAACTTCCCAATCTCTGTGACTAGATTAACCTTCAGGCTTGAACTCAGATGACATTTAAGAAAACATTACCCGAGATCTGCTTCTAGCACGGGCAATCATGAAGTACAAAAAAACTGCTAACAAAAATTCACAAAAACAAAAATCTGGGCTGACAACATGCACAGAATGCCAAAATACTCTTACTCATTGTAGAATCCTTATCAATACGCCACAACACACCATCACCACGGTCCCAACTCTTGACTCTCTTGCATGCATCGTCCAGAGAGGGATTAGGCTAGATTTATCAGCTAATCATGTACTATGAAAGAAGCTCTTAGGCGCTTAGTAGGGGGAAAAACAACCGCTTGCTATCATAAATAATTCGAGAAACATTTGAAGGTATATTCGAATCCCTCCCCCTTAAACTCCTTTTAGAAAAATGGCCTATGTGTCACTCCTTCACTTCCACTAGTGACGTCCTACAATGGACTTGAATGACATGACATGACTACAAGATAATGTGACACAATTTCTTCATGTTCCACACTTTAGTTGCTTTCCAGTTTCCACAGCTGCAAGGATCTTTTTAGGCAATTTTTGCGCTTGAATTATAGTTTACTAAAGCAAAATACCTCACTAATTTGTCTCTTCTCCTCTGTTGTGGACTAGTAAGCAGGCAATTGTTTATGATATAGGCAATTTTTTCCGCATGAATTATAGTTTACTAAAGCAAAATGCCTCCATAGGTTGTCCTCCACTCCTTTTTGTCAACCAGTAAGCAAGCAATTGTTTTAGATCTAGGCTCCAAAAGAAATAGCTTACTGCAACCCAACCGCTTCAAAACCAACCCAAAAACAAAAAAGAAAATAGAAGCTGCCTTGCCTAGATAGGGCTTGGGTTCTGGATTTGGATTTTTTGTTTTTTTTTTTTTTGGGGAAGGGGGTCCACACTTCACGAGTGCAAAGAACAGATGACTATATGACATAAAAGAATACCATCTTACTCTGAACTTTGTCAATCTCCTTATTCACAATTATAAAGATCAGATTCCACTACATTTAGAAAAATTTTGGATGTTTCTTTAATCTAAGACGAAGTGATCAAATGCATATTGTATGCCAATGTCAACAACAGGACCCCAGACATTAATGTGAGCTAAAGAATTAGAGAAAAATGGGACAGCAGATAACATATCTAATCAACATCTTTAGCTTTGTAATAATGAGATACAAACACACATGGAATTAACAATGTGGCTGCTTCTTCTTCTCTCTTAGTTTCAATGTTTTAAAATGCATGGCACAAAGAACTTCAGACGTTTTGGCCAATTTTCAAGACTTACCATGACAATGTCTTGAGGGTCAACCTGCCAAGAAGACAGTTGTACGTGTTACTCGATTAGTAAAAAGAAATAAATAAAGCAAGTACAAGTGACACAAATGAACAACATATAAGAAGATGCAGATAAGTGATGAAATTATGAGGAGGGAATGGTAAACATAACCTCAAGAGATCTTTAGGATAATCATAACACTAACTGACCTGGAGATCATTGCAAAGTAGAGTGATGCCATCAACTAATATCATGTCAGCATACGGATCTGCACAGAAAATTTTAAGCACTTCATTGTTTGAAATTTGCATCACACCTAGTCCTTTAAGTCAAATGTTATGGTAATTTATATTAACACCTTTTGACATACATTAACATAACTTTAGGGAAACTACCATAATGCCACTTATTACCAAAATATTTGCACCTAAGCTGACTAAATCATACACAACTGCATACAATTTTGAAATTGCTGCAACAAACCACTTTAGCATATATGCTACAACCATGAATTCACAATGCCTAATTTCTCCTTTTGAACTCAAACTTGACTCTTAACCCACAGATCCCATTGATTTGAGAATAAAGAATCTCATGGTAGCCAACCCATAACTTGTTCCGACTTCAACTTTTTGAAATATCTTTTACCACTTTGATGTGAAGCATACTAGCAAATTCACCAGATGGGTCAGAGGTCACCAAGAGCCTTCAGCATAGAAAAAAAAAAAAAAATATGACTGATTTCAGCCTAACTACTTTGGCACAGAAATGAAAAATAAAACATAGGAAACAACAAGGTTATCAGAAAGTGGTTATCAAACTAGATTCAGCCTACTAGCAACTTGCCAAAGACATGGCCATAGATAAAAGAAGGTGGCGGGCTATAATTAGTCTCACAAACTTCTCATATGCACCTTAATATTAAATCATCCTTCGGTAAGTAGGTACTTGGTAATCTCCACTTTTCTTTTTCTTGTTTCTGATAAGGAAGAGATAAATATATATTAATCAGAAGAATGGATGCAAAGCAAGCATCCTACATTAGGCTATATACAACCAATATGTAGACTATCCACAAAATCAACAACATCAACAGAAGAATGACAAAAATCGCCACTATCCCAAAAGTGGAGAGTCTTGGGAAGCTTATTCTTAAAGCATTGAAAAGAGGTATCACTCCCTAGAAGACTCTTCTATTTCTCTCACACCAAATATTCCAAAATATGGCATGAGGAATAAGTAAGGCTTTCTTCTTTTTAGCTTTTTCTCCCAAAGTAACCCTCCCAAGCAACTAGATGAGTCCTGATAGAGCTTGAAGTAACCCAACAAATCTCTCAAACAACTAAAGGCTAGCTCCCACAAAGCTCTAGCAATAAGGTAATGCAACAAGTGATTAGGTGATTCCAAATCAACCTTACACATAGGACATCTATGCACCAAAATCTGTCATCTCCTTTGTAAATTATCGCAAGTTAAGATACGCTCATGACAAGCTTTCCACATTAAAAAAAAAAAAAAGAAACTTTTAAAGGCCGCAATGACTTCCAAATGAGCTTCCGAGGGAGTTGATTGTCTGAAGGGGACTGCAATGAGGCAGAAGGAAGTGAGCTTCAAATAGAAAGACTTCACAGAAAAAAAAAAAAAACCCTTTAGGATTAAGAACCCATCTAACCCATCAAGAGAGGAATTCCCAATTGTAATCTTGCTAAGTTTTTTTTTTTTTGATCCAATCTTGCTAAGTTTTTTCAAAGAAGCTAAGAATAATGTCATCATCTTCTTATCAAAAATTAAAAAAAAAAACACCATCAATAAAGGCTTCTCAAACAAACACCTAAGATCAAACAATAGCATTAGACCCTCTTTCATAACATAACAAGCGACTCATCGAAGCATCCTAATCCCTTCGAAGAGCATACAGAGACGGGCAAACCTCTTTCAAGGGGGCACCTTCGCACCAAAGATCATGTGCACAGCATTAGTTCTTGTTCACAATTCCTCCTTTACTTGTTAGGCCTTGTTTGGCAAACAAGTGTTAGCTCTTTATATTAATCGTTAGCAATTAGCTGTTTGAATTAGTTGTTTCTAGAAAAAGTGTTTGGTAAAATTAATTGTTTCTGAAAAAGTTTTCTGGTAAATTTCATTTATGCCCTTATCTCTAAAGTCTTTCTTAATTGAATCCGATTCTTTTATGCATCGTTGATATTATTTTCTTTTCAAAAAGAATTAAATTTATGTCAAATGTACAAATTAACTTCACCAATAGAACCTTGTTTCTCAATATTTCCACATAATTTGTATTCATTATCATCTTATTTTCTTTTCAATGTGTAAATATTTATTAGATATGTTCTCTTTTTGGTTATGAATTGAAATTGATATGAGCTTAAAATAATTGGTGTATTTGGTCTTCGTTAGATTCAATTAAAAAAACTGTTACAACTAATTTGCATCAATTCAAAATTCATAGTCCAAATAACATTCGAGAAGAGATGGGAAACATATTCAATGCAAAAGGGTTTTCCCAACCAAACAGTAGAAAACATCGCCTATAAGGGTTTATTCATGGCAAGACGTAATTTTCTTCAGTTTTTGGTCAAAAAGTAATTTCCATATAAAGCTATTCACAAAAGGCTATTGGCAACAACCACTAGAAAAATAGATGTTTGGGGCCAAAGCTCTTTCAAAGAGCAGATACTCAAAAACACCTAAACCCCCAAACAGCTAACTTTTAGCAAAGAACCAAACAAGGTCGTAGTGTAATATTGGTTGTTGACACACTTTGTCCTCCTTGTTGTGCTTCAAATTAGTGCTTGCAGATCTATGTCTATCCATATTTTATCTTCTTGAATGCTACATAATACCGTTGACCTTGTCTATCTTCTGCTTCTTAATGTATTAGCTCTCCTTGCCTTCCCTTTAGAGTTTTTCCAAAAATGTTTTTGACCATGTAATCACCCCGGGCCCAGTTAACCTCGTGAAATTTATTTTCTAAAAAATTTGGTGGGTCTCTCAAAAACTTGTCGAGTCTGGTCCCCCAACCTCATTCCTTGGCTTGGAAGCTATTTGATGGGCTGTCCTCTATCGGAGTACGTTGCTTTCCATCCACGCAAGTAGTTCTTGTTGTTGACTATGTATATATGTACATACATATGTATCAATAAAAAAGTAAGTTAAAAATCATAATAGCTAAAATTTTTTTTTTTTTAAATTAAGCCTCATAGAAAGGACAAAGATAGGGGTCCAAAAATGTTTTTAGCCTTGTAACCCCCCGCGAGTTAGCCTTGTCAAATTTATTTTCCAGTAAACATTTGGTGGGTTTCTCAAAAGCTTGTCCAACTTGCAAGGATAAGGTTGTCTACATCCACGCAAGTAGTTCTTGTAGTTGACTATGTATATATGTAAATACGTATGTATCGAAAAAAGGCAGTTAAATTGGAATAGCTAAAATTTATTTTTTTAAAATTAAGCCTCATAGAAAGGACAAGGTTCGGAGGTTCAGTTTCCCGTATTTGTGTTGAAAATTTACCTATTTGGTTTTCCTAACTACTGTTAATTTGAGAAGGAAAACGAATTCAAGAAAAAGACTAAGCTTGACGTTTGTTTTAGGCAGGGGATGAAACAAAAGTAAGGAAAGAAGTTGGATAACAAGGGTATGGAAGATTTTGCAAACAGAGGGGCGTTTTTGGGAAAGGATGCAAATTCTTCGTCACTTCATCAGCTTCATTGCAATCAAGGGTTGAAAACACTTTCAAACCAAACAAGAGAGTCAAAATTTCCTTCAACAATCTCTAATTTTCTTTAAAACAAATAAGAAACAAACATTACATATAAGTCAGGGGTTTAGATATAATAATGCAACCAAATATCTGCAGTTCAGGGAAATTTTACATAACGAACTTATCAAATTGGAAGTTGTTAATTACGCCAAAAGTGTACAATTGTTATGGAGAAAAGATGAAAAAAGTCGCAAATCTATCAAGGAATATAAAAGATATAGCAAAAGGCCATGCCTTTATATCGGTTGTAAAGCTCCTCCAAATGCCTAGAATCAGCATATGATTTAATTTGAGGCTGGCTGTAGAATACATCAAAGGCTCCTTCAAGGTGCCAATCACTAGCCTTCAATGCCTGAAGAGCAACTTTCTCACTACAAAACAGATGGAAAAACTGATTCTGTCAGTCAGCAGCTTGAAGTGGGTCTATCATTCAGACAAAACCTTCTTTCCTTCTTTTTTAAGGGGGTGGGATGGGGATGGCCATTATAGTAACGAATGACTCGCCGACTGCATGATCTTTTGTATGAAACAGACAACACACTCATTATCACACTGGCTAAAACACTAAAGTCTGAACAAAGACGGTGGGTGCAGTAGAAGCCAAACATTCTGCACCAACAAACAAAATTATTGCACTAAGAAGATATGCGTATGGGTGAGAGAATCAGGTTTTCCGAGTTTTCCATTCTTCAGCATTTTCCTTTCATTCCCCGCGCCCCCAAAAAAAAAAAAAAAAAAAAGAGCGCCAATGTCATAAATTCACACCTTACAGGCAATATATACCATTTTACATGCAGTATAAATGCACACCTTATTCCTGTACAATTATATTTTTAAAATTTTTGAATGTTATAAATTCCCATATACCAGCATACAACTTGAGTACATTCAAGTACTTTCAACTCCTACTCCTCTAAAGTACAACGAACTTTATGATTTATGGAAATGAATTCAGTGGGACCATGCAGGAATGATTTACATACTTAGTCTTCCAGAGAAGCCTTCACATTGTTTGGATTTATTAGATAGGAGAAAGAAGGCTGAATTTGTTAACATTCATCCCCTCACCTCATTCACCCCTATTTTTTTTCCTTTCGGTAATAAAGTAGGATTTTCATCAATACCACATCAGACATCCCTTGTCAGATGATCAGAGAGAAATTTACATCAATACATCTGCGGCAGATTTACAAAAAAATCCTCCACCGATTGCATATAGAACTAATTGCAGCAAAGAAATCAAATCTATAGTATATCTGCTCTTGAATCCAATCCACTGCTTGCTTAGCTGAAAACTGACCTGTGCTGAAAATTCTAAGATTTCTCTCCTTCTATACAATGTACTGACTACCAGCATACATTGAGAAAGTCAGCTTTTTCTTCACGTTATCCCACTTCCTATTCCTTATCCACTTATGCTGTTGATCAAGGGATCTAGAATCACATTGTAAATGTAGCCATCTCATTAACTGGTTCCTAACTTCACTGGTGTATGGTCACTGAAAAACACATGGTTAGCATACTCATGTGAAGTGACAGAGCTTACGGATTAAGTCAATCCCCTCAATGAATCTAGATAGTCTGTAAGCAATGTTTATCATGAAACAACACCCATTGAGTATATGAGTGTTCAGGAACATAATACCTTTCCATGTAATGCTATCACATTGCCATCTCGCCCTGTTGCTTGTTGTACCCTAACTTGATATATTATACTCCAGAGGGGAATGCAGCCGATTCCAGATTGTAAATCCATGCTTAAACTATTCTTGGACCTTGACAATTTGTTTCCAGTACCAGCAATTGTCTTTCAAGTAATGTTTATGTGCCCATTTCACCCTCATATTGTCTTCTTTGTTTGCCACATCCCAGCTGTACTTCGCTGTAAGGCTTTTTGATGCCCAGCCCTCCAAACTTCTTCTTAGACCAGCAAACTAAGTCCCAGCGAAGTCCTCATATATTCAGCAGAACCTCCCCACAAGAAGTTTCTACAAATTGATTCAACCTCTTTCATCACTTGCTGAGGGAGCAGAAACACCCTACTCCAAAATCCAATAACCCCCATCATGACAGAGTTAATCAATACCAACCTTCTAACTTTAGCAGTCAATCAACATGCAAAAGTCATCCTTAGTAAGTCTAGCAAAAGTGATTGGCATGCCCAGATGCCTTCAGAAAACCCAATTAAGGTTAATTGCCTATTCTTCAATTCCAGAGATTCCACCAAATATTACTTCAGACTTTACTAATATGTAAAACAAATGTTTGTGCAAATTTCTTTAACACCTTCACTATATTCAACATGTAGCTCTCATTGGCCTTGCTAAAGATCATCAAATCATCTCCAAAGACAAGTTGGTTGAGTTGCATACTCTTACATCTAGGATAAAAATTGAACTCTCTCTCATAGATCATGATCTTTAGGTTCCTTAATAGGTATTCCATTGCCAAGACAAAAAGGAGAGGTGACACTGGGTCACCCTGCCTAACTGACCCCATGGAACCTTTTCATGAGTCTCATCATTGAACACTAGGGAATAGGTTATAGACTTGACACATTCCACTATCATTGGACCATCCAGTAAGGAAAATGATATCCCAATACAACCTCCTCAAAATCTCCAAATGCAAGGATCATATGCCTTCTTGATATCTATTTTCACCAGACATCTTAGAGAGACACTCTTCCTCCCATACCCCCTGGCCACTTCTTGACAAACCAGCACATTGTGAACCAATTGTCTCCCAAGCACAAAGACTTAACGTGATGAAAGTGCCCAACACATCATTAATCCTCAAACATATAAGCTTAGTAATGCACTTATGGGTGACATTGCAGCCTAGCATTGGCCTAAAATCCTTGGCTTGTTGAGGATTATTAACCTTAGGTATCAATATCACATTATTCTCAATCACTTGCCTCAGAAGTTTCCTATTTCTAAAGAAATCCAACACAGCCTCAAAAAACAAAGAGCCAACACTGTTCCAATTCGCTTTGAAGAACCCACAACTATATCCATCAAGCCAGGGGATTTAGAGTTAGGTATTGTAACACCCCAAATCTTAATCGTATTTAATTACTCTAAATTTGTATTTTATCGTCTTAATATTGTTTAAGAGCAGTGACCCACGTGAAATTGTGGACACGGCGGATTTACTAAAATTATATAATTTATTTCATTACGAATTAATAAATGTTTTTAGACACAGATAATTATTTAAATATTTTTAAGCTCATAAAGGTATACATATATCGGAACGACACAAATTTTGGGTTGGAAAAATTAATCGATTTGTTTAACGATTAAGAAAAACTAATAATAACAGTCTAATATGTGGTTTAAAATAAGCCATTTGTATGGTTAAAAAAACATATATCTATGAAATTAATACTTTTAGAAGATAAGTATTAATTAGAACAAAAAAAAATTGGGCAGAAGCTACAGGACTCTTGGCGTGCAACATGATAAACAAGGGGGATATGGTTTCAAAACAAATCAGAAAAACCCCACTCTTCAAACCACTCTCTTTCCTCCCTTCATTCAATCTCTCTCTGCCTTCCCCTTTGCTACAGCTGCCCAGCCTTCGCCGGACCTGCCGCTGCCGGCAAGCCACCGCCGGCGCATGGAGGGCGCCGCCATCCCTGTTGCCGCAGCTTCTTTCCTCCCTCTTTTCTGCTCTGTTCTGCGCCAAGCTGGGGCTGTCCTACCCCCTGCTGCTGTTGTCGCCTGACCAGGGCCGTAGCCGCCTCCCTGGCCGCGGTGCGCCGCCCTGAAGCCGTCATCCAACGCCACCTCGACACCCCAAGCTCCACCACCGAACCTCCATCGTCCATTTTCATCTCTAACCTCTTTTGAGGCGTATCTTTAACCCTCAATTTCTAAGCAAATGTTATCACAAATTCATGTTGTAATTGAATAAATAGACAAATAAATATTGAATTGGTTGTAGTGGAATTGAATGAACTTTGGGAAGTATTAAAATAGTGATATATGTGAAGTTGGATTTAGGTTATATATGTTAAATAGGTATTGGAAATTAATTTGGGTTATTCATAATTGTGAATATGCTTGTTTAATTTTCTATAAGAGCATGAATGATTGCTTGGTTGTGTGTTCAAGTTATAAAAGCGTGCTAGGGAATTGCATTAATCAAGATTTGGTTATGTTAATCCTTGAAAAAAAAATGGAAGAAATTATTATTTGAATGTTTAATTGGATTTGAGGTGGTTTTTGTGGAATTTAATTAGGTAATTATATGGTTTGCTAAAATTGATTTGAGGAGTATGTGATAGTGAATTGGGCAAGTCATACTTAAATTTGAGAGAAAGAGTAATTGAATCACTTAGCTTATTTCTATAAAACGTTGTTGTTAGTTGAATGAGATTAACGATTGGAGAAATTAAATTGGTTGCAGCATAAAGTTTGTATAGAGTAAATAATGTTGGGATAACATGTGGTATTTTGAGTGATACAACAATTAATTTTAGGATATATTTAAGCCGAAATGATTGAGTAAGAGTTCCACGGAATGGAAATATTTCGTGGTAAAATGGGTTGAAATGATAAGGTATTGGTATTATAGGTTAATTAACGGAATTGTAAAGTTTTGGGATGTAATACTCCATAGTCAGATACAATGAAAGGAAATTAGGAAGTTTGCTTAATTATATTTGGTCATGGATTATGTCAGGTCAGAAATGAATATATGATATGAATTCATTAGCGAAGAGGTTTAGTTTATTAGAAACATTGTCTAGTGAAACCAACTTGTGTAGATACGATGATAAGGGAGCTTATTAATAACTAAATAAATAATAAAGTTATTAGAGATTCAAGATAATTAGAAAATTAATCAATTAATTAATTAATATAAATTGCTAGAAACTTACGAATTGGACTCTTATGAGCTCATACCAAACGGAAATAATACAAGAAGAATGAGTTGCATGTGGGAGTATAAAAGGAAAATAAATGATATCTAAGGTACGTTATTGCTTGTACCTTTTCCAAAATGTTCATCTTTATTAATGAGATTAGAGTTTTGATCATAAAAACAATTTGGACCCACTTCATAGCTCGAGTCACAAATACAATTCCAGTTACAGTACAGTCACATACGCTCACAGTCACATTCACAGTCACACAGTTCCTAGGGGCCCTCCTTTATCGATCAGGATAAACGAATTGTTTATCCAGTCAATTACATATATGACGATCTAAAAGATATGAGTATGATGATCTCATAGAATCGCCATGGCATCCACATGTACGAAATGGGTCCTAAACTATTCCAATGATTAATGTATAATGAATTTACTACACTTTTACATATAAATAGCTTTTGAAACCGATTTCAAATGTCTACACGCTCACCGACTCTTATAAATGGCTCATTCTTATTTTTATATTTTCTTAAATGTTTTTAGGGAAAGAAATGCAGGTTAATGTTGGGCAAGAAGTGATAAGAGCAAAGGAATCAGAAAATGTTGACTCACAACGGTGATCGTACATTAGTTTTTATTCTTGAGAATATTATGGTTAGCTTTTGATGGTTAGATTTTGGTTAAAAAACTCTTGCAGATGTAATTCGCTTATGGAGTTTATTCCCGTTGATGTCTGTAATCGTTAAAATGATAGACTGAATTTTGGGGAGAAAGAACTTATATTGGTGATCTAAGATATGTTTGTGTAATATTGGTATGATGTTATGAGACTTTAAATGTAAGTGTTTTGTGTAAATTAAAAGGATTATCATGTTATTCTATCGTAATGTTTAGCATAGTCTCTTGAGGAGGGATGGCAGTAACGCCCTCGTATAACGTGGTTTTCTGCCGCCTTGCCTCGTTATAGTATATTTGTTCAATGAGTGCATTTTAAATAGTGATTATATTGGGGCGTTACAGGTATTGAGGAAAGTAGCTTCTTGATCTCATGTGCGAGTAAAGGGCTTACACGTGTAATTGTCGTTTCACCGATAAAGCTGGGCCTCTTGAAATATTGTCTCCAAACATGGTGGCCTAGTACTCTTTGTCCCCAAGGTAGAACCTCTTTACTATATGAGCTATCTGGCATCTATCCCCAATATTCTTCCCATCCTCATCTTGAAGGTGAGAAACATAATAGTGCATACTCTTTATTAACCAAAGCAAAGAAATACTTATTGCAAGAATCCCCTTTGTCATCTAATTCATCTTACTGTGCTGCATAGATTTGAGAGATGCAATTAACACCTTATAGGAGGTCTCCGTATCTGTATATTTGTTCCTGCAAATCAGTATTCAAAGGATCTACATGTAGCCTGCACCAAATGAGCCCTAGCCGCTGCACAAACTTGCTCCTGTGGAGTTTCTGAAGAGGCTGCTTCAAATTTTTCAAACTAGTGGTCAACTTGTATGTAGGGGATCCTGAAACAGGGTGCTGCAACCCATCCTGCACTATGTCCATGAAGTTGGGATCTTGTATCCACATACCACAAAATTTAAACTGCACTCTATGGACATAATTAGTATAGATCCTTAGCCTCAAAGGGCAATGATCAGACAAAGTTTCAGCCATGTATTCCACTTCCACCTTATCAAGATATAAAAACCAATAAAGATTATGTAAAGCCCTATCAATTCCTAAGTAAATTTTGTCCCCAGTGCTCTGTCTATAACATTAGGAATAAAATGTTCGTATACACTTCATTTCATGGAGATCACATGCTTGAATACACCTCTTGAAATCAACTATTTCATCACACTAAATGGGGACTCCCCAGCCCATTAAGAGAAGACAAAACCATGTTAAAATCTCCCATTACACACCAAGGGACATGTACTTGACTTGAGATCACCTCTAACCTTTGCAACAAGGAAGTCTTTCTTCTCCTATGTTGTACTAATAAACAAAGGTAATGCAAAATTCCTGCCCGTCCTAAGTTGTTGCACCTTGCAGTCGATCAATTGATCGGTACTATCCACTCTATATTCATCCGTTCTACACACCACCCAGATTCTCCCTCTAAGATGATGCATATTATTAATCAATGAACGCCATCCTAAAACATATTGTTATAGGCTGCCTAAACATTCCTCTCCCTGATTTTAGTCTCAACTAAACCCAAAACATCAACCTTAATATGGACAATGAATTTCTTCATATCCAAATGCTTATTAGGATTCAGCCCCCTCACATTCCAGCAAACTATGTTATGCAAACTATGTTATCCATTTGAGGTAGGAGGTTCCCCCATTTCAACTCCCTCCCCTATGACTTCATGAACTTCCAAAGCCACAAACTGGTTTTGGATGGTAGTACTAGGGTTAACGTCCCATATAGGAGAAGGTCTCCCTCCCTTAACTTGCACAAATTCTTCAACCATGACGCTGCTTGTATACCCTCCTCACCTTGTCGATTACAGTCTGTGTCTGCTGTGGTAGGATATTCCTCTGCCCAGGCCTCCATGCCCTAGTTTATCCCTTCTTTTTCCTACATTCTGCTTTCTCATGGCCAAACATCTTACAATGACTACACCTTGTAGGTTTCCACTCATATTCAAGAGCCTGATGAACAGCTATGTCTTTTTCATTAACAAATTCCATAAAATCAGGTACTCCCTATCAAGCTGAACTTCAATCAGTAATCGTGCTAAAATTGACCTTGTCCTTATTCCTTGTAGGCTTATCCATTTTAGTAGGACGACCAATGTAGCAGCCAATCTTACTCAAGCTGGATGCACTTAGTACTTGACATCCAAATTAGGTAGATGCACCCAAACAGGTAATTTTAGAATGGATTCCCCAGTTGAATATCAGGGGACCAGGGCTTGACCACAACGGGTTTTTGTCAAAAAGTATACTCCCTTCCCGATCGGACTCAATTCCTCAGTAATTGGATGAACTAGCACAGAATACTTTGATGAATTCATCTTCGTATTTCCTGAAATTGCACTCTGACATCTGTCACAAATTGGATTTCTCCCACTCCCACGCCCACGTCCACACCCACGCCCACGCCCTCTCCCCCTTGTCACCCTCGCCATAGCTAGAGCCTCGTGAGAGAGAGATAATGGGGTGCAGTGTTCCCCTCCCTTCCTCTCCTCTCCTCCTCTCCAGCCTTAGATTGAAAGGCAAATTCCTATTTAAGTGGGTCCTCCATGTATTTTGCTACAGGATAGAAGGATTCAAAGTTCTCTCAACCAAGAGTCCAACAAACATAACTTCACTGTAATTTAGGGTAGGGTTTTACATCTAACCCCATACTGATCCACACCCCACCTAGATGGGACTCTAGGTGATTGGTTTGATTTAACTTCATTAGATTTGCATGCTAACATCAACAATCAAATGTGGGATTAACACTACTGCTTACATCAACCTTGTAAATTCCCCGCAGACATACATGGTTCAATTCCCATCAAAAAAATATTGATAAGGAATCACAAAATATGTATTAAAAGACACCAAGGGTGTGTCACCCATGTACAAAAGGGGCAAACACAAACTAACTAAGCCTTCAAGCTCTGGACAGTAATCATATCAACAAATTCCCAAAAAGTAAACTTGGTACCATGATTGAGAACCTAACACCAACTGTACAAACAATAATACAACAACCTACTAGCACGAAAAAGATATAAGACTTAAAGAAGAAGATTACTTGGAGCCAGTAATTGCCATAAACTGCTGGAGTTTGTCACGGTGTCCTCGACCCAATTTGTTCTGCCAATTCAAAACAATGAGAAAACTTCAAGCTACTAATACATCTCACTGAAATAAATTAAACTGAAGCAAAAGCATAAAACCAGTAACTCGCCATCGCAAAAAACCACAACATAAACAAAATTAAGAAGCAAAACATAACCCATTTATCGTTATTTTCAGCCGACAAAGATGGTGTATTCATGAGCTATTGACTCAAATTTGACTTAAGTAGAAACCGAAAGGATTTGGAGATCGAAAGCGACTCGAAAGATAACACTCGAGAATCCAAGAGTAAAATACAGAGAATAAATGAAATCGAGAGAGAGATGAAGATACCATCTTTGAGAGAAGTGAAAAAGCCCTAATTCTGAGAGATGATTGCTAGCAGAGAGAGCAGGGATGATGATGTCGAAGCTGGCGCTACTGCTACTAACGCTGTTCTCTCTCTCGCTCTCTCTCTATCTCTGTCTCTCCCTCTCTCTCGCTGCTCAGCTCAGCCCAGCCCCTGTCGATCAATTTAAGCCGAATGGATTCTTATATTCTCTCGGCTGATGTTTGTAGCGCATATAATCATCGACAACCAAATTTTCTACATTTGCTTTTAGTTATCTTCGCCATTTCGGTTTCTTCTCTCTCCTCTAAAGAAAAAAAAAATAGGCTTTTAGATGCTAAGAGCGTTAATTTTACAATTAATATTTCAATTTTTAAAAATAAAGCAAGGATTTTATTTTTTTATTTTATTAATATTTTTATATAAAATTTTATAAAGTATAATAATATTTTTAAAAACTTATATTATTTTAAATTTAACTGTTACTATATGAATCTTTTTATGAATAATTATGGGAGAGTTATAACTAATTATAATTTTCTTCACATCAAGGAGGATGAAATTCCTTATTTCTTACTAAATAACAATATGAATTCCATTCTATGTATAAAAAAATCTTAAATCTGTTGCTCTCATTATAATTACAATCGGTTATTTTTTATAAATTTTTATACTTCCAATTTCAATAATAATTTACTTAATTAATTATTTATGACATATAAATAATTATTACAATAGTGTTGCAGAGTTTTTGGTAGTTGAATAGTTTTTGTTTTAATATAATTTAATAATTTATTATATTAATTTTTTTGCATGGGAAACAACATTTACTTTGCTAATTATATAATTATTAATTATCTATTACATGACTTCATACATAACAATCATACGTGTCATTCATACATAAACTCTACCCAACTTTATATATATTTATATATATATATATGATTTTTATATCCCGGACAGAGGCGGTAATAAAACTTAGTTGGTTCAGCAAGCCTTCGATTTGGCCCGTCTAAAGCTTGACTTGGATTCAAATCAACTTGAGTTTGAACTATTAGGTGAAGAGATTTTTGAAAGAACTTTTATAATTAATATATAAATTACCATATTGTTCTTATAATTTTTTAAAAAATTACACTAAATGTCATTCAAAAAGAAATTCATATTAAGTTAATACTTGTGTAATTTTTATTTTTTAAAATTATAAATAATTTATATTAATTAGTATATCATAAGTTGGGAGGGTGATTTAACCCAAATTCGTGATTCACCCTTATCTACCCATAATGAGATGGATAACGGTTACTTTTAAATAGGTTGGTTTATTTGGAAATCCTTATGAATAATTAGGTTGGAATGTGGTTAAAATAAGCATATTCTATTGTCATGACTAACCATAAAAAATTAATAGTTTTGTTATATAAATTTTAAGTATATTATTGAAAATGAAATCAAGTCAATACTAAACAAAAATATTTCCATAACCAAAGTTGGGTAGATGTATAAATGTACTTTTATGTATCACATAATATTGAGAAAAAGAAAATCAAATATGAAATGTTAAAATTATAATGTTTAAACAAATAATGGAATTGAGCAATAACCATAAATAAAATCTTACCAAACATTTTGTTCAAAAACTAATTTTATCAAACATATTTTCCATAAATAGTTAACAGATGATTGTCAAATAAGGTCAATAACATTGCCTACTTGGAACTCAAACTCTTGACCTCTCTAAGTAACTTATTCCTACTTACCAACATACTACTACATTGCTTGTTGTAGTTATATGTCGACTTAACCCCCTTCTTCTCCTCTTATTCCTTTTCCCTCTCGACTACTTTGCACCTCCGAATCTTCCACTGTTGAACTCGACTATATTTTCTAACTTATCAAGATATCTTTAATTGAAACTCATATAATGCATCCAAACATTTTGTTGGGATGTGTCTCAAATCTCCGAACGTGCCTAATCTAATACGAACGTGCTCGAATCGGGCACAATTGTGACGAGATAGTTGAAGTGTTTACGGCACTTCTATTTTAGTGGACTTTATTGTTGCGCTTTTTAAGGACCGTGGAGACGTGCAAGCCGTTTTCTTGAGCAATGGATAAGGGAGAGTTTCATTATATTAATGAGACTATCATGAATTTTGATTGAAAAATCATAGAGATTAAAATATCATCATCATCAAGTGCCATCAAGAAAGCTTGCACGTGAAATTTAGGCAAGGTTTGAGTGATTAATTTTCCCTTTCATTTAAAATGAGTTTTGAGAGAGTTTTGTGAGAGAATTATTATTCTCATCATCGATCAAATCGTCGTTTTGATTGTGATCTTTTCTACTCGTAAATTATAGTGAATTGACTGTGCTCCTCGCCTCCGTGGTTTTTTCCCTTATTGGGTTTCCACGTAAATTCCTTGTGTCAATTGATTTATCGCTTTCGTTTGTTACATACTTTTGATTATCGTATTACATCCGAATCGTTTCCGCATTCAAGTCGTTATAAATCCTAACAAGTGGTATCGGAGTTACGGTTTAGGATGTCTTCAATTATGAAGGTTGATATTCGAAGTTCGATGGGAAGATTAGTTCCAATCTCTAGAAGGCTCAAATGAAGGTGGTTCTCATTCAACATGGGTTGTGGAAAATTCTTAGTGTCCCTAAGATGAAGGTCGATTCAATGACGAGATGAACAATGGGGTGATTACAAGACAAAGAAGAGAGGGACTATGACTGATTCTGGTTGGGAGGAATTGGAAAAAAGGCACTTTCGGGCATACGAGTTGTGTTTGGCGCTCCATGTGCTGCGAGAGTACTTGACAAGACAAGCTGCGGTGGAGCTTTGGCTTCGATTGGAATAACTCTACATGACAAACAGTCTCGCCAATAAGATTCGCTTAAAGGAACGTCTATATACGTTCTCCATGGCCGAAGGTACTCCTATTCAAAAACATCTTAATGATTTTAATTCAATTTTTATTGATTTAGAGAGTCTAGATGTTAAAATCGAGGATGAGGACAAAGCAATTTTGTTGGTTGTTTCGTTACCCCTGTCTTACAAGCACTTTAAGGAAATCATATTATATAGTAATACCGATACTATACCTTTTGAGGATGTTAAGACAAATTTGTTGTCGAAAGAAAAGTTTGACTTTGATGTGCATGATGAAAAGGTCGAGGGCTTAGTTGTTAGGGGTATACTTCGAAAAAGGGAATGGGAGTAAGAAAAATCCCTTTCAAATCCTATTGATTATATGACCATTTTAAGTATTCGAGAACTCAATTGATAGTTCAATCCATAACTTATGATTGAAAAATGAACAGCTTAAAAGAGAGGAGAGATATACAAGTGATCTAAAAGTAAGCATTGTCTACAACTTTATGACATCTTAAATAATTTTACTAAATGAGTGTCGACTTAGTGGTAAGTACTCCGCAATTCAATCCTTTTTATCAAATTTCATATTTTGAGGGACACAATTTCCTTACAAGTTACAAAAAAGTTAGAGTGGATTGTGGGCGGTATCCCTATCCTCCTTGAGCCTTTAAGTTCAACTGAGTCCGACTATTTAACATTATTGGATTACCACTAAGTCATTGTTGGTGTAACTCGCTAAGGTGATGATGTGACAAGGTCGACTCGCTTATTTGGACAACAAAGTTAATTATTTGACTTTGGCTTTTTAAATGAAAGTGACACATAGGTGATTGTATTCCAGGAAAAATATCAAATGAGAAGAGTCACTTACAATGAGATAGAAGTTTTATTCCCAACCATTAGACTTTTAATCAAGGGCCATGATTTGCTACTCACTCACCACTGGGTTATCTCCCTCTTTCCTTTGCTGCCATCCACCATATCCTATGAACCCAGTCCACCCACCATTAAAAGCAAGCAGAGCAACGTGATTATCTTTTCATTAATCAAACTTCAATCATAATTGATTTAATCTCAATAAGTTTCAATTATCATATATATATATATATATATATATATATATATATATATATATATATATATATATATATATATATATATATATATATATATACTTAAAATTGAGTGCTTTACTATGAGTTAGACATTTGGCACATCACCATTGGTTCCTTTTGTTTTATCATTTTCCTTTTTTATATTATCAAAGCGTTTTTGTAACACCCACTTTATTATCTATAAATTTTAATTATAAATAAAATAAAGTTTATTTACTACTCTTAAATGACTATGATCATCAATTACACTTTATTGCATATAAATTTTGATTATAGTCATAATCAATATTATGTTTTATTAAATATTTTTTTTGAAGGATTATCCTATTATTTCGGTAATTATAAAATTAAAATTATTTTAAAAAATACTTAATACAAAAAAATATTTATTGTATATAATTAATCTAACTGTTATAAAAAAACTATAATATAATATATCTATTAATTTCAGTATTAAAACTTATATAAATTAAATAAATTATAATAATTATGATAATTATAGTATTCAAAATTCACCTAAGGTAGATTACTATTTTTGATTTCAGCAAAAAATAAATAAATTAGCAATTAGTAGGGAAGATTATATTAATTATCTTTAACAATTTTTGCTATTATAATGAATAATTTTGGTCAAAGTTATTACCTATGTCATGTTTATTGCTATATTTATTCAAGGTTTTATTATTTATTTTATAAAAGGGTAAAAATTACACCATATGGCATTAAAAGAAATTATGATTAATCCCCTACTTTTTTTCCATAAAAATTGAGGTCTTGAGTATTTGGCCAGCAAAACACTATACGCCATTATATTTTTTCATCAAAAATTTTCTTTACAAGAAGCAATAAACTACTACTCAATAAATGATTAATTTCCAATGACGCTCTTCATCTCCATCGTCAACCTAGAAATTTTATAACAATATAGTATCGAGAAGGTAAAGAAGGTTGGCAAATGTAGGACACTATTTTTAAAAAAAGTAATAGTTGCTTCTTTCATTGTTTTAAAATCTCTTTACATACCAACTGCTTAAATAAGATTGGTTAAGGTTGGCTAATGTCCATAATTTTATAAGAAATGTATATTTAATATTTATAAAATATATCAACTACTTAAATAATAACACATACCCATGCGAAGCACATAATTCGCCCTAGTATATAATAAAAGTCGACAAGAAGCAATGTATGAAGCGATACATAGGATATCATGCAGGACGCCATATAGGATGTCAAATAGGTAGATTTAATGTAATTTTGACTCAATTTAATATTGGGACTATTCACATTATAAGAATAAAAAGTCTATTAATCAAAATTAAAAAAATAAAGAATAAAAAATATATTATTAAAGTATACAATCTAATATAATATATTAATTTATTATTATTATTTGAAAAAATAACTATTTTTAACTTATAATTAATTTTTATTATTATAAATTAATTAGAACTAATAAAATTTAAAAATAATACACGGGTATAACCCTAGTAATTATAATAATGAAATACAAGTGCAAAATGAGCTTGATCAAATTTAGTAAACAAAATTAAAATACATTTAAACTAGGCCATTGGTTTTGCGACCCACCCGTCTAGGCCTTCGTTGGAAAATATATTCTTTCCCGCAAGTACACCATGCGTTTACCTTCTCCATTTTTCTTTAGCGTGTTTTTTTTTTTTCTTCTGAATTTCGTCAGCAGGCGTCTGAAATCCAATAAAATCTACAAAAATCGTTAAAATTGGGAAGGAGAAGTTGAGACAAGACTTGGCGTTCTAGGTGAGTAGTTCGTAGACACGACTGGTGTTACGGGCTTCATAGAGGGATGGAGATGAGGGAGAAAGAAGATAGATGTTAGGGCATTTGCAGGGTTCTTCCTTGCCGAGTATACCAATTCCACCATTATTTCTCTCTCAAATCCGAGAAACAATATCCCTTTAAGTTCCATCTTTCCCTATTCTACCCTTTTGATTTTCATTTTCTTCAACGCTTCAACAATGGCGATTCTCTCGGATTGCAAAGAAGAAGAAGAACAACACCACCAACAAGAAAAACAACCCAAATGATGAAACCAAAAGCCCCCATATAATTCAATTCCACCAACCGAGTAGGATTTGTTCAATCTGCATTCGAATTGCTCTCTGTAGAGTTTGATTTCTTCCACACAGATTCTTCTGAGAAAAAAGTGGGTGGTTTGGCAAGGAAAATGATAGAGAAACACAAAGAAGAACAATATAAAAGAAAAGGATCGAACGGGAGAAATAGGAGGAATTAGAGAAGAAGAAGATAGATAGGAAAAGGTTGCTTAGTTGGCTAAAATTCAAGACTCCGGTGTCTGTTAGTTGTCTCTGGGCCGACGTTGAAACAAGGCTCAGTCGCCACAACCTACAACCATGCCCTCTCTTTATCTTCTACAGCTACTAGTGTATGCTCAATTCGCTGTCAAAGATTTGAAAATTGAAACTTTTGCAATGCGGCATGGGCTAAAGTTCTTCACATAGGCAGCCCGAGCTTGCTGATTGTTCAATTTTTTGGTAAATGGAAAAGGTCACTTTGATTTAATAAGGCAAAGTTTTAACTTTGCCGTCCATTGCTTCACCTCGCACATCATTACTTTGACGACATACACTATCCATAATTTAATGACGTTCTATTAACGTTAAATAATATTAAAATTCAGACCGCAGGCATACAAGAAAAAATTCGTATTATTTTTGTCTTATATTCCAAAATTTTGTATTATTTTCATTTAAAAATGCTATCTTAAAATGCAAATATAAGAAAGGTTATATGATAATAAATTAATATTAACTACATTTGTAATTGAAACTAACAGTAAAAATAAAGACAATAAAATGAAAACAATGCTCTTTTTTTGGATGAAAGGTAGACACATTCTTAGTACCCAAAAATAAAAAATATTAATCGTATAAATACCAATAATTATTTTGTCCCACATGGTGGATATTGACGTTAAAATACACGAAAATATAAACTTTTCCCATCACGTGAGCCAAATTTGGGCCAACTCTTGGTAATTGCTACTGTCCTTTCCCCCTTTTTTTTTCCCTCAATTTTTATTTTCTTCACCGTCTCTTCTTTCTTTTTTTAATTGACATTGTAGGAGTTGTAATTGATTTTAGTGATTCTTAAATGACCACATATTAATTAAGTATTTTAAGTATTAATTAATACTAGTAATGTTGCCTATTCAATTTTTATAAAAAAAAAAAACCAAAAATTGAACTAATGATAACCTGCAAACTCAACATCAAATGCCAACTTGTATAACATAAGTCGAGACTGTGGCAATCACACTCTCGCTTATACGTATGCGTGTGTGTATGTGTGCATTTAATTATACTAGCTAATACCTGCACTGCCGCTATATCAATTTTCTAAAAATGCTTCGTAATTTAGAAGTATCATTAGATAAATTATTCATCTATTCAACACAATTTAAATCTATTAATATATAATACATACAATTATATAATTTTTAATAAAGTCTTAGCTAGTAATAAATCTATTAGAATCCAATTCTCAAAGATTTATTTATTGAAATAACAAGTTTAGAAAATGATGCTTTGTGGAGGAATTAAATTTTAAATGATTATATATTTTTTGAAGGTATCAGTACATAATAAAAACGATTATGTATTTGAAAGTACTTCAATTAAAAATACAATGAAATAAAATACAAAAAAACAACATAGTTAACACTGCGCAAAAAAAAAAAAAACTTAGAATAAACAAAATAATTGATCAAAGATATGTTAATCAATCTAACAAAATAATTGTCTCTCCCTTTTATATTTATGAAATTTGACAATCCTCCAATCTCCTACTTCAAAAAAAATGAAATACCATTAGCATTCCGCTTTTTAAGATATAAATAAATATATCATACTCGTATCATTTAATAATTATTAAATCTCGTAAGTAAGGGATACTTAAAAAAATAAAAATAAGACAAATTTCAATTACTCCTACTTTGATAACAATCATATGAGTATGAGAAACGTAATAATCAAAAATTAATTAAAATTAAAAACAAGCCCACAATGGAGTAAAGTTTGGAAAAGAAAATCCAAATGAAAGGAATCAAAAGAAGCAAAACTTATGCTTTTTTGTATACAAATTCACTGTGTGTGTAGGTGTCAAATAGTACGTAGAACATTCATAATTAACTTTCTCTTGGAATAATTGAATTCGTATATTCCTCCTATTCTCCTCTTTGTATAGTCATCATCTATCATTTGAATTACTTCTTCCATTGATGATGAGTATTGAAGAACTGACATGGAGACAAAAAACGAAGCCCAAATCACCTCACAATTACTTGGAGCTACGAAGAGCTAATTAATAGAGACTCAATTCAACGCAGCAAGGCTCGAGCTTTCAAGCAAGTGAAGGCTGATATTGCTTAATGTCTCCGTTTCTCCTTCGTTTCTTCTTTATCTCTAAATGATGCGGATCGTAATTCTCCATCCTATCCCTTTTCTTTAACTTACTCAAAGAAACCCAAATGATCTCAAACCAAAACTACCTGCATAATCATATAATTCATAGTCTCACATATCATATGACAAAATCATAAAATACAAGCAAATAAATTGAAAAAATAAGGATAAAAAGAATTTGTGCAAATGTAAACAATCTTACCTATTCTAACATTTGTGCAAGCAAAAAGGCCAAATCCACAAGACCCACATAAAAATGTAATTTTCAAAAATATTTCTACCAAGATGAAATCTTTTGAAAAACATTTTTCCTATTCTCTACTACAGTTCCTAATTCATGGTCCTTAGTAGTCAATATTGACTTTTTAATTCTCATTTGGCCAAATAGTGAACCGAGCTCTCATTTCTTAATGGAGTTGCTTAATCACTATAATTACCCACTTCAGCTCTTGTAATTACTAACAAATCTTAATTAGTAATAATACTCCTACTCAAAAACCCCATTCCCTTAACCATGAAGAAATCTCATTAGTTAAGAGTCTAAGACTCCTAATAGACATGCAGTAGGTTCATGAAGGAAATTTTCACTTTCATTCTGTTTTTTATTTGCCCTTTTGACTCCATTTAATTTACTTTTATAAAAAGCTTTGTAAAAATTGAAAAATGCATAAATGGGAAAACAAATTCAAAATTTTAAAAAATGAATCAAAGGTTGGCCATAAGCCCATCTCGTATCTGTGCAAAATCTCATCCTCCGAATACTGCACCCCATATTTATCCCCAATTTGCTCGTATATCCGCAATTCCGTCGACCCAAAAAACAAAATGAAAAAGAATTCACTGATATATTTATTATCCATCATATACCCAACAAATTTTAAAAGGTAGGATAGGAGAGAGAAAAGGTTGAAGAAATTGAAAACCTGAGCGAGTGGCTGAGCGGGCACAAGAAGCATCGACGAAAAGAGCGGTGTGGGTGATCTTTCACCACAACCCGAGTTGATGTTAATTAGAGAATTTAATTACTTTAAGTGGAGAGAGGGTGAGGAGCGAGAGAGAGAGAGAGTGCAAGTAGGAAGACAGAGAGAGACGGGGGAAAAAGGAACAAGTTACGGAGAGTTGACGAAGACCGCAAACGAGAGAGAAGTGGAGCTCCGGCGAACTTCCGAGGAGTTGAAGCGGTTGTGGGGAGGTTCGCAGCGGAGATCCGAGACCCATGGAAGAAGACCCAAGTATCGTTGGGCGGTTTCGACTATGCCGAGGACGCCGTTGCCGCCGAGCCTATGACATCCGGGGACCCAAAACCAAGACCAACTTCCCCTAAATGACAACCTTAATTTACAAAATTAGATCCAATTTCGAGTGGTTTAGAGCTTTTTGTCTATGAACATGATTCGTGAATGCCATTGGAGTTGATAGAGGATTAGAGGAGAGCGAAAGTGAGGCGGTGGGGAGAAATAGAGTGATAAGAGAGAGAGAATAGGGAGATGAGGGGGCGGACGTGAGAAATGCAATCGTAAAAAAAAAAAAGAAACCGCTTGAGAGAGGGGGTAACGAGAGAAAAAGGATGTTGAAGACTGGAAAAGAGAGAGAAAGAGAGTTGAGAGAGGGGAGAAGGGGAGCAGTTAGTAGATGAGAGTTTAGAGAGAGAAGATACGATTAAGGGGTCGATTAATAAAAAATGAAGGGTTGAGATTAATGAGATAAATTAATCTAAGGCTAAAAATTAATTTTACCCCTACAATTAAGGGGAGAAAGGTCAACTTAACTTTTCTTTTATATATTAATAGATTTGTAATTTTTGAGTGAGATTGTATTAGAAAAGTGTTATGATGAGGCAAAATATATGAAGGATGACTTTTTAGAAGTTTTGCGTGACTAAACACTTACGTTAAATTGAGTTTTAATTATGGATGATTAATAAGGGTAGTTTAATTCAAGTCATCCCAAGAGCAAATCGGTCATGCTTATAATGTTTGGAAAGTTTCAAAATATTTTGAGACTTTTGTAAATAGAAGGTTTTGTCCCACATAAAAGTTTTTGAGTAGTTTACACTACTTTTTATACTTGGGTTTTCCCATATTTGAAGAAGAAACCAAGGGTGGGCTTGGTATACCACACGCGCGCACGCTGCTGCCGCCGTCCGGTCGGGTCAGGCCGGGTTCGGGCGAGGGGTGGGTTGGGTCTTCATCTTTTTACTGAAAATTCATTTTTAAAGTCTCGGAAATTATTTCCAACAACTATATTTGACTAAATTGATTGCTTACGCTATTACGAAACTTCATCGGTTTACAAAGTTAATTTGCAGTCATCGGTTTACAAAGTTAATTTGCAATCTTCCAAAACCTGATTGTGTGTTTATCAAAACGTGTTTTTCCAAGGCTAGACTCCTCCTCCTTTATGCTTGCTATAAAAGGAGGGTTCTCTTTCCAGTTTATATACACGTAAAAATCCTCTCCTCTCTTCACTCTTCTTTCTCTCGCAAACTGTTTCTTTTGGGCATGGTTGTTTACCTCCATCCGAGATATTAAGAGCGCACGAGATATCCCATAACTGTGTAATCCCGGGGAGTGGTCGCCATCGGAAAGTTTGCATCCCTTCTCGAGCGAAATCACTTTCGGGACAGTGATTCTTATCATGCCATGATGAATTTGTTTCTGTCTCTTTTCTTCATTCTACTCAAAGAAAATCTCTCCAATTTTTGCTGTGATTGTGCTATTATTTCCAACATATAATTATTGGAAGTCATCCTCAGCATGTCTCTTACAATATCTCTAAAGGGAGATAGTTTTATGTAAGACTTACTAATTTATAAAATATTATTTTATTAAGCTTCAAAATTTTAACAGTCAATTAGCCAAAAAAAAAGCCCTTATTTGTAAAATACGTATATCTTGATTTAATTATGTAAGAAACTTTTTAACTTCGTCACCTAAATATGATTATGTTACTCGGATATTAATTAATTCACTAAACCTAGTCATTATTCAACTTGAACTTAAATAGTATTAATTTCTAATTCACTAAACCTTAACGTGATTCCTAATTAGCATCAATTTCGATTAAACCTCACTTTAACTTATAACTAAATTTTTAATAAGCCAACAAATAAGCTTGAATCTAATAAAAAAATTAATAATAAAGAACAAAACAATAAAAAAGAATATGTAAACTGTATGCAACAAATAAATTAATACATATAAAATTTGGTAAAACTATACACAACGAGTTGGATTATAAAAATATTAATATGTAGTGCTCTTGCCTTGATCATTTTGCAAAATTATTGCTTTAGGAAGAAATACTTCCAATAATTCTCCTCTAATAACATAAAATCAAAACTGTAAAAAAAAAAAAAAAGAAAAACTAGACAATGAAATAATTATAAAACACCTTGCCTGAAAATATTGACGTTGAAATTCAAAATTTGATATCTTCCTTTCTCAATTGAACAAGAAAGGCTTCTAAAAGTGCCTTAGTAAATCTCACATTCTATGTACTTTACACTGCCATGGTGAAGCACCCATAAATCCTCTTTTTTATTTTATTTTGGGTTCAATTGAAATTTGATTTGCATTGATATCAAAAAAAGAAATTTAATTTGCATTGTGACATCTTTACTCCTCATCGTGCACTTAGAAGCTATCAAAATGGCATCCACCTGAACCTGCAAGTAAATCGAGATTCAAACTTAACCATTTAATCAAATTTATCAAATTTACCAATCTTATCATAATTTTGTGCATACATAGTTTTATATATAAGAGATGTTTCTATACATTTTGTCAAATAAAAAAATATTTATAAAATAACTTTGTCGGACATTAAATATGTTATTTTCACATTCCTTACATCAGTTTTGATTGATGATTAATAAAATAAATTTAATACAAAATAAAAATGAAAGAATTTTTTGGTCAAATTTGTCATTCTCAATCTTCGTAGTTATGGAAACTTAAAATTTGTGCTTATTTTAAAAATAGTTATTTATTTTAAAATCCTATGGAAAGCAAACCTTTACACTATGCTTGTAAATATAAAAGAAAATAGAGGTTGTAGAGAAAATAAACGTACTTGGATCTGCAGTGATTAGTATAGCAATGCCTCCAAAGTCACAGGTTCCTCCAGCTACTCTGGTTCCTTGCCAGTAACTGTTGAAGGCATAAGACGCATGCCTTACGAGTGTGTTTGGCTGAAAGCACGACCCATTCGGTTGGATAGCTCCACAGTCTGCTCCTGATGCACATGCATAGTTCATACCCTCCTGTATAATTGGATCCGGCACTGATGGCTTTGCTACGCACCATGTCCTCATCTGACCACCACCAGATGATCGCGGGGGCGGCACTGTGGGAGGTGGGAACACCACCGGGGGTTGAAACACTGGTGGGCTCGGAGCGAACCCAATCGGGGATGGAACATACTCAGGAGGGCTCGGAACACTCCCACTTGGTGGGCTGGGCTCATAGTAAGGCGGGGTTGGCACCGGAACAGATGGGCTAGGAACAAACTGCGGTGGGCTTGGTTCGGTTCCTATAGGGGTCAAAGGCGGTGTTGGGTGGGACCCAGCTGGAGTTGGGGTAGCGGTTGAGGGGGTTGGGGTGGTGGCGGGTATACACAAAAAGGTGGGTTATTGGGGTTAGGCAAAGGCAAAGGAGAGAGAGAGTCATATGGTGGTAAAGTGAATGGGGAGCTCACAAAAGGTTGTGGGTTGGGGTCGGAGGAATCCTTCATTGACACATCCATTACCATATTTAAGCTCTTGGCCACATCAAGTATTTTTAAGTGCTTCATGTTCGGCTTCATTGATGTTGATGAGATATGTTCTGATAATGGCATTGATTTTCTGGCATCTGTAGACATAAAAATTACAAGCAACACTGATCAATGAAATTTTCTTTTTTCTTTCCTTTTCCCTTTTTATTTTTGGAGATAGGTTATTTTAATAATGAAGTTCGGTCCTGTTTGATTTACCAGTTGTAAAATAGTTATAAAATTAGTTATAAAAAGTTGTAAGGAGTTGTAAGGAACCGTAAAAAGCGTAAGCTAAAGTTAAATAAAATAGAACCTTTCTATTTTTATAAAAAAATATAAAATTAAGGTTCCTAATTTTATTTATTCATCAAACTGCACCGATTAATATCTCAACTTCTCTTTTTCTTACATTCAAGTATGAATGTTTTATTTTATCAATAGGTGACTCTAATTTTTTTAAAAAGAAAAATAAAAGAAGTTGCAATTTTTTCCCATCTCATCAATTCTCAAGTTTCTGATTGCATTATTAACCAAAGTCTTTTGTCCCCATTTTTTCACCATGTCACTTTTTATAATTGTCATAGACATTAAAGGTTAAGATTGAAATATAAAAAAGAGAACGGGAGAGAGAAAATAGGCGCAAAAAGTGAAGCATTACAAATTCACTTATGAAAATATTACTTTCAAAATTCAGATCCATATTTCTAAAAGTTACCCCTCTTTTTAAACTCATCAACAAGAGTTGTTTTTAATGAGTATTTAATTTAGCTAAAAGTATGATAGTTAGACCACACAAACCTAGCAGAAAATAATTATTTATTTTTTAAAATTAAACTTCCTCTCTATAAATCATCTTTGTTACAAATTAAATTTTTACAAGTTTAAGTTAGGTTAAAATTTTTGTATAAATTGAGAAGGTCTACATTGTTAAACAGACATTTTAACCATCGATTTTCTTCTGCCTAAATCAACAAATTTTTCATACTTGGGTAATTTTTATAATACCGTCTCATTCTCATATAAGAAATACTATTAACATGAATGATATTAGGGTGAACTAGTAATTATAGAAACTGATTAAATAATAGCTCCTATAAGAAATATTAATCACCTCAAAATTTAAAAGTTATAGAAAAATATATTAATAGTCACTCCACAATTTTAATAAGTTATCCATAAAATAATTATCGCTTTGGGGGTATAAGGCCAATTTGTCCTGAGAATTCATTGAAAATTTAAAAAGTTAAAGAAAAAAAGAGAAAATAAATAATTAATCAGAATAAAATTAGTAAATTATAATTAATATATTATTAAAATTATAAAATGATAAATATTATTAAATAAAAAAAATTAGTTACGCAATGTGTAAAACGAAAGGGGGTATATTAATCATAAGCAATCCCTTAATTGCTAAGGAAAAAAAGACCTCATTGTGTCTCTTTAAGAATGATTTTTTTAATCCAAAAGTTATGTAGCATCTTCTGTCGATTTTGGCTTAGGAACTAAGGAAACCACTTACGTTGCTTAATTGGATTCTAGAATATTATGTGAATCATAGACTATATCCATGCTCCATAAATAAAATAAAATAAAATAAAATAATAGACTATATCCATGAAAAATTATTGGGAATTAGTGGCTAATCAGAAAAATACAGTTGTAAGTTATTGCACCAATTTAACTTTTAAAATAGTTCTAAAATAATACTACTATACATATAATATGACCTTGTTAAATAGTATTTTATTTCAAAATTTATTTTCATTAAAAATCTTGTATACTTTCTCAATTTTTCCATATATATATATAGATATGTAGTAGTCAGAGATATAAAAATCTACTGAAATAAAACCCTTCATCTTCAATTAGAACAATATAGATAGTTTAATAATAGAAATAAGTTTTTAATATATCCTGAGCTCATTTAATTAATAGGTATCACACATTATATTATACACTAATTCAAATTATCAAATATATATAGAGAGAGATATTTGTACCCTTAAGAAAATGAAACCAATTTCTTAGAAAGTTTGGAGAATTGATGGAATTGAACTATAATAGAAAACTTACCACAATGTGAGAATAAGTTGGCCACAACATAGAAATGACAGAGAAACCTGAGCCAGAACCGTATGAATAATAATTGATCTCTTCTTATTCCCATTGTATCTTCGATTCTGATCACATAAACTGTAACTCAGACTTTAACAGAGAAGATGTGGAGCAGAAGAAATAGTCATGGAGAAGAAGATGCAAGAAGGCCCTCCAAAGAGAATATCCAACAGCTAAATAATACTTCATACTTGCACCAAACTTAGGTTCTCTATCTCTCTCTCTCTCTCTCTCACACACACACATACACAAAAGATGGATTCCTTAGCCCTCTCTACTCAAGTTGTGTTTCTCAAGAAATTCTTCTTGAAAACCCTAAAATATATACATAAGCTTACTATATTTTATGTAAGACTTGGCTAAGTTTGGAAAGTGCTGAAATATTTGAGATGATGAGGCCAAACTACAAGGTTTGGAAATGGAGGATATGGGCATATATGCTTAGCTTGAGGGTGGGGGAAAAGGGTTTGGCCTCTTATCTTTTTCTTTTGCTTGCTTTCTACTCAAAACCCCAAAAGGGTGTCAATCAATCTCTCTAAAAAACAGAAATGTGTGTCAATGATTAATAATGTAGGCTGACTGGTCTCTTTTATAAAGTAGCAATTGCAGTAGTGGGAGGAGTTATCAAGTGATCTATTTGTTTGTTTTTGTTATGAAAAATATTATGATTCCTGGCTAAGAAAGCCAATGGTGTGCATGGATTTTTTTGGGGGAAGATGGGACAATATCAGTACGGATATCGATCTTTGGCATGGGAGGTGTTAAATTTGGACCTTAATCCAACCGAGTAATGCATATAAGTTTGTGAGGTTCCATCCCAAAATCAATTGAAAATGGGAGGAGTAACTTATAAGCTTATAAACAAACTCAAACTCTCTTAATTTATCAATGTGAGACTTCCTCACTTTAACAACTCTAACAGGAGAGGAGATGATAACTAAATCAGGATTGAAACTTCTTTGAATTTGAGGAAAGTTTAGAGTAGCCATTCAATCTCCCTGTAAAATAATATGATGTTTTAATAAAATTAGTTATTTGTTAATTGCTTAAGTCTTAATTTGATATATATGTGTGTTCTCCTATCTCTAATTTATTATTGTTTTTATCAAATGTAATTTTATATGGAAAGTTCAGTGGGTAAATAAATTTATTTAATTAACAAAATATACAGGAGAGGGAGAAAGAAGACAATCATATATCTTTTGATAGAATTTTTTTGGGTCAGTCGGACCTTTGGTAGGATTAGAAGTACATCTTATTCCTTGATTTTTTAAAAGGGAAAAACACCACTGAAATTGGTCCCTTGGCGTGCATGGAATTGAATTTAAAACCACCATACAGACATATCAATTTTATTGGCGAAAGTGAATCGAGAACACATTTAAATAAACGTTCAATACTTCTTCAATAAAATACGTGGGAGTTCTTATATGCATTTGAGAGTATTTGCTCTTGTCTTTATTTCAACAAATAGTTGGATGAATTGAAAAATAGATATTTGTTTAACATATCTAATGGGTACTCTAGAGTCAGATCTGAAACTCAAACGGTTCAAGTTTTAGAATTGGGACCGGTTAAACAATTCAGGATTTAGTTTCAAAAATTTGGAGTTAGTCCAACAAGTTCTAGGTCCAGTTCCCAAAATCAAAATCTAAAACTGTTAGGATATATTCTGGTTCTAGGTACCTGAAACTTGTTGGAACAAGTAGGTGCCCAAAACCCTTAACAATATTTAAGGGTTTAAGATTATATATTTTATGATCTTTTATAAAACCCAATCCAAAATTGTAAGAAAATCCTCATTAAAGAGTATAGTCCTTTCTAAGGGCCTACATTAGTTTGAAAATTAGAATTTAATTGTTAATTAATTTAAGACATTGGGTTGTATACAACTAAAATTTAGTTAATATTTGAATTATTCCGTGTTTGCTTGTTCTTTGAGTTGGAACAACATTGTGTACTGAATCTAGATAGACAACGTAATATTTACCTCGTGTCTAAAAATTAAATACTTATTTAAATATTAAATAAATATTTTATTATTTAAAAGGGAATATGTCGGTATTGTGAATGATTTATTAAAGTAGGTTTAAAAGTTATAGAAGATGTCCTAGGTTAAAAAATTTCAAGGCAAATGGGTATTATAATGTGAAGTTTTTGACATCCCCTTTTCACCGATGACAAACTAATTTATGTCATCTCCACTTTTATCGAAGCCTTTCTGTTTTATCAAAGGTAAATGAAAATTTAGTCGCTTTGTGTTTGTGTAGAGTCCATTTGATAAACAAGAACAATATAAACTTTAAATAGTATATTTTTTTGATGAAAAAATACTATATTTTTATTTTAAAAAATGTTCATACAATACTCTTCCATCATTAACGTGATTAAAAATAAATTAAATGACCAAATTATCCTCACATTTCTTTGTTTAATACTCTTCCTTTTTCCTAATCAATACCTCATGCCCACAAAACCACTGTCTATTTTTTCGTTCGTTCAACCATCTATTGACATAGGTGCAAAAACACGTACTCTCGGGTGTATGGTTGACGTTATGATCTTTATCTATCTTCTCTTGTATTTATTCATAAGGATATTATTTAGAATTTAAAATTTTAGAAATAATTGACACCCAGTTAACAATCAAATTTCACGATAAATATTACAAATTGAATTTTTTCATAATACTAAGTGTAATATTTAAATTTTTAAAATTTTGTGTTCATCAAATAGAATTTGCACATTGAATAACATTTTTTAATGTTTGGAAAAATTTAGCATGATCTTTCTTTTTTTTTTTTTTTTTTTCTCCCTTCTGTGTCTTCAATCAACAATATCGCATGGAGATGCAAGCAAAGCAACCCCTCTTGCATTAGTCTTGGTCATCTTGGACTCTTGGGTGAATCAATTCTGGACTCTTTGACTTGGTCAGCGGAGAAATGTCTAAAGTGACTAGTAAAAGCCGTAGAGTTGACGAAATCAAAAATCAGGACGTGTTTTATGTTTTTTTTTTAAAATTTATTGTCTCGTGTTTGGAAATACTTTCCATTACCACCAAAAGTGAGAGAATCAAAGATGTCCAACTCGTACGAGCAGGGACTGATCTCCGTCCCTCCCAACGCCACTGTCGGCCATCCCAAACGCATCCCCATCCACCAGACCATCTTCAGAGACACTCCCTCTCCTTTCGACTCTGGCCATTCCAACCACGCCACGCTCAGGTATCTCTCCAGTCTCTCGCTAATTTCATAATCATAAATATCTTGTTATAAAATGCTTTTTAAATGTTTTGTGCCCAAATTTAAAATTAAATAATCACCTGTTAAATTGAAAGAAAAATTATATTATTAAATAGTCAAAGTGTATAACCATTCATAAATTGTATAAATAATTTTGTATTAAATGATGTGTGAAATATGTCTTCTAGAATGTGATTGATTTGACTAAGATATTATTTATAATAGTTCGGTATACATTTAATTTAAGATTGTCGAGACAAATATTATTTATAATAGTTCGTGTACATATTAATTTAAGATTGTCGAGGTGGCCGAGTGGCGCAGGTGATCATATCGTCCTTCCTCCCTTTGTTTGAATATGGGGGAACAATTTCCTCATTTAAAGAAATTGTGGAGGTGATAGCTTTTGTGTGTGCCTTGACATTCAGCTCCCTTCCCGACCCATTAAACTTGTTGGGTCACCCTGAGATACGGGCACAATATAGATAAATCCATTTATCTATTTAAAAAAGTAAAAACCTAAAATTATGTCAAAATATTTACAATATGTTTAAATTGAGGTTAGAAAAGGGGAGGGGAAGGAAAGGGAGGGTACTTACCTCTTTTATCATTGTTTGGAAAAATAAAAAAATAGAGTGAGGGAGGGGAATACTTCACTCCCTTTCCCCTCATTTCGTTAGTTTTTCTTCCCCTCCAAATGGGAGTAAATAGAGGGGAGGAGAAGATTTTTAATTAATTCACTCTCCTTACTCTCCATTTCCCTATATTCTAATTCATCGGGGTGAAAGTTTATTATCTCCTTTCCCCTTTCCTTTGTAAAATCTAAATAGCATGTTAAGAGTTATCTTATTACGTCGTTCGTCATCACACTAAGATTATTATTCTAATTTAATTTTGATTTTTTTGGTGGTGTAGTCTGAATAATTGAAATTGTCAACACGGAAATTCTAATGTATATTCGGAATTACAGACCGTCATGTGCTTTCCGGATTAATTAGTATATAATTGTATACTAATTAGTGTATAATTATACCAATTAGTGTACAATTGTTTATTGATTAGTGTATAATAGTACAGACATTACGTACTCCCAATGCTAATTAACGTATAATTATATACTAATAAATATATAATTATAAACTAATTAGTATACAATTATACACTAATCAATATATAATTATACACTAATTAATTACAGGAGCACATGACGATCTGTACTCAAAAAGACCATATACTAATTGTATTAAGAATCATATTTTAGTCTAACTTTTACTGATAGTAAAAGATTATAGATAGAGTTTAGCGTCACCGAGCCACTTCTTTTTTTTTAAGCATTTCATTTTCTTTTCAAAATATTTATATCCCTTGTTTTGCATGGATTTGAGTTAATTTTTATTAATTTTATTAATATTTTTTATATAAAATTTTATAAAATATAATACTATTTTTTGAAGTTTATATTATTTTAAATCCAATTCTTATTATATAAACTTTATTTATGAACACAAGAGGTATAATTAAGTATAATTTCTTCACATAAAGGAGAAGATGGTCAGAGATAATTAACATATTGAGATCCCTTATCATTCTTGCTAAATAGTAATATAAATTACATTATATGCATAAAAAAATCTTAAATTCGTCGCTCTCTTATAATTACAATCGGTTATTTTTCATAAATTTGTATACTTTCATTTTCAATAATAATTTTCTTAATTACTTGTTTATGACATATAAATATTTGTTACAATAATGTTATAAAGTTTTTAGTAGTTGGATAGTTTTTATTTTGATATAATTTAATAATTTATTATATTAATTTTTTTGCATGGCAAACTACATTTATTTTACTATTTATACAATTATTAATTATCCTACATGACAATCCTACGTGTCATTCATATATAAACTCTACCCAACTTTTAATATATATATATATATATATATATTAATGAATAAAACAACTTACCTATTGGTTATGCCATTTAGAGTAGGTTTTTCTACATGTTAATAGTCACAAAAATGTTTTTAAAATTGGTCTATATTGAGTGTATGTTCTTTTTTAATAAAGCTATTCTATCACAAATTTTATTCATTCACAAGACTCGAATCTAAAACCTTATTTAAAAAAGATAGATACAAACCCACTACACTGATGCTAATTACTTGTATGTTTTTTGCTCACCGATCTAAATATAATTTATATTTCTTTTCTAATGGCAGATCAAACCCTGTTTTGGCAACCATTTTTGCTTACATTGTGCCTTTTGTGATGGGGATTTGCTTCCTATGCCCTACTGCCTCTGGCGTAAGCACCCCAATTGCGGACGAAAGGTACGAATTCCCATCACTTTTTGGTTTTGTTTTTCCAGTATTTTGAATCCTTGGACTTTTACCTATAGTGATATGTAGTTTATTATAACCTGACATTCTTCTCGTTGTGTATAGGTTGCTGATTTTGAGAAGTAAGACCGATGAGTTATAATCTAGAAGCACAAACATGTAATTTTCGCACATGTTTGACATAGACACGATCTGATTCGTCATTAATATATGTGATTATATATGAAAATGCTAAGTTAAATGTGTTCTATTACGTGGAAAATTTGTTTTTTGTATTTCTAATGTTAGTATTGTGTTGTAGATATTATGTATATATTACTATATAGTTAAACATATTATCTCTTTTCATATAATAGGTTTATACACCGTATTTTCTATATTAACAACGCCTCTTTTTTTACCATGGATAGTGTTTCTATTTATCTACTGCCTAAATATGAGACCTTAACTCCTCCAAAGCTACTAGGGGACAGTGTTTCTATTGAGATATTTTTATAACTACTCCTAAAAAAATGAAACATAGATAGAAGAAAGAAAATAGATAAAACAAGTTCTACTGGAAAACTATAAATCATTAATGTTATTATTGTTGTTATGGTTGTTAGTGTCATATTTCTTTTTCGGCTTTATCCTCTTTCTAGTCACTTTTTAAAAAATAAAAATTTTAACCATTTTAGTTCACATTTTTTATATTCTCAAAAAAGAAATCTAAAAAAGAATAATCATTTGATTTTTTTTTTTGTTGATGAAGATTTTTATATTAAATTTTTTCAAAAAGAGGTAAAATGAATCAGGAAATCTGATAGATTAAGAAGGATGGAGTATAAACAGATTGAGACAAATATCAAAAATATTATGAATGTGATGGCGTAGATGGATGTTGAACACTAAGAAAAAAAGAGTGCATGGCAATATGCTAAAGTGTGCTCGTGGAGCAATTCTATAGCATACCTCGAAGGACATGATAAGGCTATATTTCAACAAAAGCAACCTGATATTGGAGGATTTTATAGAAAATTAGAGATGTGATCAAGGACACACTTAACTTACTAGCATTGCATAGTGAACAATATACGAATCGGTTACAATTTTGTATAAATGGATCTATTTGAGCCTTAAAGTTAGGAAAATCCTTCCTAGAAGGTAGCTCCTTCATTAAGATATATGCCCCTTGTGTATATAATATATCTATCTATTTTAGGTAATTCGAAAAATGAATGAAGAGCTTGTCTTTGTTCAAAAAAGAAAAAAACAAATGTGATAAGAACATAATTGCAACTTATTTGTATTACATGTTTGGTTACATCTAACCAAACATTACGTAGTCATTTGATGTAAAGCAATAGAGTCCAATAGCCCAATCCCATAATTAGGATTAATTGTCGAACTTTAAAAACACTCTTTAATTTAGGGTTTAGACCTTCAATTTATCCTTTTAATTTACAAGCTAACTTGGAGTCTCCCTCCAAAATGAAACATTATACTCAATAAATTTAGGTACTTGTTGAAAGAGTCGTGATTACGCCATTAAGAAGATTGTAGTGACTTGGCAAAGATGCACTTGAAGATCCAGCTACATAAGCCAAGCTTGCGGGGACAACACATTCATTCAGTACTACTGAGCATTACCAATACCAGACTTTGATCACATACGAACACTATGAAAAACGGTTGCACTAATTCAAAAGAATCTACTGTTAAGAAACATATTCTATCAATATGCTTCGATTTGTCTGTAATTAGGCTTCAGCACGACTTACATAACCGATTGCTGAGCGCATAAACTTTGTTACAGCCTTGTGCCTGGCTCTTAAAACAAGTTATAAAACAATACATGACCATATTCATCAAAAAGAAAGAGGCTAGTTTTAGTAAACTTTTAAAATGAGGTTTGAAACTTTCCAAAAAATTAAAGTTTGACGATATTATGTCAAACCTCGAGGGACGATTTAATAAGAGTACTTAAATGAGTACATATTTACATCCAATCTTCCATATGGTAAACTTGTTAGGAAGTGTTTTTACTAAATTGCAAATTTGCAATTAATTAGCCCTAACAAAGGATGATATTTACTTGTATATTTATGGGGCGAAAAATGATGAATGTTCATATGGCCATGAAGCTCATCTCTAGCAAGACAAGGCCTCCTCAATACTTCTTATAACACTGCTAAGGCTGCCGCCACGTTCAAGAGCTTTAACAGCTGCTTTATGTGCCTCTTTATGCCATTTAAGCAAATTATAAGACTGCAACACTGCCCATCTCGCTTGATTTGACATCTGCACACAAGAAAAGGTGGCAATAGTCGACACGATTGAATGAAAAATCATTTTAACAGTGAATATTAATTCAAGTGCTAACCTGGGGAACAGACAAAGGGGGTTGCAGAAGCACACAGATGCTTCTGAATAGATTTTCATCATTTTCTCCACCATCAGCTTCTCCATAGATGAGCGCTTCAGCTGCAATACCCGCAAAAAGTACCATGCAGTACCTGAGCAATTATGTTTGACAAGCCAGTCACCAAATTGACAAAGAAGTACAGGAACCCCCCTTCTTTTTCTTTATTGTCTCTACAAGATATCTGTGGAGGTACATCATGACAAGAGCACGTTACACTATATGAACTCAAATGAGGAACTTCATCTTGTTTCAGAATTTCAGGCTTTCAGCCAATAATACATTGCCTTTTTTTGGGTTTCTGCTGTTTTGGGGGGGTAAGCAGGCATGTCTTACAACCTGACATGCAAAATGTTATTACAAAACATATAATAATACAAAACACACTATTGAATGCCTTGAATATAAAGCTCCCTATGAATTTACTTATTTAGAAAGACATGGTTATTCAAGACCTTTTAACAATCAAAAGAAATCATAACCAAAGAATCAGCTATACTCTTTAGAATCATGTTCTAGACCAAATCAAAGTACATTAAACTATTTGTTAATATTTCCACACAGGGTATTACAAACCCTCTTCTCCTGCCAGCATCTATTCAGTTGAAGAGCAGAGGTATTATTTTTATTAGATATGGGGTTTGGTAGTGTTGGCTACATACTAAATAAGTATTCACTTTAGTTGGACATATAATCAATTCACGTCATACAGTGTTTTCCAGTTCTTACAATTTTCTCAGATACAACAGGACCATAAACTTTTGTTCTCCATCAGACCATTTGCTTGCACATGTTCCAGTCACTTGATGTCAATTGCTTATTCCCCTTTCAAGTTGTTTACATTCTTATCATTACCTGTTTTTAAGAAAGGGAAAAGCCTCAACATGCAGATGCAATCTTACCTGTCAAAAGCTGTACTGCTGAGTTGTCCTTGTGAAAGTTCATTCTGCAAGTTCTCATCCCAAAATTGGGTCCCGGCCTGCACAAACAACCCCCCAAAAAAAAAAAAAAAAAAACAACGAGAACGCAAATGAGAAAAAAAAAAAAAGAGAAGAATAGCAAAACAGAAGGTTGAGTTCTCAAAATATCATCTCTGTTTGTAAGGCGTCTCCCAGAAAAGTTCATAAGACAGAGCCCTCTGGTATGTTATGTGTATGCCAGTGTAATTTTCCCACCAGGGGGCAATCCCAAATGCACTTTCTAAGAAAATAAGACACATAATGTTTGGCAGACACTCATTTAGGTAGCTCACAAATAGATCACATTTAGCACACTCAAGGACGTTTATCAATTCATTTGTTCTTTACCATTGTTAGTTTATGCTGTTACTTAAGCTCTTCTCATAGCTTAACACATAGAATTTTGGACAGAAAGATGAGAATAAAAATTCTTCTTGGGAGGACTTAATAGAAATCTTGATCTGGAGAAAAAGAGAGCTTTTTTTAAAAATGGATTCGGCTATCAGAAACATAAAAACTCTATTGAGAAAGATCAGCATATTCGACAATACAGAATAATGAAGCTGATCTCTATAGCAACACCTTTCAAAGTGTCTTCATATCCTCTAGCTAAGCCAATCCTAAGAACAGGACACCCCAAGCCATATTTCTTCCTAAATCAGAGCAAAAGACGTCTCTGGTTATGCTTTAATCATAAGAAGAGAAAAATTCCATTAAAAAAAAAGAGAAAATTATAGCAAATATTGGCTGAGGAATGACTATTTTTCTTTATGCTGCACTTCTGCCATTAAATGGCTTCATCTAGAATAGTTTTCGTTTAAGGGCAGTATAGCGAAGACTACTATGAGATCCTTTTTTCTCAACATATTAGCATCCCGAAATGTACTACATAATACAAATGCAAATATTGAATAAAATCTTTACATTGTCTGAGCATATTTGAGTTTCAAACTTAAAATGCAAAGATTTTATGCAGTCTAAGCATTTGCATTCCATATTGCAAAAAATTTGTTTCAAAACACAAATATTTTGAAAAACAAAGACGTCCAAGGACATCATAGTAGTTTCTCATCTTTCTTTCACTGCATATAATTCATTGGCTTTTGTTTTGGAAAATACTGCTTTTGCATATTGGTGGGAACCTTCTCCCTTGTCATCCATGTTTCTCTCCACTCATAAAAATTAATTGTGAAGACAAAAGCAAAAACTCTCCAGATACATCAATGACACAAGGTAAATGCAACAGGGTATCTAGAAGTCTGACTCAACCACTAATATAATTATCAGTAGACTCAATCACAGTTACCAAGTTTTCGGATATTGTGTAGGTGGAGCAAGTGAAATATGACAGGGTGTTCAAAATGCAGGGCCATCAATTTTTGTGCAATACACGGCTGGACCCATCAAATGAGGAAGTTAGCTTGAAGTAGGTTCCAGTTATGGACAAAAACTTCCATAATGTTTTTTTCCAAGTCCTAAGAGCCAAATGCATTGGTTACAAAACCATTGTTCCTTATTCTCCCACCCCTAAGTGGAGCTAGGGTACCCTTCAAGTCTCCTGTGTCTAAAATGCAGGTCTATCATGTGTAATGAAGCTACTCAAGGTTGTTAATCACCATCTCAGGGAGTATAGGGATCTATATCAATCATAGATAAAGAAGGCGTTTTCATTTTCATTTTTCATTTTTCATTGTATTGAATGCAAGCAAGTGAATGAAGCGTATTTGAGGAGTTCAATAGAATTGACTCTCTCTATCTCTCCTGATTGTACCAGTACCTTGTACCAAATTATGGTCCAATGCACTTCAGTTTAGATAAGCAAGTCCTCACTCATTTTTGGTTTATTCCATGTTGAGTGTCGGCGACAATATCATATATCACATAAACGGGGTTTAAAAAACAAACTACTCAAAAATACCTGTCCTTGGATGCCCATCTGCATAGCTGTGATTGGGTCTAAGATGACACCACGAATTGGGCAACCCATTAGATACGCTGCAAATGCATTCAGCACAGACAATTACCTTTCAAAAGAAAAGCATGCAACACACAAATGTGTCATTCCAGATAATTCATTACCTGAAAGTTACTTTTCAGTATAATATGGCATAACTTTCTACTGTTCAAGGGCTTACCTATCAAAAGATGCCCTGCTTCATGGACAAGGATACGACGCTTATATGGAGGCCAATAACTAGAAATTTGAGCTAGGCAAGTACCACCAAGAAAGATGGAATCTGCCAAAGCTAATCCCAAAATGGCTGCTAGTTGAGGCCTCAAATCTATTCCTTTGGAAAGTAGAAAGGATGTGCCACCAAGAAAGACAAATAAAACAGCACTGGAAGCTCCAGAAACGCCCCACTTCTTGGGAGAAAGTTTGGACACTATCAGAAGGCAAAAATCAAAATAAAAAAACATATAAAAATAATGAATAAAGAAACACACAAAAAAAAATTCTCTAGAACCGTACTCTTATACAAACAATTGCTCCAAGAAACATTGTTGTTTGCAGGATTTAAGGTAAATAAGAAACTATAGTTGCATTTCCCAAACTTTATAAAGAAGATTTAATGGAGTACGTGAAAATAAAATGGTTAGCACGAATTTGATCCTATGATTAGTAAATAAAGGATGAAAAAAGAAGCTACTGGAGAACAGACCTTCCAAGCCAGTTGAAGACTTCAGAATTGCAGGTGTGACATCTCGTGGCCCTTCCAAAACTGAGTACATGTGTGATGTACATCAAGAAGTAGCTATAAGCGAAAGATGCTCAGAAAAGTTCGAGCAAATAAACAATTTGAAATAATCACATCACAGTGATATTCAGCATAAACAATTGCTGGATACAATTATAAGCCTTTTTGGTTTAGCCACACACATAGTTGCTGTGGCAGATGGAAAACTATTTAGACAATCTCTCTGATAAAAGTACTACAAGGATACCATCAAAGATAATAAAGCAACAATTTCCACAAAACTGTATGTCTTAGAAGTGCAACTATGAAGTGGAAAATCAACTATTAGCTACACATTGCAGAGCACAGTGGGCTTGGCCAAAGTTTACACAATGACTTAGGAGGCATAAAGTGTAATTTACATGCAATGCAAAACAATTTCAAATCTCTTTAAGTTATATTCAAGCTTCCCATTGATGATTGTCTGAATTATACCTTTACAGTGCTCAATGCATTTGAGTTCCATTGTGTTTATGCCAGTTTTAAAGATAAGCTATGAATTACATGTCCTTTTCACCCCACAAAAGCACGTCAATAAATAAACATTTACGTATGAAAATGGACAACATACTCCTCAACCAACTACAAAAAATCAAGCAAATGAAAAGTAAGTGCTAAATAAAGGTAACTAACATAGGAATGGAAATTAACAAAGTCCTATGGGTTTTAGTTAGTAAGTTTTCAATTGGATAGGTTGGATCCCCATATGTACTCAAGCTTCAGGAAACTCACAAGGGCATAATTCAGGTTTAGGTCAGAGAATGCACAACCCAAACCCAAAATGAATGCAGTTAACCTAACAAGCAAGAGTGTTTTTTTAAACATTAATCTTTTTCTTTATATTATGAATACAAGCTAAATATTCTTTGTTTTATCACTATCAAATCATTACTAGATCTTGGATGAAGAATCAAACCATATTATACAAAACAGTGAAGATTTAAAATATAGAGATATTGGAGAATATGAAAAGGATAAAAATAGCAGAGAAAATATCTTTAAGAGAGACTAAAATGGATTTACAAAGAAATAAGTGTACTCATGCCTACTCTGTTAGATATTTAAAAGTTTATTGAAGTTGAAGCTGTTTGCAATTTCAAGTTTTTTACTTGATCATAAAGATGAAGATTAGAGATATAGTTTTTGCCATAACGAGTTTGCTGTTCTAAGAGATGAAAGTGGATAAGCGCCACTGTTCCTCAAACATAGGGACACTAAACAGAGATGAAAACTATGAAGAGAAACAAAAGGGAAAAGAGGAGAGCAGGAGGTTTTTGGTCGTCTTATCCATCACATAACTTATTCTTTTGAGTAAGAAACCTGGTGACCAATGCAATGGATCATATTAACTCACTGATTTCCAGGTCATTTGGATCTGGGTCATTCTGCTTTCAATTTGAAAGGTCAGTTTCAAGACCCAAACATTTGGTCATGTTTGAGTAGGGTTTTAATGTCACTTTTTGAAATGTCTAATTTCTAGACGTACAATCACAACTGACAGAAGTGACATCTATAACAATAGGGAACAAAAGCCACTCAACATCAATCTAATCATTGTAATCTACTTAAGCCCTGTTCTATTTAGCTTTAGCTTACAAACTTACAACTCCTTCCAGCTGTAAGCTCCTTACAACTTTTTATAACTAATTTTATACACAGCTAAATGAAACAGGCCCTTAATGCTCAATAAAAGTCCAACCTTCATCCCTTTACACACCCTTTCAATTGTTCAGAGGATTCACCCCTTGAAGCTGCTAGCAAAGAATATATTCTGCATGAATGTTGAGGACAGAGGAAAGGCAGTGAAAAACAGATATACACCCTAGTAACCTCCCATAGAGAATGACATTAAAAGTTAATGTTGCAATGGCTTGCCATCCCCAGCTGTCAATTTTAAGTTAGTAAATCACATATCTTACCAAAGGTCATGTCATGACTATCGAAATAATAACTACCAACAACCACAAAAGGATCCCACCAAAGCAAGCTTTGGGGAATTCCGGATGTATGCAACCTTACCACTAGCAAGTTCCAAATGTCTTCAAAATAGACACAAGAATTCTGCAGCAACATGCCCAAACCCATTTGTTTTGCTTCAATGCTAGATACTCCAATTATTATATTTCTACTATGAATGTCAGCTACTTAGCCAGTAAAGTCAATAGAGATGGTACTGTGGAAATCATGAATGCACCAGCCTCTTGAGCCTTCCTTCACATTCTTTCACACGCACATTTGCGCGCACACTAACATAGAAACATAATGCAGATTGCAGATGAATTAACAAATACGTTCCTGCTGCTCTTAATAAACTCCATATAACCAATCGCCATTAATCTATTTGATTGAGTACATTGAGGTGCACAACTATCTCAAAGTCCCAACTTCTGTGATAGGAAATTCCACGGTGAAGCAGAAGTAGGTGCAGGGATCATCCAATAAGAATTATGGGAAAGCCACTCCCCCCCAACCCTCCACCCCTCCGCCGAGTTGTGGTTTTCCATAGATGAGAAATCCTAAAACCTCTTAACAACTTTGCAACTATGCATGTTCATCAACTGTTCTGTGTATTCCAGACATCCTAAACAATTCAAGAACAATGGGAAAGCGTGTTGGTATCCCCTAACATGACCATAAAAACGAGGCACACAGCAGATAGTAGCACCCTCATATGACTATGTCCACAAAAGCAGTTCGGATAATAAAACTAAAGGTTTTCTTACCGTCCAAATGCAATTACAAAATGCAAACTGGGACAAAAATGATTTAAGAAAGAGATCACACACAAAGATAGTCAGCCTGAGAAGCAAAGCTGCCACAATGATTACTATCCCCACAAAGCACCAAGAATTTTTGTGCTCTTGTCACTCATTCACTCCCTCACCTTTCTAGAAGCTTCAGCTATCAGTCGCATGCTAAGAAAAGTAAGTAAAGTCTGAGTGAGGCCTATAACCCTTCTTGTGTCCTTATCCCCCATTTCGTAAAACAACAATTAACAAAAATGGCAATTGTTTAAGGAAAAGAATCAGAAAATGAAACCCGCAGTTGTACAGTTACAAAATATTAGAAAGTGGGAAAAAATAAGGTGAAACACATGGTAAACAGGATACAATGCGAAAGTGAAACCTATGGCCATATTGAATACAAACTGTAGTTTATTTTTCGAAAAACAGTTGTTTTTTTATTGACAAGAGAGGAAATACTTCATTCCAATTCAAAAACCATCGTTCCTCTAATAAGAGAGAAGAAATGTTTAAATAAGTGCAGACAGCCCCCAAAACAGCATATTAGCATGTGTTCCGGGAATGGCTCGAAGAACAAAAAGAAATTCCATAAAAATATGTGAACATTAGCCCCACTACAATCTTATGACATTCTTATCTAACAATAGCACTCACATAAGCACCTGCTAGGAAAAAACAAAAGAGAGGCAACTGTCTTATTAGCTCCAAATCAAAGATAATTTTACATGGAAATCTCCATGGTTACTACTGGATCTGTCAATCAGCTCAATGAAAGGAAAATACATCACAATGAAAAAGGTCATCTCCCATATCTCCAATTTTGTGATTGATACCTAACTCAAAACGCCCGACATAGCTGAATTTAACCCTAAAGTTTAAATCCTTCATATTAGTTTTATCTAACAACAGCAATAAATTTTCACTAACTGCCAGACATTTTACTTTGCAATGAAGTCTAAAGCTGGGAGCTAATGTGTCAACTTATAATCATAGTTAGCAGGACTGCTCCATCCCCCCGGGTCCCAAAAGATCTGCATTCCAGGAACAAGCGAGCAGGAGGTGTTCCTACTATCTATGCTCATAATAATATAGATGAAGAAACTATTCAAAGTACATAAGCTGGGGCCACTTGAGGACATAATTTTAGATTGAAAGAATGAACATTGTACACCATTTTAGGTTCTAACTTAAATTTATAGTTAGTGAAAATCCAATATGTAAACAAGTCCCTTACAATAAATTTCTTCTGTATACCTGCAAGTTTATACACATGTTGCAGAAAGCACAAAGCTGTGCTGAAAGTCATAATACCCCCGATTTGAAATTACAAACGTAATTCATTAGGGAACATGGAACAGTTCTAACTTGTGGAACAAAAATTCGCTAAAGATCATCATAATCAACGTTACTTGGACTCGGACATACCCAGCAGGAATCTTGATTCTTCAAGACAGATGTCATTGTTGGGCTCGAAAATTCTCACAGAATTTTGAGTTTTCCTGGTCTGAAATGAAGGCTCTCCGTATCCATGTCAATGTATCAATGTCCAACACAGGTACTCAATATGAAATGAAGAGTTTGAGTAACATAGCACGTAATCCTTTCTCTAGCAAGAATAGTAATTGGATGAGCAACAACAATTTTGAGCTAACTGATGTCCACTATTATAAAGATCATCCATAGTTGAACCTAATTAATTTATACACAAAGACACTTCTTATCAACTCAAACCCTCTTAATGTCATCATTGAAGAGGGAACAATAAGATATCATCAAATAAGATGGTACCATGAAATGATCGATTCACATATAACCTTCCCACTTTAAAAGTAGATATGAAACACAGTCAATATATTTAATGATTCCTTTGAAACTGTCCCTTAATGCAAATTTCAAAATTTTTTAGGGGTAGAAATTGAAAGAGACTTACCAATATTCCTACACTTCCCAAAATTAGGCAACAACCCTCTGTCCTTGAGGAACGCATAAGCACTGCCCACAAGCCTCATATCATCTGCATTCAAGCAAGTGTCTAAAACCTCCCAATCTCTACCAAAACCAGGAAATCCAAACTCAGGACGAGCCTGAACGCCAGACCCAGTTGAGTCGGTGGGATCAAGTTGGAGGCCATCAATATCAATGGACTTCAAAAGTCTGAGAGCTTTGGCAAGGTCCTTGTCTCTCACCGCTTCTTCGTACTCCTTCCACTCCTTTAGAGCTCCAACCAGTGACGTGGGTCGGGTTTTAATGGTGAATCTGGAGTGCCCATACGGGCGAATTGGGCAGCGGAATGGAGGAAGGCGAGTGAGAGGCTTAGGAGAGAGAAAGGGAGGAGAAATTTTGATGTACACAAGGGGAAGGGCAGTGCCATGGGAGGTGCGAGATTAACATTCGGTAAAGCTCCCAACAAGAACGGGAGTTTAATTAGTTACTCTTAACCTGTCAGACCCTCTACTTTCACAAAAAAAAAAGATACAGGGGATATTTTTTTCAGAGGCTAACCACAACCTATTAGTAGTGTTACTTTCATAAATAGCAGAATATAAATTACAATTTTCCTAACCGTATTTATTAGGATCGTTTTTATTTTATACATTCACAAATCGCAAAAAAATTATATACTTTATTAAATTAAATAATAAATTTTTTAGAGGTGGTATAAGTTATTGAACTCATATAAGAGCTTTAGCCTATTTGGCATTGTTGCTCCTTGCCTCCCTTCTCAATCAAGTTTGAATATGTGAGGAAATTTCATTCTATCATTTATTTGAGTAGATGTAGCGGATAATTTTGACTCTAATGAGTCTTTCATAAAATAGGAAGCTCGGCGGTGAATGAAGTGTGTCAAACAAAGGGCGATTGGGAGTTAGGAAGATTCACCGTTCCAACTTTATTTTTCTTACAAAATATAGTTTAGGACAATTTTGGTAGTTAAATTTACAAATAATCGGAACACTTAAAATCGTTGTCCTATCCTTTGTGATTATGTTAGGATGACGAGGTTAACTATCAATCAAGTTATAATTCTTGTAAGGCGTCCGATGAAATAGTGTAAAAGCATATTTGGAAATTTAGATGGTTACCTAAAAGACACGATGCTCAGTTGCTAGTGGCAAGGCTACGATTAGCAATTGTTCGTCATGAATTTAGGGACTAGAATTCATCTTTAGCTCATCAAATCTCTAATATTCCTTTTAGGGATATAAGAGGATATCATTGTTTTTAAAGTGGAATTTTGAATATAGTTGGAGTCTAAAGGCGTGTCAAGAGTGAAAAGCGTCCATTGCGGGTCTTGTAGGGATATTTCACTCAAATGAGTGCTCCGTTTGTTTCAAAATATGTCACTTTAATTAAATTTTTCATTTCACAATTATTTTATAATCTCAATAACATATTAATTACTAATTTATTAATTTCGTTCTTATTGCTTTTTTCTCTCCTTTTTTTCATTAACCTTCCACATTTCCAATGAAATTTTAGATAACTTAACCTTTTAACACAAATATTATCATAAATTTTATATTTCCTAGTATTTCCTCACAACCAAAAATGACAAGGGAGTACATCTTTGTAACAGAGGAATCAAGGCAGGATAGTTCACTGTAATCATAAAAAGTGAGTGGAAACTTAATTCTCAGTGCAGTCCATGCTTATTAGAACGTGGAAAGTGGAAACACTTGAAACTTTACTCACTTTTCATGCTTTAGTATTTGATTTCATTTCTTTGAAGTATGCTAGCTGATCTTGTAATATGAAGGCAGGGATGAGGAGGGGAGAGGGGAAGGAAGGGCAGGGAAATCTCCCCCATGTCTTCGATAAAATTTGAATCAACATATGAAGCCAAAAGCCAGAAACTATGACAGCAATTTCTTTATTTATTATTTATCTTTGCCATCAGAGAAATTGAAATCAAGTGAATGCGAGTGACCCATATATAATGTCAAAACTGAACAGACAAGTTCACTGCCAAAGAGATCCAAAATCGCGCAAACTGGGTTGCACTAGGTTTATGCCTTCACTTTATATGGGCTTACAAGTTCATTCTACATGATTAGAATCTGCCTGAAAAATTCCAGCACATGATTTAGCAAAGGCAAATTTCACTAGCCTGCCTCAACCAAGAACGAAATACCAGGGAAAAATAAACAGATACGGCTGCTGAGCTTATATCTTCATACAGAGTCCTGAACGTCATCATCAGGGCTGTCAAAATGTTCCACCATAAAATCCTTATCAAGATCCTGCATTGTTCTGCCAAACACAAATGATTTTGTTCCCATTGTTGTGAAAGGCAGGAGACCAAAAGCTCGGGCAGTCTTTATCTCCCTGGCGATTTTCCTTTGTGCTTTTGCACTAATTCCAGTCTTCACATATTGACAAGGTACATGAATCAGAAAACACATTTGATAGAAAAGGTTTTAAAAAAACATTTCACAAGGCACAGTGATTTACCTTGCTCCTTTTGATGATAATCCCGGCTTCTGTTAGGAAGTTGGCCAAAAATCTCACATTCTGCATAAAGAGCCCAACATGTTACAATAAACGAAAGTTCAAAACAGATGACCATGGCAATCAGAAATCAGGTCGATGAACTCTTACAACCAAGAACCGGAAAAGGTTCATTCATATTTTATATCAGATCAATGAATCATGAACTCAAAAAAGATTACAGCTCTGTTCCATTTAGTTGTAAGGAGCCATAAGGAGTTATAAGGTAGTTGTAAAGTTAGTCTTTAAAAACTGCAAGGAGCTGTAACAAGCTAAAGTTAAATGGAACAGGGCCTATATCCCATCCACCACCCTCGTTAACATACCAGTTTGACATGCTTTGAGCAAAAGCGACATAATAACGCTTTAGTGGACAAGGGACTCCAAATGGTAATTGGTTATGAGGCAGAACGCTATATGCAGGGCCAGAAGCAACTATAACCACTTATTAGGTCTTGTATTATGTTCTACTGAGCTTTCAGAGGTAAGGCTCAGACCCAGGAGCTGTGGAGCAGGGCTGATTACAGGTATCTTAATTGCTGATTGATTCATTTCAGTTAAGAAGCCGGGTACCAGGAGGACGATACACAATGGAGGTAAGACTATTTCTACCAAGATATTGTGACGTAATCATTCTAACAGTTGCTCCAACAAAACCAGGATAAAATTGAGCCAAAAGGTCAGACTTTAACATAATTTCATGGAAGGACACGTGGACAACTGGTCTCGGTAAAGCCTATCCTATTGCAGCCATCTATTCCCCCTTCGCAAAGGGGAATTCACTCTGAGAAACAATTCTGGATTCAATCCTTGGATGCCCAGGAAGATTTTTTCAGTCTTCTTCCCAGGGGAGGGGGAGGTTTACATATATAAGCGAGTGAAAGACAGTCATCGACAAGGTTAAGGTTCTGGTGAGTGCTCACTACAAAAATAGTTGCAGCACAATGTATCATACCATACTATTGCAAGCTCCAGGCAAGGTAGACAGGTAGTAATCACAGACACACTGACCAGATCCAGTATCTAAAAAGCCTGATTCATGTACTGTACACAAAAGGAAAAAAGATACCAGCAGTTGAAAACATTATCAGCTTACCCGAAAATCTGCTTTCTTGAGAGCCTCTTCTGTAGTTACTTCAAAATCATTTTGCCTTTTAGGTATCCAAACTCCTGGCCTTCTAAGATCGAGATCCTACAGACAGTGAAAGGCTTTAAGAACATGGTCACAAAAGAAGACAATACAACATGCAGAATAGAGAACACAAACAAATGAAAAATAACTAAACTCCCCATTTTGCCAGATTTCACCAGTAGATAGAAGGAAATGCACTGATAAAAATAGAGGAACTAAATATATATATATATATATATATATATAACTGTGCCAAATCAATTATAACTTATTAAGGGAGATACTAGTGCAGTTTCTAGCAAGCTCCAGCTTTTGTGGCAGAGCAGTATTGGGGGTATACCCTCTCTTATTGAAAGGAAGAAAAAGGAGATGTTCCCTAACCTTAGAAGAGACAAGGAAGAAGGATAAGGGTAAGAAACTATGCTTCTCTCAAGCTAGAAGGGAAGCGCTTCAAACCAACCTTCCAGCACATGCAAGCCCATGCCATGAGCCTGTTCTTAATCCTTCCTTCTTTGTGGATAAAGAATCATACATTATGAACGAGTTTTACAGAATGGAGATACACTGCATGCATTTTAGCTTGGCAGGATGGTTGCACCATAGAATTTTAATTCTTTTTCGACTTCCTACATTAGTTTCCCTTTCGGACTTAAAAACTTTTATAAAAAAACATCTAGGAACTGGATGTTGAGAGTTTTGAGAAAAGGCTTTAAGAGTAGAAATCCAAAGGGGGAGACTGCCTCTCAACGAAAGTGTTCTCTTCAGCACTCCGACCAACCTTCTCTCTTTCCCATGCCATCTTTAGTGGCTTTCAAGATAGAAGCAATTTAAAGAAGCTTCCTTTTGGGGTTCTTTTTGGAATAATTTCAATTATCATCCTATGAGATGGTTATTATCAAATATCATTAAGGGGTTCTTTGGTTCACTAGTAGTGGAATGGAATGAAATGAAACCTAAAATCTGAGAAGAATAGAATGAGACTTGATTTATGAAATCAAGTGTTTGGTTCATATCAGGAATGAAATTTGAACCGAATTTTTACTATTTGGTTCTGTTACAGAATGGAATCAAAGCTTTTTTAAAAAAGTACATTTTTCTAAACATTCTTGTAAATTCGGAAATTTTTGTAGGGCGTTTGAAGCACAAACCCGTGTAGGTTTTGGGGGAGGATCACGAGGGGCAAAATATAGGCCATCGATTCGGAGGGAGGGGCAACACAATCTGGAGAACGTGGGCGGGGGGGCAGCGTTGTTCACTGGCGAAAACGCGGGGGTGGAGACCAGTGATCTGCTCCGCCAGCCGGGGGAGCAGCGTTCTTGTTGGGGGCTGGGGGAGCTAGCGTTCTTCTGCGACAAAAAACCAGTCAGCGGAATTTGGAGGGAGGGGGAAAACAGGTGCTGCCGAAATCTGAAGGGGCAAAAACCAATGCTCTTCTCTGGCTGGGGCAGGGGCGGGATAACCAGTCCTCTGGGGGCAGCGTTGTTCACCGGCAAAAACACAGGGGGTGGACCAGCTTTTTCTCCGAAGGGGAAGAGCGATGGGGCGAGTGTTCTTCTTCTCCGAGGGGGCCGGGGGAGGCCAGTGTTCTACTCCGGCGAGGAGGGGCGGTTCTTTGTAGCAGCATAAGGGAAAAAATAGATTTGATGAATATAGTTTTTCTTAAAAAATAAAAAATTGATACCTTTGAGGAATGAGATTTGATACATTCAAAAAATGAGAGGAATCAAAATCCTTAGATTTAGGGGGATTTGATACCCCTAGAAATCAAATATCAGTCCTTATAAGTCCAACCAAACACAAGGTATGAAAACTTGATACCTAAAGGTATCGGATTACATTCCTAAACCCCCAACCGAACACGCCCTGAGTGGATTACTCTTGGGACTTATTACTTGATACAGCTTAAATGGACCTCAACTCTTAAAGGGGATTTGCATAGACAATCTTATCATCTAAACTCCTATCTTTTCATTCTCCATCCATTTAATCTCTTTCACAGGCTTGGTTTCCAAGGAAGCTTATATTGAACTCTAAGATTCCTCTCTACCCATGGAAGTAGTTTGATAAGTTATAATTCATAAAAGTGGGGAAAGAACTTGTGCATAGAATCTTACGTGCCAAGGGGATTGGAAACAACTGATTACTTGTTGATCACTTGTTTCTCTATTGCTAATTTGCAAGAGCTCTTTGGGAGCTGCCCTTCAGCTGCTTGGGAGTTTTTTAGCTTTGCTCTCAAACTTTCAATAATGAGATCTTTTATAACTTCTATTTCCCTTAACACCCCTTCCACCCACCCCCAACAAAAAAAAAAAAAAAAAAAGGTGGGAAACGACAATAGCATGATTTTATCCAGACTTTGCTTGCTAGGCAGATGTTGAAGGTTGATCAATAATACAAGGTCTTAGAAAAGTGAGGTCCTAAAACTTAGATATATCCCTAGATAGAGGTGTTGCTTTCCTTGGAGGAGTGTTACATCAATCAATGAAACAAGGGCATCCTTGTGCAAGTATAGAGGTTGTTTGCATTGTTACTTGGATGTATAAAAACATGCACACATACTCTCTCACACACACACCTACAAACGCCATATGCAGATTGGGAGTTGGAAAATTGTGATTAAAGAATAAACAAAAACAACACCCAATATGTACCCTACCTTAATGGCAAGAATAAATAGCTGGAATTGAATTAATCAAATATCTACATGACAAGATTTCCAGTTTTCGAATACCTACCTTTGGGGTATATGTCATTCCCTCCTCCAAATTCGAATCAGGTCTGAAGCTGTAATCATCTTGTTCAACCTCCTCTTCATTGACCTCGAAAAAGAAGCTGCCTTCTTCAGCTTCCCTTCCAATCCATCAGTCAATGTGCTGAAACTGTCATCATCTTCATCATCAGGTTCCAATCCATGAAGATTAGCATCCATACCAGGTCCAATACGAGCCTTCTCAATCCTATCAAGTTTGCGGTAGAACGAACTTGAATCATCACCAGAGAGCCCACCAAAGATGCGCCTCTCGAAGTCATCAGTGGACTCAAATGAGTTAGTATTCTGGTTGTCATTATGGTTACCTACATCAAATTCCACGAAGATGAAATCGTTACAACATAGCAAACCAAATTTCTAAATAATGCACTAAAAGCAATGGCTGAGAAGACTAGGCAATGCATGCAAAATTGCAAATAGTATCCTACAAAACAAATAACCAACAGCAAAGCAACCACATCCCTAGTAGTCAGAATACTACTTCAGTAGGATCTAGGAAGGAAAAAGGTATAGGTAGCCTTACACAAAGAGGCTAAAAATAGTGCCCATAATGTCTCTTTATCTTACAACAACTATGTGAGTGACCTTACGTTCCCTTCTCAAAACATCAAAAGTGGTACCCAAGTCAAACAGATGAGATTTTTTCAAGCCAGGACACAACACGTCCCAAACTTGTTGGGTTTGAGCCACCTGCTCTAACTGGTGTGTATAAAGTGTGTATAAAATACTAATCAATTTCAAAAGTAGAGTTCCCCCATCTCTAAATAATTGCCATGACTGAGAAAATTTGGCATTGTTCTGGCATGGATAGGACATTTAGCACATACTCTAAGAAACACATAAAATAATACAAAGCAATTTCAGAAGTAGAGTTTGCTCATCTCTAAAATAATCGCCACAACTGAGAAAATTTGGCAGTGTTCTGGCCTGGACGGGACAATTAAGCAGCTGTTCCTTTGTTATCCAGAACTTATTTGGGTATGAAAAGAATAAAAAAGCAAGTCAGGTTTACTCAGGAAATTATAACCAACAGTTATTGCATGGGTTATATATGACAGAATGCCAGAATATTTTAGTAGAGAGAGCAGAGCATGCATCAGATCACGACGTCGGACTTGATTTGCACAGCACACAGAAGTTGACATAGGAATTATTTTCTTGAGGTTTCTTCGCCCAGGGTAGTTTTGGGGGATAGGCGGGTTGGGAGGGAGATTAAGTCTGTTGCGATTTTTTTAACGAGTCGCCAAGAGTTGTATAAAAAGTCACCACGGAGATGTCACCAATGTACAAAACGGGTTAATACAAAACATTATGCCCTCAAGATCTCATCCATTATATTCACAACAAAATAAAAATTAAAAAAAAAAAAACAAATGCCCCCTACTAGTAAGCATAACACTCCAACAGCCGAACTATACAACATTCTCAAAAAGTAGAGCATGAGTTCATGAAAGGACTCAGCTTTATTTATCCTAAAATATCCGCCGATCTCTCCTTCGAAGTAGCCCACCTAATAGCCAAAGGAACCATCTTCCAAACTCCAATAACCAAACTCTACTTGATCTTCTCCTCCACGCCACCAACTAGCAAGTACCGACACATCTTTGACATTAGATAGTGGGACCCAACTAAACCCCATCAAAAAGAGAAATGCCAAGGCGAGAGACCCATCAACAATGAACAAGGAGAAGATCCACTGCTTCTTCCTCCACAAAACACATAGAACACCTACTTTTTTAAAGCATGTTCACAGTAGGAATCTGTCCATTAGTGACCGCCCCTGCAAAGAAGCGTGCTTTTGTAAGAGCTTTAGACTTCCAAATGGACTTGGGAGGAAAACCAAGGCCATTCAAATTTTTAAAACGCATGCTACAAATGTCTTAACAGTAAAAGACACTTTAAGAGTCAAGTGCCCAAACAATGCCTAAAGCCAAAACCTTCCTGACTTCCTGTCAGGAAGCCAGTAGACTGCAGATGCTATCCTCTTCCCAATCATTCAGACTTCTAAGAAAATTCAAATTCAAATGGCTAATATCATAATTCTATGACACCAATTCTTGCACAGTGGCCTCTTCTAAGCAATCAATCCTGAATAGATTACGAAATCGATCCTTAAGAGGTCAATTCCCTATCAGACATCAAATGAAAGCAACACCCTACAGCTGCTTTTCACCTAAAAATGCTGTACAGATGTGAAGCATTCTAACCTGCTGATACAGATTTCCAGCAACCAAGTACCTACCCTAAGGGCATATGAATTCTTCTTGCTCCACCATCCAAAATCATCAAACCCATATTTCACCTTTGATTACATTATTCCAAGAGCATATCCGCCTTTGCAAACCTCCAAGGCCATTTGGTCTTCATAGCTTCATTCGTCTCACAAGTGGTCTTATGCAAAAGCTCTCCCAATTGCTTAGGATGACAAACTTCATCCCATTTGACCCAAATAGAGACCATTTCCAGTTCCATTCTTCTTCTAAATAAAGTCTCTCATGATTTTCTCTAAACAACTAGCTACACTAGCGGGATCCATAAATAGAGACATAAAATAGATAGTTAGGCTTCATAACATGCTTTTTGATAAGGTCAATCTAACCCCAACAAGCTGTTATGATGTATTGAGCCCCAAAATGCAGATGATACCAATAAATAACTAGCCTTTCTTGGAAGTTGGTTAATTATGTATGATGCTATATTCCTACGAACAAGGTTTTCTGCCATGACTACCACTCAGATGGAAGATAGTATAACACATTCTTGTACTTGGCATACTCACATTTTGATTTTAAATACATCTGTTACTTCCAAGAGAAGAAAAAACAACAACCAAAATCTTCAGTACTTGCATATATCCAACATCATCAAAATCTAAGACTCCATCAATTTTATAAAATTATATAATAAACCTTATGTGAACATTCAGCTAAGCAGTAGTCCATATCCTGTTTCCATAAGATATGTTCATTACAAGTTGTGAGTAGGCTATATGAGCAAAAGAGTGAAAGTTCACACAGCCCCCCCAAAAAAAAAAAAACTGCCACCAATGAAAATCCCTCATAATGTCAGAAAAATGTCGGCCACAAGTATCCATTATGATTACGTATAATTGTTGGATTTGATCATCTTTTAAGATTAAGCTTCTGTAAAATGAGACGTCCAACAGTCCAAGTACTCATTTTTTGTATAAATCTTCCGTCAAGAGTATCTGATAGTATATTTTAGTTGGGACTTGGGAGACACTTCCTCATAAAATCTTGGTATTATTAAGTCTAGTTAGTTATAGTCAGACTTCAACTGGCACGATCATAATCCAGTAGAAAATATGCAGAACAAAGAGCTAATAGTTAGACAAAATAGTTGGTGCCAAACTTGAGGCATCTACCAGGGACATTGCTTGGGTAAAGAAACAAAGATTTAGTCTTTTTACCGAAGCTTGGATATGTGGAAAGGGTCTTCACCAGCGGAAGTTGATTGCATCGACGATGATACAGCCCATTACTTACACATCGTTGTGCTACCTGAAACAGCTTCATTTTTTGCACCTGAAAAGCAAACAGAAAGGAAACTGTTCACACTATTACCTAAATAAAAAAATAAACCTTTGAGACCACCACCGCCGTCCAGCTCCACATGATCTGGATCATTGCAAAATTCTGAAACCGTAAGTCATACTGCCAGAGTTCCCTAAAGAAACTCTTAAGGATAAAAGGGAGGTCATTATCACCTATTTTTATTTCCAAGACGTTAGATCCGACTTGAATTTGGACATTATCCTTAATTCCCAATGGAAGCCAACAATGAGATATAAAACCTATAATTAGTGAACTCCATGAGCCACATGCTTAGAGATCAACGACTAACTCAAGGACCACACGCCGGAGACCAACTAATATACATATAAAACTTAAAACAATCTATTTAGCCTACAACATCAAAATTGAGCTTATATAAACTTAAAATCTCATTTCCATGCATTAATAAGTAATACATACAAAATACACACTCTTAATCAACAATATTCAAATAACCAATGCAAGATCATCATATAGTTTGAGTTCTCGTGGAAATATGCCTTGCTATAGCCCGCAAGGGAAGAGAAGGAGGGTGAGCAACCCACAAGCTCAAATTTTAAAACAGAAATCCTTTCCACATAATAATAAGCATACAAGCATCCATTATCTAATATTACCATAATACAAAATTTTCATTTTTGTAACATTCAGAAACACTTGCTCAAGATACTCACACCAAGAAGGTAAAATTCAATGTTCAGATTCACACACCGAATTGGTAAAATTCAATGTTCAGGTTCACACACCGAAACTATCTTTTGCCACATTTCAATTCTAAACTTTAGTAAAACAATTTACTAAACTCTCTTTTGTGTAAAACACACTTAAGAGCTTCGAATATGTCTAGATACCAGCACCCTCTTCACTCGGGTGACCGCAACACATTGACATTTAGATTCCCGAAACTATTAATGTCAAGGGGAAGTCTTATTAACACGGACCGCACAGGTTAATTAAGAATACTGGACCGCATGTTATCCTAAGGTTAAACAGCAAGACCGAGTCCCCCGTTAGCATGAGACCATTAACCTAAACCGCATGGGTTAATTAGGAATACCAGCCCCCACGGTATCCCATGGTATTAGACTTTCTAACTCTCAAAACCACTCAACACCAAGAGACTCGCTTTAAAAGGGTACTTTGAAACGAACTGCATATCCAAATTCCCATTAAAGTCACACATCATAAGGAAGGGTTCAACTCAATTGGTAATCAATTTTTCCAACAAAGAAGACAAAACATTTAAAGATTATAAACCATTGATATCTCACATCTTAAGCATTTGAATCGCAGCTAAACTAGACAAAACAATTAAATCGTTTCTATTAAAGACCAAATCAATCATAACGTAAAAACTGCAAATAATGTTCAGTCTATAACCGTTATTAATTTTAATTGCTGAAGGCACATCAACTAATCAATAATTAGCTTAACTCATTAGAAAAAACGCATACACATCAAGCACCTAACATACTCACTCAAGACGACGAAACTCGGAGAATATCCTTCAATCCAGTTTTTGTTTAGGTTTAGCTCATATTTAGCTCAAGTTTTCTTCAATTCAGGTTATATTCATATTCAGGTTCAGGTTCATCAGTTCAGTTCCGGTTGAGATTCATTTTAGGTTTACTTTGTTCGTTTCAAATTTAGGTTCGGCTCAGTTCACCTCAGGCTCAAGTTTCAGTTACAGAATAACTTCTTCGGCAAATTCATGATCAAAATCACACTAGTGGGGCCAATAAATGACGTTTAAACTGAACCAACTGACAACTCCCTCCTTCTGTTCTGTTTTGTCGGGCACCACGCCAACAATTTGCAACTCTCAAACCTTAATTAAGCATCTATCCCTCTAAATTCACACTCCTTCCTCCACACTCCAAGCCTTAGTTTCTCAACATAATTAATTGAATCTCACATTCCAGGCTTAAATTGCTCAACATAATTAATTGAATGTCAGACAAATAAATTCAGGGAACCTAAAAAAATACAGTAGCAACAATCTGCAGTTAACATCATAAATATTCTCTAATTAACTCCTCCATCATTCACTACCCAAAATTCCAGCATCATCCATTCACTTAAACAGACCTAAATCATTTCCGATTCTCTCACTCTCAATTCAACTCTAATTCATTCCATACCTCAACAAACTCAATACCCACAAAACAAAATTCATTTGGGTTTCAAAATTACAGTTAGTTTAGAGTAAAAATTACCCACCTCGATTTCTTAGGGCTAGGATGATTTGAACTAAGATGGAAGGACTTTCTGGCTTGGTTTCCTCTTCTTCCCCCTCGGTTTCTCCTTCTCTTTTCACTGCACCTCCTGCTGCTGCTTCTCGTTGCTTCTTCTCCTTCCTGCCTCTGCTTCTTCCTCTCTCTCTTCTTCTTTCTGCCTCGCTACTTCTTCTTCATTTGTCCCTCTTCTGCTTCCACCTGATGGGTTAGGTTAAGGAAGGCCCAAACGAAAACCCACCCATTTCTTCCCCTCCTCCCTTTCCTTTTTTGTCTAATTGATAAATTACTACGATGCCCATTTTTATGAAGTTATATTCGGGTTTCCGATCGGATAATCTTCTTATTTGTTTTATTTAAAAATATTAACACGTAAAATCAGACATATAATTACGTACATTTAACTAATTAATATAATTTATTTAATTAAAATTAATTAAGTAATTTAATTGATAATTAACTTAAATAATCCTATCTAAAAAAACATAAATAAAATCTACGGCTCTTACATAACAAACATCCATTTTGTTTTAATTTTATGTTGTTAGACTTCAATATTCAACAATACAATAAATGCTTTTTCTTTTAAATTGGATGTTGGAAGGAACTCTAACGAGTTGGAAAAAATTAAAAGGAGTTGGTAGGAAGAAAATATAGGACATCTGGAAAGAAATGAAAGGAGATGAAAGGAATTTATTCGCATATTTTGACCATTTTTATTGTAAAATATGTTGTAATATTTATATTTTATTAACATTGATAAGCGACAATATTTATATATGACAATTTGTTATCCGGATAAGTCACTTTTCTTTGTGTGTGCGTGAGAGTCGGTGCATGCACGCGCTTAAGCAAAATTTAAATTTTTTTAATCAAATGTGTGAATAACTCAAATATTTGAAGATGCTTTATATATATACCTTTTGTTTTAAATTAATTACATCATTCACTTATAACTATCAAATTGATATTTATATATAAGTAACCAATACAAACACTTTTAACAAAAATATCTTCTCAAATTTACACGTGTTTTAATTATCTAACCAAATTGCCCAATATTGAACATAAGATATTTCATTCCTAAATTGCTTCATGATTTATTTAAAATATATTTGTATTTTTAAAAAAATTTATCCATTTGAATGAAAAAAATTCAATTTCATTTTTCCATTCCTTATATATTTGTAAAATAATTCTCTTACGAATATTTGTCTCTCTTGTTCTCTCTCTTTTTACTCTCGTCTTTCTCAACTAGTTTCAAATTACAAAATATCATTACTTTCTACTATAAAGTCTCAGCTCTCCCTTGTGTCTTAACTCTTCCTCATCTCACTCTTCATAGTACGACTTCTATGTCCATGTATTATTTTTGAATTTAATTTATTGATAAAATCAATATAATAAAAGTTTGATATTAAAAAAAATAAAGTGAAAAATTTCGATATTGGCATATATATGAATAATGAACTAATTTTACAATATCAATTGAAAACGTAAATAAATTTCATATCATATAGTTTTATAATTGTTATAAGTTTAAAAAAGTTGAAAGAAGTTGAAAAGAGTTGGAACGAGTTGGAAGGAATTGAAAGGAGTTAAAAAAAAAAACAGAAGAAGTTGAAATTTTTTACAATTGATAGTCTTATACGACGAAGGTAATCTCGATCAAGCTCAGTGGAAAAATTAATATTATTTTCTATTTGATGTTTCACTAATATGTAGAGTGAATTGATTAATTGCAATGTTAATCTAATATCGATGTTTGGTAGTAATATCATAAGTAATATTAGTAATAATCATAACGATAATAATAACAACTATAATAAAATTTACGTCCCTTTTTAATAATCTAGGTAATCTAACCGTTAATTTAACCACACACATTATCTTCAAACAGCTTGTTAAATAGCTGTTACGGACTAAATTATACTGTATTATTTATCTGTTATTTAAACAACTATTGGCTATTTAACCTCCAACTCTGTCGAAAACTTTTCCCGCTGATTATCTACAGATCTTCCCCTGCACACCCCACCGCGAAGGAGAGTGACAGGGAGAGAGAGAGAGAGAGAGACGATGACACAGACGCTATTCCTCTTTCCATGGCGGCCGTTAGCGTTGGCGATTACTTTTCACAGTGATTGCCATTTCCTATTAAGCGCCTCACACTCCCCATTTCGCCTTCACAGGAATTTTTGCAAGCCTTCATCTCGTCTAGTATCAAAACAAGCATCGCGAAACGTTTCTGCTGATTCAATTCCTCCTCTTTCAGGTATACTAATAATTTCCCTCGAATCCCATTTTAGAGAAATTAGTTCGTCTTGTTGGATAAAAAAAAAAAAGAAGAAGAAATTAGTTCGTCTTATACAGGTTTTGCCAATTTTGCCTAATTACTCGGGGTATCTTATGTTATTTGTTTAAAAGTTGTGTTGAAATTTGAATGGTTGGAATTTGTGGGTTTCTCTTCCCAGGACTTGATGTTTTGAAGGGTTACCTATGTGGTGAGAAGAAGGCAACTGAAGTTGCTCATTTGTAGGTATTTGATATCTGATTGCCTTTGTTTCGGGGTTTATTTATGAATACTTTTGATTATTTTTGTTTTACAGTGTTTATTATTCTCATATTCTTTGTTTTGATTTAAAATAGTGAAGAATAAACCTGTACGTTGAGATGAATCAATATTCTACTCCCCAAACCAAGCTAATTTATGATCCCCATAGATAGCAAAATCAGTTGATCGCTTGTTGATGCCGTTTTCCTCCTCTTTTGTCGAATGTACTGGTTCCCCGGGGGGTTCATTTTAATTATGACTCTTCTCTTGGACATTTCTAGTTCATAGAGAGCATTCTCTTTTCTCCTTTCGTAGGAGATCATTCCAGTCACATAATATGAGTTTCTGGAGACTGATTGATTGGTGTGGTCAAATCCTCTTAATGATTATGTTCAGTTGTTAAGATGGAGGTTAAATTAACGATTAAGGGTCTGTACTACTTCGTAGCACTGTTGTAGTTCTCTTGGTTCTGTTATCTCTCCTTCCCCTGGCTCCATCTCTTAATTTATTTAGAGAAAATATTGCCTAAAAAATCAATAAACTGAAAAATTGCAATAGATGATTTTAGGAACACCAGGCTACCATAATCGAAAACAACTCCGAGGTCCAAGACAAGAAACTGTGAAAGCCAACAAGCAATATGAATCCAAAATCATAACCAAACACAAACCTTATATTCCTTTTACAACTTGCCCAAATAGGATATCGGCCTTCTGGTTCTGGTCTCAGTTAGAATGTAAAAATTTAGAAGCCTATGGGGATAGAGGAGATGATGCTTATACTGTTGAAGCAAATAACTAGCTCCATGCACCTTCTGTATTAATCCAATCAACCACATTTCTAGGATCATACTCTGCAACAAGCTTTTGGGACTATCATGGATGTTGTTGCTCTAATATGTGAAGACTTTTTAACATATCCATAAGCTTATCTAGATTGAAGTCAACTTCCAAATCTACACGACTCTGATTATGTCTCCAGATCTAGATAAATCTCTGCAGGCAGCTTCACGTGGTTAGCTTGACCCTAGTTTATCTGAATTTTGTATTATCCAACCTTGAGAGTGAGATTCCTGCTCCCCTTCTCTTGTTTACATCTGATGTGTCTCTATAACCCCAATTGGCTACTAGAAACAACAAAGGCTGGTGGGGCCAAGGGTCGTTGATGAGCAGCATCTGTGAAAAATTCATACTGTGTGACACCTGATAGCTCCGGACCTTTATGACTTCACTAAAGCCCATACTATAAACTACTTGTGCTGAAAATACGTTTCATTCAGGAAGCCAATATTGACCATATGTTTGCAAAAGACAACGGCCTAAGGTATCGCTTGAGTGTAAGATTTGCTGAATACATGTGACTGCTATAGTAAATGTTGATTACCACCAAGAAGACAACCTTGAAGGCACAACCATAGAAAGGTCGATCACCAAACCTCAGTAGGAAAGTAACTGGTGAGAAGAGGGAGTCTCCGTATAGGGTTGCACTTCTGAGAAAGGGTGACAACGTACAGGTATCATCAAGAAGTGCCCCTCCTCCTCCTGTTAGTCTTAAATCACATTGTATAGCTATCTCCACCTCATCATTTCCTACAAAAATTTGTATATTCATGTAAAAGACGCAATACTCTTTATCGTGCGCCTTAATAGCCTTCCTCAAAACAGCCTGAGTTTTTCTGCCAACAATTAGCTAATAGGGCAGTGATCACAAATCCTCAAGCCCCTGCATCTTTTCCTTTTACTACATGTGCACAGGCAACCAATTGATTAATTTATTTTTGAGGGCCCACCTTGGTCTTACTAAAAGTTTCTCTAGTTTTTCTAGAGCATCAAAGATGTCTTTCATAGCTTGATACTGAGGAAAGTAATACAATTGACAGTATCGACTCTGAAATTTTGACCTTGCCTCACAAAGACATGTGTCTATTATGTCAAGCCTTAAATCTTCTCTTAACCTAAGCTATTACAGGTCTGTCCAAGAAAAAGAAGCTTGGGATTACCTCCAATTGGGATGACAGGATGAGGTAAATGGCAATTTTCTTGGACAAAAGTCCAGGAGCCATAGAGACTCTGTGCTCAGAAAACATTTAAACTCGATAAACAACTTCTTTGGAAATTTGTTTGCTAGAAAATAAATTGGAACCATCTCATCACAGCTGTGATAGTTTTAGCATAATCAGCTGTGATATATATTCCTTTTGATCTCTCGGGATTGGTTTCTCTACTTGCAGGGTTAACGCTCCCTACATCTAGAACTTCCCATACCTTTCTAACACGACACCTACTCTGTGTGCTGGCAGTGTTGTCCTTGTAAACTGCATTACTCTCCATCTCGCATTAGTGAATTCCTGAGACAAGCTTCTCTTGGACAGCCATTATGTAGTTTAGATCATATGTAAAGACTTGATATGAAAGGGAGAAGGTGGATGTCCTTTTTAAGAATTTTTGTAGCAAAATTGAGCAATAGAGCTCATAATCTGAATAGAAACCTTAGCAGTAATTATTGACGCTTTTGTTAATGAATTCTAGTTTTTTTAATGAAATACTGACATATACCCCCTCCGCCTATTTGGAAATCTTTTTATAGACCTTCACCTTTTGAGATTCATTCTTACCTAGCCTCACCTATGCTAATTATAAGTTTAGCATTCCTATTCCGGTGAAGAGTGATCCTGGCAAAAAAAAAAAAGATGGTGTGGATTTCCATAATAGCCCTTTGAATTTAAAATGATGTTGTTTATTATTTTTTTTAGAAAAAGGAAACAAAGGCTTTCTATTTAGAAAGAACCTCCTCATTGTAGCATCGAATCCGTGACTTGAAGACCATCCATGGTTCTCATTATATTCCAACTGGAATGATTTAAATTCCCAGCAAATTAAACATTTTAGGGCTCCAAATTTGGAATTCAATAAAAATTCCAGGTTTTCATAGGCCCTAAGTAGACTCACAAATGGCAGTCATGCCAAAAAAAAATAAAAAATTTAACAATACAAAGCATTAGCAACGAATTTGGAACCTGAATGTTGAGCTGACCTTTACTCCTTGGCCATAGTGATGGCTTCTAGTGGATGAGAAGAACAGAAAAGAGGAGTGTGAAATGAGGGGAGGCTGTTTCTAAAGCCTTTGTTTTTTTTTTTTTGAACAATAAACAACATCATTTAAAGTTCAAAGAGCTACTATGAAAATCAAAACATTGTTTTGTGTGTGGTGTCACTTTTTACCGGAATTGGAATGCTAAAATTGTAATTAGCATTGGTAAGGTAAGGTAAAAATGAATCTGAAAGGTGAAGATTTATAAAAAGATTTCTAGATAGGTGTTCTCAAAATTTTTAATATGGGTCTTTTGGAATCGGTCTTTCAGCCTGTAGATATGCTTGCAGAGGATAGAATCCTCGTAAGCAGGACCCAAAAGGAGAGCTTTTGTTGTTTGTTGTTGAATACATTTTCACCAGAGTTCGTCACATGTAGTCTAAAAATGCGAGGATAATTTCACAAATTTTTCACCTTTTCTTTTAACAGGAAACAGTGACATCCATCCAAAAAATTTTCGTTCGTCAACAATTGTTATTTGGTTCTTACTGTTTAACAATTTTTAATGATGCAGCAAGGTCCTCATCAACAATTTTTCACAGCATGCTACTAGTTGATCCATGATCTAGGTCATGGGATTAGAAAAACTTAGGTACAAGAGCAGTAACGGAAGGACATATTCCTTTTAGAAAAGTACCATCTGCATGAAATTATCGGCACATGTAGTCATATCTTGTTGAATGAGGCTTTCTGAAACAAAAGGATGTTCAAATCAGTCTTTGAGTCTTCTGCCATCACTATTCCATTGTGTTTAATTTCTGGGAAAGAAAAATTCTTTTAGTACAATTTTGTCTTTAAATGAGAGCATTTTACGGGTAGTATGATCTGTAGCAAACTTCCGCATTGAATTGCTTTAAAAATGTTGCTAAAGTAGATCAAGTTCCCTTCAAAAAAAAAAAGAAAAAAGAAAAAAATAGATCAAGTTAGCTCTAACACTTCCTTTGGATAATCCTTAGGCTTAAGAGCTTCATTTGGGTGTGTTTTCTCTATTTTTTCAACTGTGCCACCTTTGTGGATCTTGTTTCTTTATTTAATTGGTTTGTTTTGAGCAAAGGTTTTAAGTTAGGTTAATCTGCATCAGTTGAAAACTGGTTGAAACTTGGATCAAATCAGGTTTAGGTCATTAATACTGTCTACTTATTCATTTGTTTAATAAGCTTTCAAAGAAACTATATATTAACCCCCTTCTGTTGCCGATCCCCTTTTGACATCATAGACATTGTGGGTAGGCTCTAGTTTGGATGTACGTAGTCCTTTTGTAGGATGCTCTTGTGTTCATATTTCCAAAAAAGAAGAAAAAGAACAACTATAAATCAATAGTGGTTGTGCAAAATGTGATCTTAGTTTATGTTCGGTCTATTTGAGTTCAATCTGACATTGGGTTTATTATATTTCATGTATGAGATATGTATGGTTTCAACTTCAGTTCATTGGGTTAGGATAGTTGAGAACATGTTGGTTTAGCAGGCTCTAGTTTGTCTTCTGACAAATTTTGTTGCATTGGATGGTTTCCTTTGTTCAACTAATGAGCTGCTATCAAGAATTCTCTCCACAAAGACATATTGCTATTGCATAAATTTCCATGTAGAGCATGAGTTTAATGCCACATTTTATGTCTTATTTGAAATTGGTAGGGACTGCTTTTGTTGTACTGTGTTAGGCATGTAATATGAGCTGGATTACAGAAACATAGGAGTTTGTGTTGATACATTAGGGGCAGGTTCTACATTTGTTAGGTACATAACATCAAGATGTCAATGAAAACTACATCATCTGAAATGTGATCTGATGATTTTCTTCACCTTTTAAGAGGTAAACCAAAGTGTCCTATCATGTAATAGTTACCTTTGTTTCTCAAGTCAAAAGATGCTGGCTAAACCGAAGTGATCTCGTAGTTCATGTTGCAGTCTTGTAGAAACAAAATAGGAAATACTGGATTCTGACTTCTACTTTGTATGAATTCTGAAAAGGACTTGTTTGGAACAATTTGCTTTCTTTGGTAGGAGAAGGGGTAGAACCAAATGATTTCAATGGGAGCTAAAAACACTATTACACGCCTAAGATATGGATAAATATTGAGTTCAATAAATGCAAAGCCAAAGGAAAACTAATGGAGATGGATGATTTAAATCTAGGTGAAATTCAAGCCAACAATTCATCTTTATGGTGGAAAACCAGAATAAAATGAAAAAAACTTGTTTAGGATATGATTTCAGGAACAGTTGGAGACACTTTTTTTTTTTTAAATGATGGAACAACAGTTGGAGAGACTTATAAAATGTAAAATTGATGTGCAAACACCGGCTAGTGTAGAGTTAGATGCAAAGTAGAGGTCAAAGAGAAGACTTAAGGAAGCTAATTTACTGGGTACATAGCAGACAAACATACTCCGGTGAAACATGGGATAAAGTGATTGAGAGTATTATTTCTAACTTCAACACTGGAGTCAGCTTGTTTTCAGGAAAATATAACATGCAAGACCTCTGGGATTTAATATTTTTTAACTCTGAATATTACATTTCTAGTATGACATGTGAATACTTGTTTGGCACGTCAGTGGGGGCGGTAATATGCATGGCTAGAAATTTCTGTTTGACTATTCCTTTTATTTTCTTTTGATTTAGGGAAGGTTTCACATTGACATAGTTTCAGTACAAGTTATAATTTAGATAGTGTTGCTTAATGTTAACCTATTATGTTTTGTATGTTCTGTTGTGATTGTGAGACTTAATTGTTTGGCAACTGTACCATGTCATTGTAGGTTGTGGAAACATGTCGTTCAAAAAGGTGATATCGTTGTTGATGCTACTTGTGGTAATGGTAATGATACAATAGCAATGGCAAATATGGTGAAGGATGAATTGGGTGGAGGGTGTGTATATGGAATGGACATTCAGGAAGATGCCATCAGGAACACATCATCCTTGTTGGACATGTCACTTAATCCAATTGAGGTCAGACTATTATGCCTTCTATCCCAAAAAAAATGTCCCTTTTGACTTTGCACGCTATTTAAGAAAAACTTGTAACCTGAACTACTTCAAAAATAATATACCAACAATGCCCTTAGTAATTTGAATTCATATATGTACTTTTAAATGGTATTTCTTTTGATAATTGATTTTGAATTCAAAATTAAGGGTAGTTTGGGAAATTTTATTAATGAGGGGCTTCTGTTTATGGAAAGTGGACCTCATTTTGGGACATCCTAAAGAGTGATAGGGGACATTTTTTTCCCCGGGGATGGAGTATATAACAGATTTCCTTTCCCCCTTCGTTTCTACATGTATTAGCATAATGAGCATTCCAAAAATGCAGCTGTAAAATATATGTTCTTGTGATGGACTTTGGAGTTTGTATGACTTTAGAGTTTTCTTGGATATGAATATTTTTAGTTGGCTTTTCTTTCTAACGTATACTTGTAGTTATATCAATCATAAATAATTTAGATTATCTGAGAGAATGTATGAACTTCGGCAAGATCCAGACTAGACTGGTTCTCGTAGTTGTCATAGCTTAGAGAGAATCTGTTTCTGGTAGAGATAATCTTACTGTTGTCATTTCATTAGGGCTTTGACTTAAATTGATGTTTTCAATTCACTATAACGACCTAGTGATTAGTTCTTTTTATACAAATCTGCTTGAATAATACTTTCAACTCAAAATGTCACTGCAGAGAAAGTGTGTCAAGCTGTTTTCTATCTGTCATAGTAGAATGGAAGAAGTGCTTCCTGAGAAGAGCTCCGTGAGGTACTTGCTTCACAATATTGCAATCTAAATTTATCATTGAGATGTTTTTATCTTGGATGATGTGCTCAGATAAGTTATTTGACTGATGGTTAGAGTGAAATTACATTCCATTTCTTTAGCTTATCGTATCCGGCTTGTGTTATGTTACATAATAGACTCGGAGTCGGATCTATGAACAGTATGATTTCTGAGCACGACTGCTGGAGATAATTTCTTTTCTTTTCATTTCATAATTCCACTTGAAGTGTTGTTTATTCTCTTTCCTTTGTTATAGTTTACTTGAGAATTTTGAGATCCGCTTATGGTGAGGAGTTTTGTTAATGTAATGTTTGGTTGGTTGTAATAAAACATGTAATGCAAACAAGTTTGTAATTGTGTTTCCATTAACTTGTTTGGTTGTATGAAAGTATTGCAGTAAACAACTACCTTCTTACCTTACATTGAACCAAACATCACATAATTTTTACAAATTACAGAGAAACCAGTTTGTCCTAGTGTCAATGTTTGTGTGTGGAATTGGCGAATTTACTTTTTATGTTCATTTTAATTCCTGAATTCTTCATGCTTCAAGCTCTTTTCTGCTTGATGATGACAGACATGTACTTTTTCCATTTTATCATGCAGTTAGGAGTTTTGCTTATGGGGATATAAAATGTAAGAGAAATTCTCCTCACTACATAAATTATCTAATAATCTGCTCTTCTATTTATGGGGAATGACCTTCATAGTACAACATAAGTCAGGCAACATCCATTACCGTAACATGAAAATATTATCAGAACGCAGCTTAAGTTGAGGGATGGAGGGGTTGGGGAAGGGTAATAATTGTGGAATTAAATAATTATCCTCTCTGAATTGTGCTTGATTATTTTATTGTTCCTTCTAGGCTTGTGGCATTCAACTTAGGGTATCTTCCAGGAGGTGACAAGACAATAATTACAAAATCAGATACAACCAAGCTGGCACTGGAGGCAGCAAAGGAACTACTAGTTCCAGGAGGAGTTATTAGTATTGTTGCTTATGTGGGGCACCCTGGTGGAAGGTAATAGAATGCTGAGTAATTATATCCGTGTGACTCGTGAACTTTGGTTTAAAATTGCTTTAGATTTTTTTCCCCTGGTATAGGAAGAAGGGAAGAGATGGGGGTGAAAGGATGCTTTCCCCTTTGTTTGCTATATCATTGCTGGACACCGAGTATTTTTCCATGACTAAGTGCCACTTTTCTAAGGAATTAATTTTGGAATATCTTGCTGATTGCGCATACAGGCTCAGCTTACAGTGAAACAATCTACTGATTGATTAGGTGGAAAGAGTGATTCAAGCAATCAATATGAGACAAGATGTATAAAGTTTTAAGTAAAGAGAGCTATCGTGGTCTAATAGTAAAACTGTGTGACAAAAACAGAGCACGTCTGTTTGAAGAAGACGTCCTTAATGGCTACATTGAGTTTTGATTGTACAATACTATTATAATGTGTATAAAAGAAATAAAATTATAGTGTGCTCCCCTGAGTTTCATGTTGGCAGTTGTGAAAGTCGTAGGCAATTTTTTTTGGAAGGAGAAAGGTAAATCTATAATAATTAGGGAATTATATAGCTTTCCTGTTTTCATGTCCAAGAAGTTATGCGTATGCACTCTACATCTTAACTAGACTTGAAAGGAGTTGATCTGTTATTTGCTTTTGACCCCCTTTTCACTAGTTTTTATTGCCTTATTGACTGACCCACTTGTCTGACATTAATAGATCTGCAGTATGACAGTGTCTTATTGTCTGACCCACTCGTCTGACATTAATAGATTCTAGTGTTCTCCTTTGCCATTTAACAAGCTACATTAATTATTTGCCCTGTTCTTCCACGTACTAGGGATGATTAAAATCACTGCTGCTTTTCCCATTTAACAAGCTACATTAATTATTATTTTACTGCCTTGGCTTTCTGGACTACAAGTGATTGGATGTGTATCCTGGGTATGCACTCTAGCCCAGAAAACTTGTCATCCATCCAAATAAAATAATTGTGAAAAAGATGATATATTTTCTCCCGGACAACCATGTAGAAAGAACAAAGTCTGCTCTGCAAAGAATGCGTAATATTTGGCATCGAACACAGTATCCTCAATCAAAATCTAATATTTAAGGTGTTAATTCGGCATGGGAATAGAGAAGGCATCAGTCAATTTCGAGCAGCTGAAGAATTTTTATGGTCAAAAGATATCTGAAGTGAAAATATATCATCTTCAGTGTCAACACTTATTTTCTGCTTCTGATGGTCAAAAGATATATGAAGAAAATAATTTTGTGAAGATTTTCTACAGAGAATTTTTTTTTCCTGGAATTGCTAGTGCTTTGTATACTTTGCCCTCGTTACATTCTTATTTAGGGTTAGATGAGGTGTTTGTGATGAGAAGTGAAATTCCGTGAGTGACTGGAGCTGTGTAGGAATCAAACTTCTTGTTACATGAAACTTAAATGTTATCTAATATGGTTAATGTAGCTAGATGTTCCTTCATTGCATAGAATAGGACTTCTCTTTTTTAATATTTGACTGACTTATCATTACCCTTACTGATACAAAGGAGAGCAATATAATAGTCTACAACTGGGGAATGACCATTACATAGCTCCTTGGTCTAACTTCAAATGGACGATGTGTGGTTTTGTATATTTGACTGTAGAATGGAATGCAAACAGGACATCTCTAGTTGAAAATCTTACTAATTCAGGGTTTTTGGGATTCAATGTGATGGGGGCCATGGTGAAAAAAGGAAACATAAAGAAATTAGGTTTTGTGATTCAGGGTTTTCATAGTTAGTGAAACATTGAGAATGGAACGGAGCACATACCTCTTGGCAGTTCCTTTTTTTTTTTTTTGGGGGGAGGGGTAAAGAGGGACTAAGAATTGGAATTCTTGAGATGAAGATACTTTTATTTATATGCATATTTCTTAGGCATATGTGGTAACTTGAACGATGCATAGTCATATTTGCATGCATTGCTTTTCTCGTATGCAAATTTTCATATGCACTTTCGTGTTCAAGGGAAACCAAATTGTTACATAGACCTCTATTTATGTTTCTGTGACTTTGAACATTGGCAAGACTGCAATCTTTCGAACTAGCTTGCTTCCATAATAGTAGCTGTTCATGTGGGCTCTTCAGTGCTTCATAACAAGACCAATCTTTTAAGGCTGATGTATGAAAAATTGCAGAGCTTCAAGGTGAACTTAGCATCAAAGATCACCCTGAAAGACCTACTTAGACATGTAAATTCTGTGAGACTGTTCTAATTCATGTTTCATCCCTCCCCCTCGTGTTCAGAATATCACCGCTGCCTGTGCAATCTTTTGCTTTCTTTTTTCTTTTTGTCTTTTTAATCAGGCTTGTGATGCTTAATCGGTTTGTGCCTTATCAGTTTGTTAAATATTGTATTTGCAGGGAAGAATATGAAACTGTCCAGGCTTTTGCCTCGGAGCTACCCTTGGAAAGCTGGGTATGCAGTCAGATTCAGATGTTAAATAGGCCTTTGGCTCCAGTTCTTGTGTTCATGTTCAAGAGATGAAAGCTCTTAATGAATTTGTGAAACCTCTTAGCCACTGTAGATATAAATGCTCTTGTTTGATAATCTCTTAGATGGTGTTTTCCTATTTGATTGCACGGATCTTGTCTCTATTGATTTGGTGCTCTGCTTCAAGTGTAGTTTTCTAAAAATGTGCATAATGAGCAGATTGGCACCTTCACTGTTTGGAGCCTGAATGGCGTTGGATAACACTAAAAATAGACTCCCAAGCTTCCCAATTCAATAGGTTAACTCAATTCAAGAACCTTAGTAAACGGAAATAGATGCTCAGTTTGTGGTGTTAAAGAGTTATTTGATAATCAACAAAGTATGGTGGTAGTAATTTCATCTTGTCAGGAGAATCCAAGTTCAAATTCATGAAAATACACTTGTTGTGAGGACTTTTATCTTGATATCTTATAGCTCAAAAGGGTTAGGTTTGATGAAGCCGAAAATACCTTTAGTTTAAACCAAAAGGAGTTATTTGATGAGCAATGATAGATTAGCTTAACTATGAGCATACTTCAGGAAATTTTAGAAAATTCCTTATATTCTGTTTTGGTGAGAGAGAAAACCTATGCTATACTCAGGATCTTAATCTTAACTAGAGGCTAAGATTGCATAGGCTAACTATAATACTTTGTCTAAGTATAACTAACAAGTATCATATATAAGTATCAATCTTGAAAAAAATCATCTATTCTTAAATGCCACATAATTATTTCAACAAATATTTTCGACTGAAGGTTTACCAGTTTAACATGGTATCTCAGCAATTTTCTAAAATTACCCACAAATTTTAGAGTTACCTCAACTAATATTGAGATGCGAGAAAAATATCCACTAGATAGATAATAACTACTCCACATAGAAAACATTCTGCAAGTGACCATGGCAATCTCGTCCAATCAATTGACAAAATTGTTCCTAAAAGAGTGAAACGCTAAATCTATTGATTATTGAAGAACATGGCACTGGCAACTGGCGAGAAATGTTTGAATGCAGTAACAATTTACTGATTTTATTCTAGTCATTCAAGATTCTCTACAAGAAACTCTCTTTCTGGGTTGCCTATAACAGTATGCCATTTCCAAGATCTGTTGGCTGAACACTTCCGACATTTATGCACAAAAAGTGATTCAGTCTTTTGCATTGAATGAATCAAGAGGCCGGTTCATTAGTGAAACCTCAAGCTTTCGAAAATGGCCATCCTTTATTACAAATCTTTTCGCCATCATTTTGTCAGGTTACAAAAGTAAATGATTATGTCGAAAACCAAGGGAGGGGGTAGAGGGAAGGTGAACAATCTAACACAATTGATCAACGTACTCTCTAGATACAAACGCTATAAATGTTGGAGATCTCAAGAAGCTTCAACGGGGGTATCTGGTTTCCCTCCCCATTCTGTCCATGAGCCGTCATAAACAGCAGCATTGGTCTTCCCAACCCGATGTAAACCCTGCAAAACGGAAATCAAGGCGGTCAGGACTAACTGCACAATCTCCCCCCAAAAAAAAAAAAAGAGAAAAAGAAACAAACAAGGTTGTCAGAAACATTCTTGGACCTCAAGTGGCTTCAATGTATGAATGTTAAAGGAAATAGAGAATTACATACCAATGCCAAAACACAAGCAGTAACACCTGTACCACAAGATGTAACAATTGGTTGCTCCAAGTTGATGCCTGCAAAGTGACACATCAATGAGAAGTTCTGACAACATGAAAGGAGCTAAGATTGGTCTGCAGTCTTTCATGGATCTATCCATCCAAAAACTACACAGAAGGTCATGACAGAATAACTCAATGACCTTCTGAATCCTATATCTGAAAGGCGAAGACAGGTACCAATTCCTCAGTGCTATTGCAATCCAACTAGAAAGCAAGAGGTGGAGCTATGGTTATCTTTTTGTCTACTGGGAGAAGTGTGAACAGCTTCTCCCCCAAAAGAAAAAAAAAAAAACCACAGAAATATAAAAGCACACAGCCCAGCTATATAATCAAATGTGTACATAACCTGAAGGCAACCATGAGAACAAATAAAACACTTTACTAAAGGCTTTCACACAGAGTTCTTAAAATCACAGAATTTTCTTGACCTAATACCATTCTTATTCTTCATTCTTTATGTCTCTTTCCTCGAGGTTTTACCATTTTCCCCTGTGCATCATGTAACCAACTACCAAGAACATCTACAGTTCACATAATATAACTATATGAATTCGCTTTGGCAAATACACTATCTATTTCAGTCATCCTTATGCTAGCCTTCAAATCCTTTTACATTGGCTTTCTTTGTTTTTTATTTTTTATCTTTTTATCAGTAATAAAAAATCGCATTAAATAGACACCAAGGGGATGCCAGCCATGTACAAAATGGGCAACTACAAAAATCATCATGCCCTCAAGCTCTCATGCATAATATTATCTACAAAATCTTTTACTTTTCCTTTAAATTCATCCAATCTTATCAGATTTGCTTTGAAATCTGTAGAGGAGCCCTGAAATTTTCCTCTGACCTCAAAAATTTTACTAAACCTTAAAAGACTTATAGAATGAGCCTTGAAATTTGTAGAGGAGCCTTGAAGTTTGTATAAGAGCCTTGAAATTTTCGTAGAGCTCTGGAATTTTACTTCAAAAATTCCATAGAGCTCTGCTCATAAATAAATATGGTGAAAATAATGAAGTTAACATTGCTATTAATGGTCACTACTGTCTGCAAATATTATGGTCACACGGCTCAACACTTCAAATGGCATTGTAAAGACATAATCGAAACCACTAAAGTAACATAATTGGGCGGCTCCCTCTCTACTTTCAGAAAATATTATTAGTATTGCCACTTGTATTTGGACAACACTCATGTAGATATATTAGGCAGAACAGGCTATCAAGAAAATTTAGCTAGCTCATTGAAAATGTAGAGTAAACAAGGAAAAATTAATTGTTAAAGAGAGGTCAATCCTGAATCAAGCTTTGAAAACAGTATCTCAAGCAATAATCAGCTATCAGTAATAACCAGAGAACAACAAAGCAATCAAACAATATTGCTACTTTTTATAGCCACATTTCCATGAAAAAAGAACAAGCAAAAGGAAAATGCTCAGACCTTCCTGTTCAAATTTTTCCTTCAGCTGATCTGCAGGTAAAAGAGTCCCTGATGAATCCAACATCTGCAAGAAAACCAACAAAATATTACTTTTGAAATAAACATATCCTTTTTAAAACAAACAATGGCAGTAATTGACATTTCATGAGACTGGTTATATGGATCTCTCTACATTCAGCTGTAGCCATGACATTTACAACGAAAAGAAATAGTTTTTGATGTTTACAACATAATGACAACATTTTTTACCTGTGAGAAAGGAAGGCACTTGCTACCCGGTACATGACCACTCCTTATTCCCTTTCGTGGTTCAGGTGCAGCTCCGTCAAACCTTCAATTATTTCACAACGGCTATCAAACTCCAAAAATAAATATCAATAAGGCACAATCATCCAAAATTCTTCATGGCAAAAGGTGTGAGTTGCTAAGTTACTTGAACCGTTGGACTGAAAAAGTCAGCATACTAACACCCCATAGAGAACATCACAGAATTGAAGTGCAGAGCAATGTGCATGATTAAGCCAAACAGTCATAAAGATCTCGATTTTGGAGGGTCACTAACGCAACTTATTCATCAAAGCTCACGTATGTGGCCTCCAGTCAAAGGAATTATCAACCAAAAATTTGTCTCCAGTTGTACAATCTGCCACTAAAGCTGCTGAAAGTCTAACAGTGAACTAAACATGAAATAAAAATATATGCAGATAACAATGTTTGGTCTAAATAGTTTCTAGATTTTGTCCATCATCACTCTGAAGTTTGAACAATAGAAACTACACAAAAATGAGAAGAAAAATTAGAAATCTTTGGACATCACATCACCAATGATCAACCTAAAGCACAAGTAACGTAATTGTACACTTTTTGCACTTCCATTTGACATTGTACAACCAATGTAAGGTCCTTCCAATTCTCTGCTATCTTTGACTTGTTAAATATCAGGTTGCATACATTTGGGTTGTGGTAGGATCAACACAATGAAGTATGTTATTAATTACACCTTTGAATAGGTATACAAAGATAAATTTTTTAACTCACAGAACCATCACTTCTCCACTTTTCCACTGAAGAACGAACCGCACAATATAATGCTGATTCCATGCCAAAAATCAACCTTGGAGCTCTTGAAATCACAAGTAGCATGAGATTCATGTAATGTCCAAAAGAACATCTTAGTTACATACTTATTAGAAGCAATAGTTCGATACTGAAAAACGCTCCATCCCTTTTCAATCATACAGCCCATAAGAGTTCTATGAAGGCATTCCAACTGAAGAAACTTCAACACATTGTTGCTCATCAGTTGCATGTTGCAGACAAACCAGATTTAATTCAGCACTCTAAGTGCTCAAAATTGTTGCTAGGCAACCTCACTTATTTATTAGACACAGTTGAGAGTATACTCACCATACAAAAGTAACACAGTTTCTACATTCTTAAGAGATACAACACAAAGGAGATGTTTGTCTTTTAGAGTTCTAAATTTGCAAAATGAAACTACTATTGATTTAAATAACAGTAACAGATAAAGTAGAAAGCTACATAGAAGTTTTTGAACATTCACAGGAGAAAAGCAAGTAAAGGCATATGACATGCAAATAACATGGCATTGGAGTAGCGAAATGGATTCATCTGCATTCTCATATGCCTAGTCTCTTTCAAATTTAATCACATTGCAAGCATGATATATTTGATTAGGATCATGACATGTCTATGATACTTCAGGGTAATGGTAAAATCACGTAATAATTACTGATGGGTCAAAATTTTCACAAAAACAAATTTTTGGCAAATTCTCAATAATATATCCTAACATGATTGTGATGTTGGAATGAATCAACTTTTCAGAATTTCGGAGAAATTAAGATTTTAGACATTAGAAATGTGATCTGCGCCTCACGGAACAAGAACATCTAACCCAAACTATGTTAGTCCTATCATTTGTCAACAATGTTGGCTGCACCCTCGAGCACATACGAGGATGTAATTTGTAACAATGTGATGTGCTACACAAAATGAAGACCACTATACATCAAAATTACTAGCATTTAAGACAGAAGAAAGATGAAGACAATTAATCAATGAACATTAGTCACCTGGCTTTTGAGCGCGCATCAACCAGCTGGTATGTCTTGTCCTCAATATTCTTCCTAACCTGAGGACAAAACAAACTTTTAGTGATGAAAAAATCTATCCAATATCAAAAGCATCAAACTGTGGGACATAGACCTTCTAATTCAGAGACATATAACATAACACTCATGACCCGTCCTTCAACTATTTAAAGGCAGGTGTTCGCTCACAAATATCATCAGCACAGTGAACAGGGAGGATAATTAACCAAGAAATAATTGTGTATGAAGTACTGTTATTTTTTTTTTCATTTCTTTTCCTTTATAGCAAAGAGAAAGGTGAAGTATTCATGAAATGAAACATCAGCTGTGAGGTCGAGTTGCATCCCTTTCCTTAAATCTTTGCACCAAGTGAAACTAAACGGTAAATACACATCAGCGTCACAACTTTAGGAATATCACAATACGATATATGCCGTCTAAGTCAAGATTTTTAGATGTCAGATCCAGGCAAGCTCTTTCACACCCTTTTACCTAGTAGATATATTTATTATATAGGCATCATTTTCTTCTTCATTTCTTGGAACTCTTCGTCTACTTCTTTCAGCCCTACATAGGTGGCAATACCTGAAAACATTAGATGGGTTTATAAAAAGGGAACAAGAAAAGGGACCACAGAGTGGGTAGGTTGACATGCAGGCTAACATTTGTTAAGGTCAAGTAATGGGAAGGGAAAAGTGCGTAGCGCACAGAGATCAAAGTCAAATTCTCATTTTCAATGGCAAAAACTTCCCTCTGGCTCAAAGTTGACTTCTGCCCTGGAGTAACCTCAATAGAATTTGGATGCTGCTAATGGTAGAAAGCCTAATTAGCTCTATATATTTTCTCAAGTAAGATTCAAATTCATTCCAAGCCATCTCATCTTCCCTTTCTTTTTGCCATTTTCAAAGTCAGATTTAGTGGTAAGGTTTGTTGAATAAGATTTCCTATGATAAGATGTCCCTTTTGCTCAATACTTTCCATGATTCTCCCCTTCCAATTTATTATACCTTGATGGCGGCATTGAGACTCTTTTCTAAGAGAGGGATTAACAATCCTCTTCCAAGAGATGGGATCAATTAGGCTCAACCATAGAATGTCAACGATGTACCGGAAGGGGTGGCACAGAAAATGAAGGATGAAGAAGGGTGGGGGCCTTGGAATCTGGAAGCTGATTTCATTGGCTACATGATGGAAGAGTTAGTAGAAGGCAAGGAATCTGTGGGTTTTGAATTTTGAAGGCAAGGCCTTTGTCTTATCAAGAGTCCAAACATACTTTTTTAATGATTTTGCAAAGTTAGAGCCAAGTGGTTAATTGTAAGCAACAATTGACTTTTTTCATTTTGCATATAATGCAGTCAATAGCTTAAAGGCAGGATGACTTCTGTTCGGTGCTTCTTTGCCTCCTTTCATTTTTCAGTTTCATGAATTTTTTATTACTCATCAGAGAAAAATAATTCTGCTCACCTCGAATTTTCATATTTGCAGAAGTTCATATGATCATGACCATAAAAATTGGAGATTGGATAACTTTACAAATATATGTCACAAGTTTATCTCTTTATCCTATCTTCCAGACGCAAACATACCAACATAAAAAATAAAAATAAAAACCCAATGTTGATCTCTTCTAGACAGAGTCATATTCTTGAACTAAATTTACCAGGAAAGTTGAAACATCATTAGATTACTACCTAACAGGAATATAGTCCAGTAACATACACTATGTTACACTGACAGAGATCAACATTAACAGTATTTTAGGAGCAGACGACATGGTAAAGCATTATTCTAAAAAGAACCAACATCTACAATATGCTATCAGAAAATGCTATGAAGCATTATGCTGACTAGTAAAAGCATCAACAATAATATGTTACAAGATCATATGAAAGCTCAAGTTTAACAAGAATCTAGACCACTAATAAACCCAAGGAAAAAGGCCTTATAAAAGATGAATACATCACCAGCAAATACTATACTTCTTGTTGCATGGTAGCAAGCACAATACTGAAGTTCTTGGAAGAATCATAGAAATAGAAGTACAAGGGGATTGCCCAAAAGCAACAAGGACATCACAATGCTTTGGGACAGGATGCCATTCTGACATCAGAATCATCTAAAAGATGCGGTTGCAGTTCCAAGGATATATGTTCCCCTCGATTGTACATGATAAAATCACTAAAAGACCACAATCTAATCTCATATAGATTCTTCTAATCCCATGAACCAATACAGCCTTTCTTGATTTTCTATGCGCTTATACAGTTCCTTCTGCAAGATGATCTGAATTCCTTCAAAGACGACTTATACCCTTTATTGAAGATGTGTTCAACATCCCCTCATAACATGACTTCTTTTGAAGACAGAATCAGAAAACAGTCACGCTCTGATGTAGATTTACGAGCTTAATTCTGAAATGTGTTATGAATAGCCTTCATCCATGTCCTTTCGAGTTCTTACCTTTCTTCTTTTTGTACCCTCATTTTAGACACATCAGATTGTGATTCTCCCAGTTGGAAAATTCAGAAATTTATTAAATTCAGCAAACTTTTCAATGGTATAACATCTCCAAATCCAAGCATTGGAAACCTTTAGTCTTTGCACATGATAGTCCTGTTCTATTTTTTCCCTTTTCTTTCCAGTAAGCAGTGAATAGAATGATCAGTTCATGCTGAATGATAATCCTACACTCATATAACTCTTAATTCTAACAATTCCAAATTTCCAACATGTAGATTACAATGTACAATGGACTATTTATAGGCAGAAACTGACAGCTACCCAACTCCAAGGAAGATAACAGAATAATGTAAGACAACAATTATCCTATAAAAGTACCTACTTTCCTAATCTAATACAACCCTAATTTCCTTTGTTTGAACCCAAAACAAATCTATTAGACACAACATCACAACGAGACAAGAAAAATCTTGAAATTTTCAAAGAGAGCATTAAATCATCATTGTTCATGTAACCCACAAAAATTTTTGAAGCCAAGAGAGAAACGCCAAAACAGCTGTTTTGGAAGTCCGGATAAGCACGATACTCAACATACAAGAACAAGCATTACTACAAAAACTCTACATGCATAACATTAGAAATTATCACTGAAGAATCAAAACTCCCAATTTTCATGAGCAAGGAGATCATCATAGATTTTATTTAATGAAAATGACCTGGTCAAGCGTCCACACAAGATGAGGTTGAAATTTGGTCTGGAATGTGATTGGCCCAACCTGGCAAACAAATACAATAGAGGGAATGCATGTTTATAAACAAAAAGTTAGGAACTTGTAGAAGAGCACTACAGAAAACAAAGAAAGGCCAGATGTCAATGCCATAGACTTCATTGACTAGAGGCCAGAATTAAATAACTACTGCAACATAAGCACAATACTGACCAAGCACTATGACATTTTTGTTTTTCTTTTGAGTCAGGAATTGAATTAAGAGGTCTGCGCCATATTAACTTGAAATAACCTCAGCTTTAGATCATCTTTTACAAAAACAATTCCAGAAAATGACCCGGGGGAAGCAAATACCTGTTGACTGTGATATACTTTCTCAATGGCCTCACTGGCCGCACTAGCTTTCAAGATAGCATCACCTGAAGCACTGGATTCCACATCATATCCCGAAGCACGCCATCTAGGAAGACCTCCATCCAGCACCCAAACTTTGTCATGCCCAAATACTCGGAACATCCTTGTTAATTTAGCAAGCACAAATCACCATATGTTAGACAATGTACAACAAGCAAGGATAAAAATGAATTCCCACACATAAACTCCTCTACTCACCACCAAACACGGGCAGCACTAAATATTCCCTTTCCATCATAAACAACCAATCCATCTTTGTTCTCTATGCCAAGGGCAGAAACAGCAGCAGCAAAAGCTTCTTCAGAAGGCAGCATGTGGGGCAACTGAAACGATTGATCATAACATTAGTTCCTCCACAGTTTGTTAGATATCATCCATTTAGACTTTTTCATTTAATTGACAGCTTGTTGAAGTACTTGGAAGGAAAGGAAAAAGCTCTGTCCTGTTAAGAGTTTAAATTCACTATTCTGAAATTCATTTTACAGTTTTTTGAGTCTTAATGCTTTATTCCGAGTAGCAGTTCACATGTTGTGGATTAAATTATTCATGATAACAGGAGAGCATGATGGTTCTTATTTTTGCCCTCATTTAGGTAATATATTGGTATAAGAGTAGTACACTTATTTTTCATAAAAACTACAATATATGATTAATCCAAAGAGCTTCATTGTGACTAGCATACGACATTGTAGGATTTCATTCACTACATTACTTTGACAATTTGGGACCTGCTTTCTTTTGGTTCAGAGACAATTTAGGAGCATAATGTTTCTTTTTGCTTACCTTTTTTGTGAACAGGAGATAACCAAGTACAGTCATCCTAACACGTTCCAAGTCACTCATCAAAACAAAACAAAACAAAAAAAGGAAAGTGAAAAAAAGGCATATACAATTAATAGATCCAAATTAAAACAAACCAATAATACGCACTCCCAACTCCTACATAAGGCCAAGTGTGGATAATCGGGACTCCAACAAACGGCACAGTGTTGGGGATTAGATGCATGCATTCAAAGTGTCGCTATTCCAGGACTAAACAGTCGCATCGGAAAGGTTTTCAAATTGAGCAAACTGCTTCTCATCCCATGACAAACGCACTTTGAATTCCTAAGTCAGATTAACCCAATTGTACTCCTACAATGGCGAAGAGGTTGATTTTGTAGAATCTAACAACAAGAACCACCTGTAGTATTGACATCTACAGTGCAAATTATGAATTACAGAGGTACAAAACCTTAGCCCTCATGTTCCATCAGTAGACCTGGCAACACTAGTACAAGACTCAAAACTCGAACTCAATGAACCGAACAAGTTAAACAGCCTCATCCAATAGTGGACCCACAACCCGAATTCTTCCCTACAAAGTTTTTTCTTTTTGCTAGTCAAGTTATTGGACCAAAACATCAATTGACCCAATTTTCAAACCAGAAATCACTCAACACAAACTGAAAATGTCATCCACCCAAACCATGACCTGATCCGAATTTACGACCGTTTGCTTGGTTTAACCATAAGCTACCAAAAATCCCCAAGAAGATATATCATATAAAATAGTAATTTTGGGCAATTATTCTAGTTGGATCATCAGGCTCAATTCTCCTCTATCTCTTTGTATGCGGAGTAAATTGTTTTAATACAAGGGCCAAAGGAAACAAACGTCTCCACAATTTAAACACCTATTTAGAGTAGACTCCAGAATATTGGTTTGTATTAGAATTAGAATTTTCTTTTTTTTTTTTTTTTGTGTTGGGGAGTTGGGGGGGATACAATAGTTCTACAATAATAATGATGAAGAGATCACTACTAGATGCAATTGTAAAGCCACATCAAGAGAAATACATACAAATAGAGCAGGTAGGACAAAGTTCAGGCAACAGCATCATGAAAGCAAGCATAAACAATGTTGACAATGAAGCAAATAAGACGTGGGTCAGGGAAGGCTTAAAAGCAGCAGCAACATTAGAAATAAGCTCAAGATTGAGCTCCATTGACCATTATTATATCTGGACATGCAAATATGCTCTTTCGAGTGATTACCTAAGGAGCCAACTTAGAAAAGCACTGAATTTGACTGCTGGGTTAATAATATTGTAAGCCGTGAAATTCGGGATCTTAGCATCATATTTCGTAAACAGTTTTTATTAGAAAGGAACAATTCAATCAGAAATGTTGTACATGGGTGGCACCCCTTGGTGTCTTTTAATACATATTTTGTGATTGGTGTTCAAAGAAAATGATCAGGAATGTTGGGTCCGTTACAACTTGTGTTGGAGAATGATAGTTCAAGTGGGATCAGTTTTGAATTGGCTATGCTGTACATCAGTTTTGGATTAGGTAGAAAGATCGCCATCTGCATCATCAACTGACTAAGAAAACTAAAATAATCCACTTGGAAGCAAAAGATACAATGCCATTTCTCTCCTATTTCTCTGACACAAATACTCCAAAAATGGCATGTGGGATAAGCAAAGCTTTCTTCTATTTAGCTTTTCTACTAAAGTAACTTTCCCAAGCCTCAAGATGGTTCCTAGTAGAGCTTAAAATAACCCAAGAGACTTGAAAACAACTAAGGGCTAACTCCCACAAACCTCCAGCAAAGGGACAATGCCACATCAAATGATTAGTAAATTCCAAGCAGCTTTGCACATATAGGACATGTATACACCAAAATATGTCCCTTCCTTTGTAAATTATAGCAAGTTAAAATACTCCCATGACAAGCTTCATGCAGAAAAAAAAAAAACAAAAAGAAACTTTTAAAGGTGCTGAAGACTACAAAATGATCTTCCAAGGTAGATGATTGCTAAGGGGAGTTGTAATGAGGGAGACTGAACAGAAGCGAGCTTCAAATAGAAAGACGTAACTAAGAAAACCCCTTTATGATTGAAATACATCTAAGTGGTATTCCCTAGAGTAATCTCATTAAGTTTGATAAAGACACTAAGAACAGTATCGTGATCAATGAAGGCTTCTCGAATAAAAATCGGAGACCAAACTACAGTGTTAGGCCCTCTTTCAAAATAATCAACCACTAAAGCATCCTTATCGCTTGCCCGGGCATAAACAGAAGGGAAAAGATCATTCAAGGGAGCACCTTCAAGTCATGCCAAAAAATATGGAGGAGCCAACACCAACCTCAAAAGGAAAATGGGTAGGAATTTTTCTCATCCTTTCGATATATACCTCCAAAGGCTTCATCCATAAGAAACATTTTGTTTGGAAGGACACCACCCAAAACCGTCCTCGCCATATTTAGGTGTTACCACCTTATGCCAAAGGTTCCCTTCTCATTCATGAATCTCCACCACCACTTTTCGAGCAAAGCCTTATTAAAGATCTTTAAGTCTCTGACACCCTAATCCTCCATTGCGAACCGGGAGCTTAACAATTTTCTATCTAACCAAATGATACTTGAAGTCACTCCGAAAAGAGTCCCAAAGAAACTTTCTCCGAATTGCCTCAAACTTAGAAGCCATAGAAGAAGGAATGTGAAAGAGGGAAAGGAAGTAAGTAGGAATGCTAGAAAGGACACTTTTGATAAGGGGTCAATCTGCCCCCTTCGGAAAGTTACTTTGATGTCCTGCCAGAAAGCTTTTTCTCAAACTTTTCAACAACTATTTGCCAAACAACTTTCTCCTTGAATTTTGCTCCAAGAGGTAGACCAAGGTATGAAGTAGGAAGAGGATCAACACAACAACCCCCACCAGCGGGCAACTGAATGTTGTTGTCAACCTATCCAACGGGAATGATGAAGCTTTAGCCAAATTGACTTTTGACCAGAAACTGCCTTGAACCAAACAGAACGCACTGAAGGTTCACTATTTGCTCACAATCATTATCACAAAATATTATGGTATCACCAGCCAGATGAGAGACATTCTCAGTAGTGGAATTCCTCTCCTCCTACAGCCCACCAAAAACCACCAGAGATGAGGCTAGTCATAGAAGTTAACTGAAGAATCATCGTAAAAACCTCCATAACCAAAAAAAAAAAAAAAAAGAAAGAGGAGATAAAGGGCCCCGGCGAAGACTTCTAGATACGGTAAAGAACTCTATGAGTGAACCATTGACAAGCAGTGCAAAGGAAGTTGTAAAGATGCACTGAAAAATCCAAGTACTCCACTTCTGCACAAAACCCATTCTTCTCATGACATAAATAAGAAACTCCCAATTGACATGATCATATGCCTTCTCTATATCCAATTTACAAAAGATTTCGTCCTAGAATCAATAAGTTCATTAGCAATAAGCACAACATCCAAAATTTGGCACCCTCCAACAAATGCATTCTGATTCTCAGAAACCAAAACCCCGTCGAGACCTTTCAATGTATTCACTAGCATTTCTGAAAGCAACTTTGTAAAATCCAACCCACCAAACGAATAGGTCGGTAGTCTTTTATATTTTAAGTATGCAAATGCCCTAAGATCAATACTCTGGTTGATATAGATACTCTATATAAAAATTAAACACCTGGTTTTTTATAACTCCCTTAAGCATCCAAAACACCACATCAACCACTAATGTTTTCCTAATAGACTTTTGGGATTCTTCAAATTCTAAGAACTATTCATGTATGACATCATGACTCAAAAGTCCTCTCCCCTCAAAGAATTGTGCCAAAAAGGTAGAAGGGAAAATGCTTCCTTATCCAACACTCTAAAATGTCACCCTTATGAATCCACTTTTTGAGAACGAGAAAAGAGAGATTAATCATTGCTCTCGCCTTGGATGAAATCTAAATCTCAAAAGGAAGTTCTCCTCGCTATATTTGTTGAAATGGACAGGACATAACAAATTGAATTAGTCTTTAGCATTCACGAAATCATCAAGAAACTCAAAGCTAGTATCCTTTTTACAAAACTTTTAAACTCTTGAACACTGCAGTCATTTCATTAGCTTTCTTTAATTACTCTAAAATAACCATATATGTATAATATGTGGTCTATTTTCACCTGGATTTGAAACACAGGTGTCAACTCTGGGTCCAAGTGTCCAACTCATCATGTCTAAAAATTTTGGACATGGGGACAACGTCCACACGAGTTTGGGGACCCGTTGAAAATTTATACATAGAACATACTTTTTCTATAAAAATCAGTAGATCATATTAGCCAATATTATTTTACAGCCCTGTTCTTTTTAGCTATAAGCACCAGCTACTGAGGTTCCTATCTTGTTTGGTGAGTGCCAAAACTCAAATAGCATAGGACTTTCAAAAAACCAGCGTTATATATTCTGAAAAAGAGCATGAATTCACTGCAGAAATCCACCTAAGCACAGTACAACAAACTTGTGATGAGTGCAGACAATGACTATGATAACATAAAGCAATTTTGCAGGTCTACAAGTATGCTAATTTTATTCATCTCCTCGTAAATCTCAAACAAGGAGGAATAACATGTAGCTTACTTACCTCAACCACCCAGCCTTAGGTTGTAAGGAGTTGCAAGCCAGCTGTAAGCTTAAACCTAAAAGGATCAGTGCCTAAGTCGGCCAATCTTATTTTATAGTTATATTAGCAGATTTGTCTTGTCAATTTTCAATGTCAAACCCATCCTACACAACTCACCTTGTCTCAACAGCCCACTATTAACAACTCCTAGTGTGAATACCGCTTTTGTAGAGTCTAGGAAGATCCAAATGTAGACAACCTTACCACTTCCTTACTAGTATTTCAGCAAGCAGATAGGCAAGTTCCACGTGATACACATTAAAAAAATTCAGAGAACATTTTTCCCAAGTTGAAATCTTTTGAAAAAGTTCAAAAATAGAAGCATTGCATAATAGTCATGAAATCTTAGATAAACAGTAAATCAACAAATAAGCAATAAACATGCTTGATGCATAACAATAAAATTAATAAGACTATGAAGCTGCTGCAAGGGCAGTAAAATCTAGAACACACATCAAACAACACTAATGCTTGCAAGGTGACTCGATGCAAAAGCCTAAAGCACCAACTACTTAACATCTACCACTCCAATCCTAGACCTCTATAAACTTCTATTCTCAACCATCCCCTCCTTAGTCTCAAGTGGGAAAAACGGACACACACAAGAAAAGGGGACAAAAACAACAGGAACACGAAAACCCTAAGCAGCAACAACATTGGAGCACAAAGAGGGAAGCCTCCCCGCCAACCCCTCTCTATTCCCTCCCAGTCTCTCAATCGAACATTCAAGAGACAAGCTTCCATACCCCACCAGCCGTATCTCTTCAACATCGACCATCTCCATAGAGTGGACAGCCCCACCTTGTCAAAAACCTCCAACTGATTTAGGTGCCTCTGCTGGGTATCCTGTGTCCAAAGTCGAATTGTGCTGACACGGATACAGCAGTCCCAAATGCCAAGTTTGGGTAATGTAGTATGTTTATACACAAATACATTGATAAATATAAAATATGACATCTTCTAAATGTGAGAATATTTTTGGATTTTTTCCCCTTTACTTTCATTCCATTAAGTTCTTTCTCACATTTCATAGGAAAAGAAACATTGCTACAAATAAGAGTGGATTTGGCCAAAATGGAGTCTGTCCAGGGAATTAAGACATCCTAACTCCCAACAAGCAGAGAGGCTACTTCCTATTCTATAGGGAAATAGCTAGTGCAATAAACTGTCCACAAAACAAGACAGAGACAGAAATTCTAATAGTCTTTAATGTAGGACAGATTCCCTCTACAGCAAATCTACCCCATGTATGCCTTTGCAACCAGTAGATTGTGGGCGAAAATTCAAAATTTAGAAATTAGAATATAGTCTTACATTTGTAGTTCTGTCTGCTATCCCATCCACGTCAAAGAAAAGAGCACCTGGAATATGAGCAACCTGCATCGTATATAGACTAATGTCCATGAGAAAATAGATATCTGTACCGCTTGAATGACCGTTTCTTGCAAATCAAATAATGTGGGGGATTGGATCATTGGACTTGTGACTGTGCACATGATTTCTTTATGATTTTAGAACCAATTCATTTTGATTATTAGTATTACCTAATGATGCAATAAGGTTGGAAAAACGTAGGACAAAAAGGACAAAACACTAAAACATGTCACATATTTAACAAATGGCTTCATAATACAAATTATCAACCTGGTATTCCTGTATTGGGTTCCTCTGCTCATCAGGCATATACCAAGAAGCATCTAGCACCTGAAATCAAATGAAGAGAATAGATCAGAGTTTGAAGGTTTTAGCAAATACTTCCCAATTCTCAAGCTCGTGGAAATAATATGCCGACGAATAGAAATATATAAACCTCTCAGAACAGTAGAAGAAGCTACATCTAGCCCAAAATTTCTAGTAACTTTATATGCATCTGCTGCAAAGCCATGATCCAGAAGTTTATAAATGCAGCAGATAATAAAAAGAAAAATATATGTTAATCTTGTAACATATTTTGACTAAACTTTAGTCTTTAAAAGAGAAGCCTAAGGAAGCAGACAGCAAAAGATTACCCAATCCAAAATTTGAATATTGGTGTCTGCACACATTACATAGGGACAACAAATCACACAACAAAATCTTGTGATATTATCCTAATTGCAATTAATGGAAATACTGTGGACCGAGTATCATCCACAAACAAAATGACCATAATTGACATCTTCATATGTCAACATCTCAAGTAACCAAAGTGCCTTTGGCACAATGGTTAACAAGTAGGGTTGGCAACAAGGCGGGAATTCCCGGCCCCGCTCCGGACCGGGAAAATTCCCTGGACTCTTTGGGGTCGGGGAAGGGAGCAGGGTGAGCAATTTGTTCCCCAAGCGGGGACGGGGTCGGGGATGGAACGGGAAAATTCTCCGCCCGAAAATTACATTTATGTCCATTATTTTGAATGTTAAATTGTAGATATTTTTTGGGCAGAAAGGTAATTGCAAGTGGAGAAACCCTAGAATATTTAAGCTCTCCTCCTCTTAGCCTCTCTTCTCTTCTCAATCTCTCAACTTCTCTCCCCACACTCTCTCTCCTCTCAGGTTTGGTTCTGCTTCTCTCCTCTGTGGCTCTCTCCTTTAGCTCTCCGCCCCAGTCTCTTTCCTCTCCTCTCACTTTCTCTCCTCTCTCCTGTGGCTCTCTATCCTCTAGCTCTCAGCCCTCAATCTCTGTCCTCTCGCTTTCTCTCCTCTCTCATGTGGCTCTCTCTCCTCTCAACTCTGAGTCTCTCTCCTTACTCATTGCTCTCTTCTCCTCGGCCCCTCGGGTCCGCTGTCCACAACCACCCGACACCAAACCAAAGCCCTCCTCTCTCCTCATTCGCTGCCTCCTTATTGCTCGCTGCCTTACATGCTCTCAGATCTAGGCATTGGACTTCAAGGAAGCGGAGCCCCAACAGGGAATGGGTACCTATTAACAAGGCTTCCTTAAGGTTCCAACCTTGTTGTCATCGGTTCAAGTCCCATGATGCACAAATTTCCCATAGTAACAGGGAATTTGCGGGAAGGCAACAAACTCCCTTAGTGGGCTTGGTTACCTTGCCAACTAGGCATATGCTAGATTCACCCCCTGGGGTTCACACTGCAAAGGTAGCTTACCTCCCCTCCCCCAACAAAAAAATTATTAACATATAGAAGATGAGTATATTCAGTATTAAAGCATGAACATGTTGTCAATATGTAGTAGCTACATGTACAAAATTAGGTTATTTCCTTTTTCTTCTCCTTAGAGAGAAAGCTAACAGCAAGCTCCAAAAATCAATTTGTAAGCCACTTATCCATTTACTACTAAGTGGCTAAAGTTGAAAGAACTTAAACATAAGGGTAAAAATCCAATTTGAACATTTTATGAAATCAAGTGCACATAACAAAATGATTCATGTTCATTTATCAACAAATCCAGAAGAGTTTTTCTAAGCTTACCCAAGACGCCCAAATCATACCATTTGGAGTTCATGAGTACCATACCTAACTTGAAAAGTGGATGTTACAAAATAGTTCTTGACAAACCAATTAACTCAACACCATTGCCCTAATTAAGGAAGTCCAACCATGCAAACCTTATTAAAGTTGCTTTTAGCCTTGTTTTTATTAAAAATGAAAAAAAATAAGAACCTAAAGTTAATGTAGAACTTGGCAAGAATCTACATATCTAGCACAATAATTTATACAACAATCGAACCTTTCCAATGAATGGTAGAAGAAGTTTCTAGAGTCACCTAAGAAGATGGCCATTTAAGCCAAGTAGACACAAACAACATGGAACAAATAGCATGAGTCCATTTTAGATGCATTGTTGGTCTTTGACAAAGCTTCAAAAACACCAAAATAATAACATTCAGAGGTTAGGGATGAGTTCAGAAAGTCTAGAACAAGGGGGATTAGAACCAATGTTGAGGAACAATTTGAACACTCCATGGCTTTTGTTAAGGAGTGTAAACCTGGAATATTTTGTAACTAGAACCTTCACGAATTGCTTATAATTAAATGTATTTTCACACTAAAGTTTGAATATGCAACAATCGAGATCCCCCCTTTTTCTTTATACAAGTAAACCACGAGACGTTTTTAACACCCATTTGGTTCACTAGAAATGGAATTAGGAATGATGAGCAGGGGGTGAGGATGGAGCTTGATTCCTGATATGAAGAGTTTGGTTGAGTTAAGGAATGGAACTAGTAATTCTCATGTTGTTTGCTTCAATTACAAAATGGAATCAGATCTTTTTACTTTTAAGATCTTGTGGTGAAGATGTAAGTTATTTTTATATAACTAATGTTTAATTTAACTTAGAGATACATTCAACTAATCTGGACTTTCATTTAAAATCTTCTTATTTGTCTAATTAGTGAGGTTTTGTTTATCAAAAGCATCATCAGCCAAAGGTGTTGCACAATTTAGGGGGCCTCTTATCTAAAGAAAAAAGGGAAAAAGAATTTTGGGGATATTTTTGGCTTAGTAAGAATTACACAGGATTAAAGGAAAGAAAAAATCATTTGGTCCTATTCCTTAGTTTGACCTAGAAAACTCATTCCAAATGAAAGAGGGAAAAACGACAGGATCAATTTATCCAAAAAAACAAAGTTAATCTTTCTTCTCACTACAAGTACTCAATCCCAAAAGCCGAACACGCAGTTCAAAATCTATTTTTACACAATTGTGTAACTCAATTGATAAATCTCAGGCACATGGATTCAAAATGTGGTCGTTCCGTGACGAAATGACCGCATCGGAAAGGTTTTGGAATTTAGCATTCAGCATTGCACCTCACAGCAGCTGTGATGTATAATGCGATCGCTGCGTTAGGCAGATTCGCTGTACCACGACCGAAACTGCAATTTGAATCCCTATTCTTAGCCTTAGGAAAGAGAAAGAAGCTTGAACATTTATTCTAAGAAAAATTTTCATTTACCCCCTTGAGGTTTTGGTAAATGTTTTTTCTAACTCTCAACTTTTCAAATTATTATTTACCTTCCTTCACCTTTGTGTCAAATTATCATAAGTCCCCAAAATTTCACCTTCGTGGCAACACGCAGTTATTGATGATTTATAACCATAATAACGACAATTTTGGGTGGGGATCTCCCAGAAAATGGAAAATCCGAATGTTTTGAGAGGTAAAAAACGAGGAACACACATAATTAGTTGTGAGCAAAGAAGCATCGAACAATTGGGAAAATAGAGTTAGGGAGGCCAGCTGAGTCCTTTGGTCAGGTTTTCATAAGGGGAAAGGTTCATGGATTGGCTAGGGTTGAGCAGGCGGGAAAAAGTGAGAGAAGAGAGGCATTATTTATAATTTCATTTTTTATGATAATGAGGTGAAAATGTCAAGGAGTTTAAAAAATAATTCGAAAAGTTCAAGGGTAGAAAAAACATTTGAGGGTAAATGAAAATTTTCTTGATTCTAATGCCATCATATTAGAAAGATCCGAAATCCAAAGAGGAAACAACATAGGATGTACTGGACCAAGGAACCCTCAAATTGGTATCCTTCGAGTGTTCACCTTGATGTTGAGATAGTGGGCAAGATAAGAACGATGCCAACACTCTCTCTCTCCCCATTCTCTACCCCTTCTCTCTTTGAAGCAAGGGCAAGAGATAGCAATGTTATCTATAGATGGTGGAAGCAAGCATAGATGGAAAGGATGCTGAGATTTTTATTGTTTTTATTTTAAAAAAAAAAAAAAAAGAGCTAAGGATGATCAAGGTTGGGCAACTTAAAACCCATTGGATGAAGGGAATAAAATCCCTAGGTATCAAGTGCCATGCCTCTAAAAAGTTCAACCAAACATCAAGTATGACAACTTGATACCTTTAGATATCGAGTTCCATTACCAAACACCCCCCAGGCCATTTCTTAAGAGAAATGGGAAAAAGAAAAGGGCAGAATTGAAAGAGAGTTTAACACAAGTATATACACAACATTCAAACCTCTCTACCTGCAGGAAAAAAAGAAAAAAAAACTCCAGTGTCACCTAAGGAAGGGAATACCTATATAAGCTCTGAGTCCACCAACTAGAAATCGGAGATGCAATTCACAGCCCCAGTACCGAACATAGCCCAAAATCATTATTTCTGATAGTGTCAACACCTAAAGGTTGTATACTACCACTACAAGCTGGCAAGATTTCAACCTTACAAGGCCACGTTATTTATTGTAAAACCACAAGGCTAGCCTCTTACTACAATATGAATTTTTCCTTGCCAGAAACATATTTAGAGATGAGGAATATAGGAATAAGATTCCAATGCGATAATTTCGGAATTTGAAGGTTAAATAAATTGGCAATGCAACAAAATATGAAAAATAGAAGGGAAATTACAAATAAGCTTCTTTCTCTCTCTCTCTCACACACACACACACATATACATGCACGCACACACACAATAGTTACCCTTACACCACCATTGATCCACAAAATTCATGTCATGTCAAGCATCTGGTAGCCAATTCTGTCAGCACTTTGATGCACCCACAAAAACAAGGCCAGGAAAGAAATGATGTAAAGCAATCTTCGAGCAGAAATCAACTGAACTTTGTACCTTTATGTCTGGTTGCCGGAGGTTCGCATGGAGCCACTCAACCGAGACCACAGGTTCAGTTGTAGACATAGCCTGTGTAGAATAGGAATTTGCCCCAATGTTTGTCGATGATATTACGCAACAAACTAAACGTGTTTTTGGCTTGTATCGACTGAATTCCACAGCCCGTGAATGGAAAGGACTTGTCTGCAAGAAATAAACCAAAGCAAAGCCCAGAAAAGAAATGTGAACATTCAATTCAGAGAGAAACCCAAAGCTTTGTAAGCGAAATTTTCCCATTCATAGACAGAAAACAAAATTGAAGACAAATATTTCATCTAGATCCAGTAAAAGCTGATATTCCCCAGGTCATGGAAGAATATGGAGATATTTCACTAATCAGCACAAGACAATAACAAATTGAAGGCCACAAACCTTAAAAAAATCCATAAACAAATATGATGCTGAAATGCAAACAAAAAATAGAACAGAACAATTAAAGCGCACATTCAGTACCAGTAGATAATATTGATTAACTACACAAATTAATGGAGGGAATAATGTAAAATTTAGTCTAATTCAGAGAAAAACTCAAATCTTTGTATGCGAAATCTTCTAATCCATAGACAGAAAGCAAAATTGAAAACAAATTTTTCAACTACATCAAGTACAAAACCAGAGTTACTAGTTTATGCAAAATATGGAGATATTTCACTAATCAGCAGAATGCCGTGAAAAAAAACTAAAAAATTGAAAGCCAAAAGCGAATTAAAAAAAATAGACAACACCCACAAACAGATATCGATCATGAAACAAAAACAAAAGGAAGAAACAACCAAAACCCACATTCAGAACCAGTAAATAATTACAATCGATGAACGAGAAAAATTAGTCAAGGGGTAATAGAAACCAAACAAAGGGACTTACATGGAAGAATTGGGGTTTATGAAAGAATGAACGGGGAGACTGAAGCAAGCGGTTGGTGAACAAGATTCTGGAGAAAAGGGCTGACGCCATTACTCAAAAGTATCAAGCAAGCATACAGAAGCAGACAACAAATTGATGAATGGTGTGTGTGGAGAGAGAGAGAGAGAGAGAGAGAGAGAGAGAAGGTGATCGACGGCTGACACTTGCAGCAGCTATGGTGGGGTTGGGAAGTGAGCGCTGTGGATGGAGAGAAGGAGTTGAATGTGGGAAGAAGACGGCAACACTTGAGCCAAGGGTAAAACGACCACGTTTTCCCGTTACTAGTTTGCACAAATATTTTTCTGGAAAAACAAATCTTTTTTATAGAAAAAAATTTCTTAAAACTACTGTATTTTTCTTTTAAAATTAAATTCCTAATATTCGATGTTCTTGATTTTCAAGCTATAATCTTTTAAAATAAGAAAGTTTTCTACAATTCATGAAGAAAAAGGGAAAGGTTTCTACACTAATTTTCTTTAAACTTAATTCCTCTAATGCTTTTACTGCTTGATAATTAAGTACAACAGTAAATTGCGAGTGTTAGTTATTTCAATGGAGAAAATTATTGGAAGTTATTGTAAAAAATCATATATATATATATATATATATATATATATATATATATATATATATATATATGATTCTAAATCCTACATACATTAACCTTTGTCTCTCCATATAATGAAAAGAAAGTGCAATACTAAAAACTATTCATCATATAGAATATTTAATTTTCAACTAGAAATTTATTTAAATTATTTTTTAGTGTTTCGTCGTTTTCGCATAGAAGGATAATTCTTATCATTAGTTTCATAAAAAGTAAGACATTACAAAAATCGAGTCAATACAAAATCATGTTAATCGACCTACTCATAGTGTTTAGCTTTGTAAAATAGAAATTTGATTGTGACCTCATTTTTACTATTCAAAAGGTACATCTTAGTGAACCTAGTGCAACTAATAGCATATAGCACTTCTTCTAATACCTACTCATAGTGTTTTGAAGTCACCTAAGTCACTGTGAATAATTTCTAGTAAGGTAGAGGTCTCGTGTCACATTTTTTTTTAATTAAAGGGTTTCTTGGGTCATCTAACTTCTACACATATTTAAAATTTATCAAAATTAAATTTGTTGAATGCAGGAATTAAGCTCAATTGCTTTAGCCTTTTAATTGAAGCTATGTTCATATGGCCTCGATCTAGCATACCATAAAGAAATAGACTCAACAATATAAATTACAAAATTATTCATCTTACAAGTAACAATATCAAGAACAAAGAACACTCCCTAACGCCCTTTCCCACTCATTCACAATTCATGGTGAGTTGTAATTTTTCCAAAATCAAGAATTACTCTAATCTCAACCTCATTCAAAAGATAACTAAAAATAATATTTCTTCTAAGTCATGGAACATAAAATACATTTTGCAATGAAAAGGTTTTTTAGAAGTTAATTTTACAGAAAGTTTACCCTTACTAAGGATAGGAATAAAATCATCATTAGCCACAAAACACATTCACCCTTAGGAGCCTTTTCATAACTCTCTTAAAGGTGTTTGTTGGTGTAAATATGTTGGATGGCCTCATTAGACAACCACCTATCCAATAATGTTGCTTATCATATTTACCTCATAATCATAACAATGGTTACATATTCGGTGGGTTTGACTTGAGGTTTGTTCTCATTTGATTAGTTACCAGTAGGTCCAATTCCTCATGGCTTTCATTTGCTAGTGTAAGAACCATACTCCTCGATGGATCGTGTTTTACGCGAATGTCAATTTCAAAGAGGTATATTTACTAAAAATTAAGGTTGTGATTTTTTAGACTTATTTTTGGTTGGCGGGTTTTAAAATACATTTAAATTTTTAAAGTTTTTAAAAGTTTTAGGAACATAAAAACAGAAGGAACCATTATAGTTAAACCGCAACAAAGCTCACATAACCAAACAACGCAAGCTATTTGGGTCAAGAGTCAAGCTCGGAACTTGTTGCAAGAAAATGACTCCAGTTGTCACGTAGCGAGGACTAACCTCTTTTTTCGACACGAACTGTTGGAGCAGATCCTAGTCAAAAAATCCAGTTTCAAGTTTGATTCCAAAAATGATTTAATTTTTGTCAAAAATCGTTAGAGAAAAAAGAAATAAAAGGAGTTGACGATCAGCTTTGAATAAAAAATTAACAAAATAGTTTTACTTTCCTAATTGGAACTTAAACTGAAAAGACAATTGAAAAAGGACAAAAGGCTCAAAATAGGAAATGTTTTGGAAAAATGCTTCATTGACCTAAACTAATAATGCCGGTATTCGGGGATGAAGGTACAAACTACAAAGAGTTGCTCCTCATTCTGTCCATTCAAGAAAACGACTTCTACTAGTTAAAAGAGAAGCAAAAATTGTGTTAAAAAGAAATTAAAGCAAACATGACTCTAATTACTGAAATTAAACAACCACAACATGCATATAAAAGTGATAAAGAAAGAAGTAAATCTATATTAAATTATTACATTGGATAAGGAGGAAATTAAATAAAATTATGTTGGTTACAAACCAATAAAAAAATCAAATAAAGGCAAAAAAAAAAAAAAAAGAAGAAGAATTGATTATGTAAAGCCCTTAGGTAAACCCACATGTAAAACTTGAAGTAGGTCCACACATCAGCAGAGTAACGTTAGGAGATTTAGGGTTTTTATGTGGATAAAAGAGTTTCTTTTTGGGGGAGGGGAGTAGTGTGTGTGTGTGTGTGTGTGTGTGTGTGTGTGTTAGAGAGAGAGAGAGACTTTAGGGAGAGTATGGAAGCGAGTTATGAGACAATAAGGGGTATAAAAATGAGAATACTCAATGTATGAAATGAGAGTGTGTGAGGGTCTTATTTATAGAAAGATATAGGTTTAGGGTTCCCTCACTTTAGCCACCCAAAAATGGATAGAGTAACTAAGAGAAAATGCCTAAAATCAACCACAAAATTTGCTAAGTTTGAATAAGTCAATACGGTAGTGATTTGGTCGGTTTGGAATCGGTATCGGTTCGTGGCTTGGTGCAGGGAGCCAAATCTAGCTTAGTTCGGTTCGAACCTCGGGAAAAAACCGAGCTCGATTTCCGTTTCAAGCATGAAGTGAATTTTGGGCCGAAATGAAACATGGGCATAAAAAACAAGGCGAGCACAGAAATCGAGGCAAGATTGAAAATCGTGGCAAGTGTTGGCATGTTTTCATTTTTGAAAACTTTCTAAAAATGAAAGTTATTTAGTTTGGGTTGATGTTTGGCTCATGGGTTGTTGTTTTGGGTTAGATGAGAATTTTTACTCTATTTCAGTCCGAGTCTTACTCCGAACATACAAATGAAGTTGGATTTCATCATTGAGATTTTACAATAAAATAAATAAGCAAATAAATAAAAGTCGAGATACTTTTTAGGTATCTACGAGTTGGATGTCTAAACTCGTCATGAGCATAACACTTCCTTTCAAACTTCTTTTGGTAGGATTATTGTCTCTTATACCCACGTGTTGCTTTTGCAAAATAAATAATGTAAGTCGGTTTAAGTGGTTTGACTTTTGTTCTCTTTAATCAAGATCTTAAGTTTGAATTTTATGAATGAACAATAATATATAATAAGAGAGTTATGCCGCTTTATAGGGTAACGATGAGCTTAACTATCGTAATTAAGTTTGAAAACCAACAAAAAAATCGTACTAAACAATTGTGGTGCATGCAAATGAGAAGAAAATAACAATCTTTATTTTTAGTGTTCGAGTAAAGTAGTTAGGCAAACTATTTTTATAAGTTTGTAAGTTTATTGTTTTTAATTTAGTTAATGTGTGTTAGTTTAGTTTGACTGGCCTAGATTCGATCCCTTCCCTGTGAATGCAATTCAATTATTGCCTGGCATATGCCTATCTGTTGCTTTTGTAAAATAAACAATAGTATTAACATAAGTCGGTTCAACTGGTTTGACATTTGTTCTCTTTAATCAAGATCTTGGGTTTGAATTTTGTAAATAAAAAATTATATATGACTAGAGAGTTTTGTCGCTTTATAACTCGACAGTAACTCGAGTATATAATAATAAAGTTCGAAGACCAACAAAAAAAAAATCAAACTACATAATAATGGTGCATGCAAATGAGAAGAAATTTTTTTTTTTTTTTTGGTTGGTTGCTCAGTAAAGTAGTTAGGCATAACTATTTTTATAGGTTTATGATAGCTATAACTTTTACTCATCAGAGTGAAGTGACCCAACAATTAGAATTTATTTTACACTTTAAGGAATGTTTTTCACATGACTTTATTTCTATATATGTTTATATCATTTTTATTATATTTAAGAAAATATAACTTTATTTCTATATACATTTTCATCATTTTTATTATATTTAAGAAAACATAACTTTTATTTCTATATATGTTTATATAGTTTTTATTACATTTAAGAAAATATAAAATGAAGAAAAGTGGAAAAGTATTTAGCTTATAAAAAAAAGAAAACCCAATAATAAAAAAATATAAATTATAGTAACTATATTTTTATCTCCAAAAGTTAGAAAAATACTTCATAAATAGGGTTAGTATTTGTTTAAACAATATTTTTTAAAATTTTAAAATAAATAATTTTTTAAATGTATTTTTTCTTATTTTTATTTCAAAGTATGAATTTTGTTTTCCCTAGATTCTGATGGAATATTATTGAAATAGTTTGTGGATATTGAGGCTTGATTATTTGCACACATCGAAGGCAGAGGCAACAAGTATGAGCCTTTTGTTTTTCTTTTTTTAAAACCTTTCCTCTAAGTGATTAGTTTGAATTAGTATGTATGCATTTTTCTTATACTTTAAAATATAACCCATGGTACAAATTGAATAAAATTCGAGAATATTTAAATATATTGCTCTGATAATGGTTATATTGTCCTTTAATCAAAGAAAAAAAATCTTTCTTATTATTCATAACAACAGGATTTTAGCTATTGTCTATTTAGTTGTGATGCAATTTTTTCACATTTAAATTTTGGCCTTCCCAGGGGATACAATGTAAAAAAATACGGACTTTTTTCTGTGAAAAAGAATGTGTGATGGTTAGTTTAGTCAGATATATTTTTATTTTCAATCTTTTAATCAAATAAGGGTTATTGGATTAAAATAAATCATACTTTGGGGTATTGAACATTTATGTACTTGTACTTTAAACTTGGATACTGATCACTGTTCTTTAGGGGTATTTAATATTTTTAAACCACTATCGAGTTTCTTGGTGGTGGACTCGATTTTCGAATGACGTGTCGGGCGGAGGAAAGCTGAATAAATGAGAAGGGTAGAACAAGTAATTCGGTTTTCTTCGCCCGACACGTCATCGAAAATCGAGTCCACCACCACCACCGATAAACTCGGTGGTGGTTTAAAAATATTAAATACCCCAAAGTACGATGATCGGGTATCCAAGTTTAAAGTACGATATATAAACGTTCAATACTCCCAAAGTATGATTTATTTTAATTCAATAATGCATCAAATAAATTAATAATTATAAAAACTAATTGATAAAGGCTAAGTTTAAACACAAGTGTCTAATAAGAAAATTAATTGTTAGTCTTTAAAATAAGAAATTAATCGAATATGGAATTGATAACAATAATGGTTTTTTTTTATTTTTAATATCATAAAGGATCTATTTGGATACGTTTCCTAATTTATAAAAAATCTTGGGTGATGTGTTGCTAAATTGAAAAGGGGAAATGAACCTTCACAATTCCATGATATATACTTTGTTACATGAATCATAATTGCTCCTCTCCTTTCCTCCTCCACCCAAAAAATAAAAAAAAGGGTTTTGTATCTGTATATAAGGAAGTAAGATGGGATCCTGGGCAGGTTTGAAAGAAGAGGGAGATAATAATTTGGGAGATTTGAAGAGGGAGAAAATTAGAGAGACAGAGAGAGGGAATGGGAAAAGGAAGAGCACCATGTTGTGACAAAACCAAAGTGAAGAAGGGTCCTTGGACTCCTGCTGAGGACTTGAAGCTTACTTCTCATATCCAGAAATTTGGCCATCCTAATTGGAGGGCTCTCCCTGCCAAAGCTGGTATGTACACATATCTCACTCTCTCTGTCTCTCTCTCTCTCTCTCAACCCCTTTCTTACTTGCTATACATTTAAAGCTTGTGTAACATAAAAAATGGTATAGTCGGGACATAAAAGAAGTCGAATAGAATAGCGTAAAAGAATTCATATCGTCAAAATAATCAGAATAATCATATTAATATACAAATAAAAAAAACTTAGGGGATATTTTTAGAAGTTAGATGAATAGAGTTAGGCACATTTTTCTGAACCTGTAAAATATCTTGTTAAATGAATGTTAAATGAATTTTAAATATATCTGTTAATTGTGGATTATTATACATCCCTTTTGTTTTCCGTTTTTAAAATTCATTGTTCCAATATTCGGACGGTCCATAATCTTCTCGTCTTCTTTTGTCCATTTTAAATCCCGCCATTGATTGACTTGAGTAGAATCTATGACAAGGATCACAATAGAGATACTCACACCACAATGGTGAGATTAATGGATGACCCTCATATATACGAAAACTTACGAGAGAACGTTTTTTCGATAGAATCCTCACTCGAAGGATTAGACACATGCCTTTTCATTTACAATATTCTGTAGTATGAAATAATAAGCAATGATTTTATATAACAAGTCTCTTATGTTCGATTTAATCTTTACTCGCATCGGGATTCAGAAAATTTATACTTAAAAAAAATGATTGTTTTTAACTTATGCCAAGATCTACTCATAATCCAACTTTATAGGTAATAAGAAATCTAGGTCCGTAATATCATCTAGATGGAGAATTTGTGAGAGAATGTGACAAGTTTAATTCTCCTAAATTGCTAAATTGCCAAAAACATGCTATTTTCCATTAAAACCTTTGATTGTCTATTATTCTTTTATAAATAACATATAGAAGATATAGTGAGGCATTTTACCTTAAGTTGCAAACGTTACCAAAACGACCTTTTTAATTGTCTAAAAAGGTACATCTGATCGTAAATTTATAATGCTACGAGTATAAGGTTTTAACCCTTTATGTGCGTTGCTTTGCAACCCAATTCGAGCTCATTCCTAGGGCTACTAACCCTTTTGTTTTCCTTAGTATCTTGGGTAATCTTCCACCCATTTTTGTCTCATCAAAGATTTTGAATCCTACAAATGTAGGACTATTGCGATGTGGAAAAAGTTGTCGACTAAGATGGATCAATTATCTAAGACCTGATGTCAAAAGAGGGAACATTACCTTAGAAGAGGAAGAAATGATTATTAACTTGCACGAAGAGTATGGGAACAAGTAAGTATTCTTTTTGTTTCATGTTTATATATATCTGGATGATGAAGCTTGTTAGCCATTTATACTTTACTGATATCATATATAACCTTGCTAGATGGTCCAAGATTGCTTCTCATTTGCCAGGAAGAACCGATAACGAGATTAAAAATATATGGAACACCCACTTGAAGAAGAAATTAAACACAAAAGATACCGACCCCAACGCCTCTGGTCCAAGTAAATCCGAGAAAACATCTACAACTTCCACCTCTGTGTCATCACCATCATCAACGACTACTACTGTGTCATTTGGTAAGCAGCAGCAGGAGGAACTGTGCCAAGATTCATGCAAGCATAACTCAGATCTCTCGACAAGTTCAAACGACGGACAAAATGATTTGCTAGGTCAATCAATTCCTACCATCTCTGAGCCGGTCTTGAGTATCAATCAAGTTGATGCCCAGAGGCTAGAAGAGAAGAATTTTGTCGAAAGTGAGGATAAATTATTTCAATCTCCACCCAGTGATGTTGACATGGAGATATGGTGTATGCTGGAAGGCATGCATTCAATGTTTTCATTTGATGATAACCAAAACTTTCAACTTATTAGCTCCTAGAACTCAACTCAAGCCTTGGGAAAGAATTGGTTGAAAGTTGTGCAATGAAGCCATCCTGAATGGAGTTTGTGATGGCAAAATGTAGAACCATGGCTCGCTGAAAGATTCAATGCAGTTAGATTTAGACTAAAATTGTGCTTTGTTTTGCCATACAAAGCTACTGAAGAAGGTTGCTATTTGATTAGGTTGTAAAACACACTGTAAAATTGAGCAAACTACACCTTTTTTTTATGTAGCTATTGCCAAGGAAAATGACTTATTTATTAGGAATGAAGAGCCCCTTATAATATTTTGACACATCCATCAGTCGGGGAAATGTAGAGCACAAGTTTTGGTATAAACATTTCCGGATTTACAAGAGTACTCATAGTGTTTTAAATCGAAAATAGGTACTCGTGCTTGATTTAAAAATTGATATATATTGCATTACAGAATAGAGAAAAAAATTTGAATAAGGCGTGATTTATAGGTTTCAAAGATACTATTAGCTAATATAAGATTTTCAAGTCATCTGTAACCAACATAAGTACAAGATTTAGTACATAATCATCTTAATATTGACAACATAGATTTCTTAGGCATCTTTTTGATCCAGAGGAGCCATAGGCATCTTTAGCATGCACAGACCAAATTTCTAACTCGAATTTGATACTATTCGCATTTTGGCGACTTTAATCCTTCTTAAGCTTTGGTTTGGAACAATTGAATCACAAAAACTTTTGGTTTCTGTTGAACCCCTTTTTGTTTATAAGATCCACTTTTCAAAAATTAGAAGAGGGAAGGAAAATGAAAGGATATTGTTCCTTAATTGTTTGTTTCCTCTTCAATTATAAGAGTTGAACATATGAGGAAAATTTAAAAATTTTCCCTTCTTATGACCTTTCCTTTTTCTCCTTTCTGGGATTGCATTTAGATGAACTGCACAAAATTCATATTCACGCATTCATACCCCCCAAATATCTGTTAGGTGATATCAAATAATCAGATACGCATTCATATCAAATAAGTTTACAATTTCAAAATCTGAACTGATTGCTATTGCATATTACTTGCTGATATTCAAGTTAAGATAGTATATTAGAAACGCGACATATATCCAGAGTTAGCTGAATTTACAGGCTTCGAATCTCTCAAATCCAGTACATGGGTTGCCTGAAAAGAAGCATTTTCCAACTACTGAGTTAGTATTAGTATGTTGATTTGGCTCCAGTAAAAACTATGGGTGATGAGTTATTTTGTCCCAAATTCCCTTTGCATACCCATGGCAAATTAGCCATATGCTCAGCCCAATTCTCCGTTTACGTGGCTAATTAGCCTTCATATTTGCAGCCCATTAATCATCTCCAATCAAGGTTTATCAGAGCTTCTACCTTTCAGCACGGGCTAACCGTGGTGTTCCTCGTGGCCTGTGGGGCTCTCTTCCACTACTTTGTTTCTGGGAGTTAATATGATGCTTTGCGGCTGTTCGTTCGCTGCAGATTTGAGGAGTTTTCTGATTATTATGGGCATTTACGAGATGGTTTTATTGTGGAGAGTTGTCCACATTCGTCCATCATAATTGTTGATTCTCTATAACTTGGGTCAGTTTGCTGTATGGGGGTGGCCAATTCCAATCCTACTGTTGGGAAAAGGCGGGTCGGTATAGCGGAAGCGAACCTTTTTCCCTCTTTGTATAATTTAAGATGAGCTATAAAATTATGGAAATATAATAGATGGAGACACACGAATTTTTACGTGGAAAACCCTCCAAGACGAAAGGAAAAACCATGGGACCGTTGGTCCGAAAATATACTTCCACTATATGAATAGTAGGATTACAACAATATTTCCTCTAAATAAATTAGAGGGTACACTCAATACCTCACCCACTTGTGATGGAATACAAATTTAATCTCACCCAATTTTGGTGGAATTTCCTCACCTATGTTGGTGGTATACAATCACTAACTAGTAACCAATTTACTAGCGAGTGTCTCTCATTTTATGTGGATTGATTTTGAACCTAACAAATCATCTCCTATTTATAGAACTTGATAGCTAGCAAATTCCTCTGCCATACCGTGCAAATCTTTGCCAAGGCTACGCACTTTGTCAACATCATTAATTTGGAGGTAGAAAATCTTGGTGTATAATGGTAAGTTTTCTTCACCTAGGCTTAGGCATAGCATACTCTAGACGGATTTTGTCCCCTTACTTTTTGGTGTGGCAGCAGTAAGTTTCTTCGCCTTCCTCCTTTTTCTTTTTTTTTTTTTTGTATTCACATTATATGGGTCTCACCAATTATGGAGGGAACCCAACAAATCTCCCCTTTCCGACTTAATTGGGGGTACCACACCGGCACCCCTGCAACATTTTTCGAACTTCTTGGTTGGTATGACTTTGGTCATCATGTCAAACCAATTTTCATCGGTATGGACTTTTTCAAGTTGTAGGAGTTTATCTTCCAACACCTCCCGAATCCAATGGTAGCGAACATCAATATGTTTTGAACGGGAGTCAAAAGTGGAGTTCTTGGCTAGATGTATAGCACTTTGGTTATCACATCGTAGCACATATTTTTCTTGCTCGTGACCCAATTTGAGTAAGAAAATTTTCATCCATAAAACTTCCTTGCACACTTCGATGAGTTGCAATATACTCGCCCTCGGTGGTTGATAAAGCCACACATTTTTGGAGTTTTGATTGCCAAGAAATAGCTCCCCTTGCAAAGGTAGTCGAGATACCACGATGTCGATTTTCTCGAATCAATGTCACGGCCATGTCTCGCATCTCGGGTACCCCTCTAACATATGTTTTCCTTTTCCAAAGCATAAGCACTTTTTACTTGTTCCCCTTAAATATCGTAGTATCCATTTCTATGCTAACCGAGTGTTCTTTACCTGGGTTGGTTAAGAACCGACTTACTACTCCTACGGCATATGTAATATTGGGCCTGGTACATATCATGGCATACATAAGACTGCCAACAGCTTTGAAAAAGGGACATTTTTCATCTCTGCCTTTTCTTTCTTACTTGTAGGACTCCGGTTGATCGACGACTTGAAATGTCCAGGCAAGCGGTGTGCTCACGAGCTTGGCCTTGTGCTTGTTGAATTTTTCCGACAATTTTTCAATATACTTCTCTTGGGATAGCCACAATAATTTCTTTGATCGGTCTCGAGTTATTTTCATCCCAAGGATCCGCTTCATCGATCCCGGATCTTTCATGGCAAATGACTTGCTCAACGCCTTTTTAGGGTAACAATTTTCTTTGGGTCATGCCCAATAATCAACATGTCATCGATGTAGAGCGAGCAAAATAATAAAATCACCACTAGCATATTTCTTTACAAAGATACAATGATCCGTGAGTGTCTTCTTGAAATCATGCTCGGCCATGAAAGAGTCAAACTTTTTGTACCACTATCTTGGCGTCCGCTTTAGACCATAGAGACTCTTTTTAAGTTGGCACACCAATTTTTTTTTCTCGCAACTTCAAAGTCTTCCGGTTGCTCCATGTAAATTTCCTCCTCTAGGTCTCCATGTAGAAACGCCGTTTTAACATCTAGTTGTTCAATCTCCAAGTCTAGACTGGCAGCTAGACCAAGAGCAACTCAAATAGATGACATCTTCACCACCGGAGAAAATATTTCTTCGAAATCAATTCCTTTCTTCCGACTTGACCCTTTTACTACCAGTCGGGCTTTATACCTCGGTCTTGAATTATTTTCTTCGATCTTGAGCCTCGTAAACCCATTTGTTTTTCAAGACTCTTCTTCCTTTGGGTAGCTCCACAAGATCGTAAGTATGATTATCATGCAAGGATTGCATTTCTTCTTGCATGGCCTTCAACCATTCGAGCTTTATGACTATCTATCATGACTTCTTCGTAACTTTGAGGCTCACCCTCATTTGCAAGAGTTACGAACTCATTTAGGTTATATCTTGTGGATGGTCGTCTTTCTCTAGTGGATCGCCTTAACCGAGGCTCTTCCGGAACCTCCGACTCGGTAGGTTATGTGTCGAATGAATCTAAATCTTCTCCATGCTCATAATTGGAAGTAGGGATATGGTCTTCATTGGTGCTGGCTTAATCATTAGTAAGCTGCGTCTTCCCTTGAATTGTCACGAACTGTAGGGGATGGATCGGGATCGGAATTTCTAATGACCTTGGGTTTTGGATTTCCAGATTTAACATCTTCAATAGTCCGATCCTCAAAGAACACAACATCTCGACTTCTCACAATCCTTCTATTTACAGGGTCCCAAAGTCGATAGCCAAACTCATCTCTCGGTGATCCGAGGTAAATACACTCCTTTGTCTTGGAATCAAGTTTGGCTCTCTCGTCCTAAGGAACATGGACGAATGCGCGATAACCAAACACCTTCAAGTGGTTGTAGGAGGCCTTCTTTCCCGACCAAAACTCCTCTCGGTATGTCTCCATCCAAAGGAACTGATGGTGAAAGGTTGATAATATCAACTGCCGACTTCACGACTTCTCCCCGGAATGACTTAGGAAGTTTTGCATGTGAAAGCATACAACGAACTCTTTCTTCAATGGTTCGATTCATCCTCTCTGCTAGACCATTTAATTGTGGTGTTTTTGGTGGCATCTTCTCGAGTCCGATTCCCTTCATCTTGCAATATGATTCAAAAGGACCGCGGTATTCTCCACCATTGTCAGCTCGAACGCACTTTAATTTTTGACCAGTCTCTTGTTCTACTCTAGCATGGAACTCCTTGAATTCTTCAAGTACTTGATCTTTTAATCTCAATAAAGAGATCCAAACTTTTCTTGAATGGTCATCAATAAAAGTAACAAAGTACAATGTACCACCAAGTGACTTTTCATTCATGGAACACACATTAGTATGCACCAACTCAAGAATATGCTTTCTCCTGCTGGGTCCGACATTTTTCCGAAATGTTACCCTATGTTGTTTGCCGACCAAACAATCGGTACAAGGCTCAAGTGATTCGCCTTTTAACCTGGGAATCCGTTTTTTCTCGGTGAGGATTTGCAATCCCTTCTCATTCATGTGTCCAAGCCTCTTGTGCCACAACTCCAAATTTGAGTTTTCATGTGCAACATTAATTTCGCCTTGGCACAACTTTCCTTGCATAACATACGAGCCTTCTTTTATACCTCTAGCGACAATTAAGCTTCCATTTGTGACCTTCCATTTTCCACCACCGAAGTGGTTGTACAAACCTGCATCATCAAGTTTCCCGCCGAAATAAGATTGAGGCGCATATCGAGAACATGCCTCGCATCTTTCAATACGAGTTTGCATCCGAGTGTTGGTCATTAAGGTGACTTCACCTATACCAACAATTTTGCTTGAAACTTGATTTCCCACTTTGACCGTACCAAAATCACCATTTTGGTAAGATGAGAAAAATTTGCATGTGCGAGTGACATGGAAGGAGGCACCCGAGTCAATAATCCATGAACAATCATCCATGGCCGATTAACATAATTTTCTTCTTCAATCGGGAATACATCCTTTTCATTTTTGGCTGCAACGGCGATGATGCTCTTCTCTTCTCTGTTATGTTCAATCGATCAGGTTTAACTTTTCCGACTTTCGATCTTTCTTGAGAATCCGACACTCGGATTTCTTGTGGCCTGGTTTACCACAATAGTAGCAAACAAGTTTGGAGCGAGATTTTGATCTCCCCTGGACTTTCCACGTCCATTATTTCTTCGACGGTTATCACTTCTACCGCGATTTTCAGCGACATTGGCTTCGATTTGTGCCAAAATGCCTCTTTCTTTTCTCCTGGCTTCTTCATTTAGGAGACTATCCGTGGCGATATTCATTGTTAATTTACCTTACGGAGCGGAGTTACTTATTGTACCCACCAACGTATCCCAACTCTCGGGAAGTGAACTAAAAAGCAATAATGCCTCCAATTCATCTCCAAGTTTCATCTCGGCCTTTGACAAGCGATTTATGAGCCCCTTGAATGCGTTCAAGTGCTCTATCATATATTTGGCCGTCCTTGTACTCCAACTTCACCAACCTGTCTCACACGGTGAGCTTTGTTGCATGGAGTCTTCTTTTGAATCAACGACTCAAGGTGTGTCCAAAGCTTGTATGCGTTGTCAAAATTTGACATATGCTCGAACAAGCTTCGGTCGATGTATTTTCGAATCATCGCAACAGTCTTGCGATTTAACATCGTCCAATCTTTTTCATTTTTGCCTGCTGGCATATTCTCACTTTGAATAGGCTTAGCGAGGTGTTTGCAAATTAAGTGGTCTTCCATCATGGACTTCCGGTAGGGGTAATTATAATTATCTATTGTAAGTTTGACCATGTCACCATCGTAAGTGATAGTACTCTCCATCTTGAATCACACAAGAATGTGGTTGCTCAACTCGGGCTCCGATACCACTTGTTGGGAAAAAGGTAGGTCGGTATAGCGGAAGCGAACCTTTTCCCTCTTTGTATAATTTAAGATGAGCTACAAAATTATGGAAATATAATAGATAGAGACACACGAATTTTTACGTGGAAAACCCTCCAAGACGAAAGGAAAAACCACGGGACCGTTGGTCCGAAAATATACTTCCACTATATGAATAGTAGGATTACAACAATATTTCCTCTAAATAAATTAGAGGGTACACTCAATACCTCACCCACTCGGGATGGAATACAAATTTAATTTCACCCAATTTTGGTGGAATTTCCTCACCTATGTTGGTGGTATACAATCACTAACTAGTAACCAATTTACTAGCAAGTGTCTTTCATTTTATGTGGATTGATTTTGAACCTAGCAAATGATCTCCTATTTATAGAACTTGATAGCTAGCAAATTCCTCTGCCATACCGTGCAAATCTTTGCCAAGGCTACGCACTTTGTCAACATCATTAATTTGGAGGTAGAAAATGTTGGTGTATAATGGTAAGTTTTCTTCACCTAGACTCAGGCATAGCATACTCTAGACGGATTTTGGTCCCCTTACTTTTTGGTGTGGCAGCAGTAAGTTTCTCCGCCTTCCTCTTTTTTTTTTTTTTTTAATTCACATTATGTGGGTCCCACCAATTATGGAGGGAACCCAACGCCTACAACGTGGGTTCGTGGCAGATTCACATCCTACCATGTGGATTTGTTGCTAATTTACCACACCATTTGAGCTATGAGAGAATTCGAGAGAATCTTGTCTGTCTCGTTTGTTTCCACCTTTCTTTAGAGAGTTTTAACATTGACCACGTAGTGTTTATCAAGAAAAATTAGGGATATGAAATGAAAAATGATAGCCCCAACTCAAAAAACAGCCACGAACAAAGACGAAAATCAAAAGAGATGGCTGCTCAAGTCATTTTGTTTTCAGATAGATACATATCATTACAAGTTACAAATCATCACAGAAAGCAGAACAGAGGTATTCTGCACTCAATTCCAACAAATCCCCACATTAATCCGCAACAAAATTAAAATCACTACATATTCCCAAAAAAAAAAGAATTCAAACCCAAATAAATCAACACCCAGAAATCATACGAAACCCATCAAATTAACCACACAAAATGAACCTGGTGAGACCCAAAACAAGGCAAGAAACACCAAACAAGAATATCGACACAAACTCCTTAGCAGACCACTTTCTAACCTCCTTAGCCTCAGTCCTCAAGCTCTTGGCCCTTCGAAGTGCATCAACTTCCTTCAAGAGATCAAAGTCTGCCCCTTTCCTCTTAAGCTCATCGACGCATTTTCCGAGCATTTTGGCGTCCCCCTTTTCTCTTTCTAGAAGCTTCTGGAGATGGGATTCTACGTCAGTCTTGTAGCGGACGGCCCAGATAAGGGCAGTGGAGCAGAGGAGGGAGCAGAGGCAGGGGACCCATGAGTTTTTGCATGATTTGGGGGAGGAGGATGGGAGAGAGAGGGAGAAGAGGAGGAGGAGAGAGAGGGAGTGGAAGAGGAAGAAAAGGGTGTAGAGGGTAGTTATCTCTTTACGAACTCCGTCGATTTGGGTTTCTTTGAGGGAGATTCGGCTGAGGATTAGGTCTTCTTCTTTGAGCCATTGCTTTAGGAGGAGCTTGTGGGTTGGGGTTTCAGCAATTTGGTGAAGTGGGTGCTGGAGTTTTGAGGCCATTAGTATTGATTGGGTCTCTTTGGGGTTGTGATCTTGGTAAGTCATTTGAGAGAGAGAGAGAGAGAGAGAGAGATTGGGGAACTGCAGAAATGCAATAATGAAGAAGGACAGAGGACAGAGGAGCGGGTAAAGTTCTTTGATTTTTTTGTATCACCAACGGATATTTGATTTGGTTGGGATTCGAAGTTAAAGGCTGATGTTAACGGTCGAATTTAACGGAATTGGGGGGGAGGGGTAGTGCAACGGCCTGCTTTTTCAAATTGAGCGATCAAATTACTTGGCCTAATTGAAAAAATACTTCCATTAAAAAAAAAAGAAAAATCTACTTTGTTTTTTTATTAAAAATGAACAATGGTCATATAAGCCACTAACGTTCCATATTAGAGCTACATGGACTATCGATATTGACAATAGATCATATAAATTTTTGACTTTAATTTTTAGTTTTTAAATTATTAAATCTTCTGAAAACATGATAAGTGAGTTACAAACTTCATAATATAAATAAATTAAAAATAAATAAATTTCAAGCATCCAACAATGTTTGTTAGTTATTTTAAATTTTTTTAATTAAAATTGTCAACTAAAACAATATTATAGAATATTCTTTTTTTCAAAGGATTATTTTGGTTAGGACTTGGAATATTGTTGTTTACACTAATCACATTTTAATTGTGACGTCCAACTTTCTTGAGTAAGTTATTATATTTAAGATAAACTCAATATATATTTATTAACTATAACATATTAACAATGGTCCCAAAATATCATATCAGCATTGAGAATTTTACAGTTTGTTAATTCAATCTAATTAATCGCATATAATAATAATAATAATGAGGTAATTGGTTTGCCTTTTCCATCTATAATAATAATTTTTTATTTATTAATTTGTAAAACTTATGCTATCTTGTATCGTTTTGCAATTTTCTTTATGTTTTTCATGAGTTGACTCTCAATATTTTTCAAATGAAACAATTATACCTTTATTTTCTTAACTAAAATAATTTGTTTTATTTTGTAATCGCTTTCCGACTACGAGAGTTAAAGGTAAAAGTTATCCTAACAAGTGTACTTCCCAGGATTTCAACTTATGTTTTCCTTCTCACCAAGGTGAGACCACTACGTATCATCTCAACCAATATTTTGTTGGTAAATTTATTTATTTATTTAAGTATTTTATTTTACATATAGTGTTCAAATATATTGTTCATAAAATTATGTGAGTATTATTAAGTTAAAATTTACTTTGTATTAGTTACCTAAGTGCCACATTTATATTTTTTGGTAATAAATGTCACATATACATTTATTAAAAACAATAATTGCACGACCTTTTCTTAGTTATAGAAAAAAAAACAAAGAAATGAAAAGTTATATCTTTCAATCTTCTTTGCTTACTTTATTGGAGTGTGTACAATACAAAGTCAATTTATTATTATTTTTTGTGATTAAGTGACTTACACAACTCAAAATTAAAATATTAATGGTCTATGTAACTCATTTTCTTCATGGATGGTCTCCATAACTAAAATTTATAACGTTAGCAGTTTATATAACATTTTGTTGAAAAAAGAATCGTATTAAACATTTCTTCCCAAAACAAAACACAAATTGTTAAAAGATAATAAAATGAGGAATTAGCCAGTTTGGTATTACATCTATAGGATCTAAAAGAAACCCAAGCAACAAACTAAAGAAGTTTGGGGGTGTAATGCATCTCACTCATGTGTTGAAGAGCTTACTTAACTTTGGATGTGTTCCTTTAACGAAGTTTCTTTGTCACATAGAATTTGAAATATGAGGAGACAAGGTAAAATTAGGAGACTATGTTTCACTTTAATAGGCCTTTCCTTCTTTTTTTATCTTTATCTTTGATAAGAGCAAATATTTCTAATGTCTTTTGGGTATATGCCATGAAGCTCTCTGTCGATGACAACGATACTCTCTGTCTATGACAAGGGTTGGCACCCCCATCCAGAAGAAAGAGCCTAAAAATTTTATGATATTGGTAGCAGGATCCCATACAAAAATAAACTTTAGAACATAAGAGATAAATCTCAATTGATTTGAATCTTTAAATTGCATATAAAATTGCCTTTTTTAATTATTATTTTTATCATCAACATCAACAAATAACAGTACAAATATTACGTATTTTGTAACATATATTTAAATAGCACCAAAAATAAGTTGTAATTACAACTATTTGACTTGTATATATATATCCGAACACAAATCATACGGTCTCATTTCCACCTGAACAGACCTTTCTATGCCACGATAACGTGTTGTTTTATTCTTCAGAAAACAATCAACATATTTGAGCATAGCTGAGTTGTAGATTAGTATTTGCAGCTAACTATATGTATACACATTCCTCTACTGACCTTACAACTATCTTCAAGGGAAGAAATCATCTTTTACCTTCCCTACTCCATAATCTCTTCTGTACTTGGATCAACCTTCAAAACAAGCTTCAGACCAACCAAACTAGTTGCATTATCCTCATCTCCCTGATTAAACTTCTGATTCCCATGGTCCACCCATAATCGACACGAGTGGATTGCTTGATACTGCTGCAAATTGAGCTATTAGCTTTACAGGGGCAGACATTATACGTGGTAAATCATTCCAACTTCAATGAGTGAAATGTGAGGAATTCTGAGGGCAACTGCTGGTCTCCGACAGTTCTGCCTTAGAAAACCGTATATGTTAATGGCAAGCTTCTTCAACAAAAACGATCCCTCACGTGGTACCACACACGTATTTCCTATCATGTAGGCCACTCCAAATTGTCTTGCTTCCAGGAGCTTCTCAACTTCACTGCTCAGCTCCACCTCTCTAAACCTTACTCTTCTCCTACCGAGAGTGAAAGAATCATTCTCATTTATGGCTGCTTCTGCATTCATAACGTGGTGTAGGGGGAGTTAGATGCGCTAAACAATCCACCATTGTGGACCTCACGTTGCAGGAACTCAACAGCCTTGTCGATGATGTGGGATTCGAAGTCATATGAGTCCCTATGATCCTTGTACCCATACCTGACCACATAAATCATTTATTATTCCTCGGGCAAGTCAATGAATCAAAATCTGGTGAACAGGGCATTTGGATAGTGTTGTGGTCGGATGTTGATTTCTCCAACATGGATTGGTAATCTAAATTTCAATTTTGCTAGGTCGAGTTGGGTCAAATTCAGTTGAGTCGAAATCCACATTATCTTATTTTGGGTTTTGGTTGCGGTTGGTTATAGTTGCTTAATCAAGTACGGGTCAATTTAATTAGGCTCAAGAACAAACTACAAAAATTACAAATAAAAACTGGGTCTGTATACCTCACAGTGCACCGAAGTATATGAAGCTCAGATGGTCCAACCTGGTTGATGACCAAACGCGCATCAGCTGGAACTTTCGGGATTAGTAACGTCTCAAGAGTCACAAAGATGACGACTTGATGGAAAGCAGGAAAGTTGGTAACGAAATGAGCAAACATTGGAGGAACACCAGATGCGACATTTGAGTAAATCAAACCGATTCCAGGAACCCTCAGGACACCAAGGCTAGGACCTAGTGTCAAAAATCTATCCAAGCCCACCTTGTTTTGCTGTTCAAATGCTTGTTTCCTTATGGTGCCGTACTTCCATATTGACATCAAAAATAATATGACAAGAGAAGAAACCAAGGGAACCCAACCTCCTTGATGTACTTTCGCAAGACAAGCAGACAGATAAAGCAGCTCAGCAGATCCAAAAGTTACCACAAAAGTTAATGCCACAAATACATTTCTTTTCCACACAGTGATGACGACAAGAAACATCAGGCACGTTGTGACAAACATTACAGAAATAGCAGCAAGACCTGCACAGGAGGACACCAAAATCCTCAGAATCCTTGTACCCTTATTCACACACATATAAAATACAAAATCTGACCCAAAATTATAGACTATGTTGATTTCACAAGCATCCAATTGGATCTGAGATTTTCAACAGATCCCTGACATTTTGGAGAGAGAATTGGCTTTGATGAGGAACTAACAGTCGACAGCCATAATATGTAATGAACATAGCCACTATCATCAAAGTAACTGCAGATCCATTTTAGCATTGCTTAAAAGCACTTCCCAGACACTCCAACAAACAGCTGCTCGCAGTCAAATCAAGACAAACCAGTAAACTTCATCTACAGAATGAAGAAGAGGGACAAAGGCATACCATAAGCATTGCCTATTTTGTCAGTGTCCCTAAACCCCAAGACGACAGCAAGACATAAGACCATCAATGCCCAATTAACTTCTGGTATGTAAATTCGTCCATGTATGTCATCAGATGTGTGCACTATTTTCACGCGTGGAAAACACTTCAGAGCCCGGCACTGACTTATGATCGAGAATGTTGCAGAAATTATCGCTTGACTGGCCACAACAGTCGCAAGAGTCGCAATAATGAAAATAGGCCAAAAAATGGGCTCTGCACAGATTAAAAGATATATACCTGAGTACTACAAATAGATTGGTAAAAGTATATTGAGACACATTCTATCACACAACTCACCAGAAGAACAAAATACATAAAAGTTCACATAAAAACCCAAAAATATCTCAGAAAATCACAATTAGAATTTCGCAAAAGGAGCAACCGATTCCTTGAACTGCAAAAACACTTCTTGGAAGTAGTGGTGTATATCATATATACATATACTCACCCCCATGCCCCAAGGTATCATGAAATCATTTCTAAAACCCCCAAATTTCTGACATGATTTGTTCCTCCTCATGTTAAACTTTCATGATAAATTGCCCTAAATCCAGTGACACTTTTGATCAAAAGGCGCAATTCAGCTGATTAGTCTAAGCTTCTTCAGTTAAATGATCTACTTGCCGCCATTTAAAGGTTTTATTTAGAAGAAAAATATTTGAAAAAATATGAGAGGCTGAAAAATCAAATTTCAATTTAAAATACCGCATGAACCAAAAAAAGATTAAATAAAAAAAAACAGAAAAATGAAATAAAAGTGAAAAATTAACCTTTTCAAGTTAAAAAAGGAGGAGTGAAGGGGTAAAATATTGAAAGACCGAAAGCAGAAAAAATGCAATTTAAAACAAGGGAAAAACAGTCCTAACCCTTGGAAAACAATAAGGGCAAGAAGAAATAAGGATTAAGGGCTAAGGTCTAAGAAAAATGCACACTAACAGGGGAGACACAGACACAACAAGACATGGACACATTGACTCATAACTTTCAAGAAAAACAGGATACAACACTCATAATGAGCATGTGTTGAAAAAACTTTGACGTGACTGCTTGTGTTTACAGTTAATTGCATAATTTCGGCCTTGGAGAGGCATTTGGATGGAAAAAATCACAAATAGCTCATAGTGAGTACATGACACCCAATTTCTTCATGTCGTTTGTACATTTGGGATGCGTTTGAAAGTATTTGAGATCATCAGTCTCCAGCACGAATAGATATGAAGTTATGTAGTGTCTGCTTCTTAAGCTAAGGTTAATCCAGCCCCCCCAAAGCCTCAATCTTCGACCAATGGTGGCCTTTGGTAACCAATCTTCAGGGCTACACAGCAGCAATTTGCTGTCACCTATCAAGGCATGGCAAGATCTTCCACCTTCCCTCCACCTCCCACCATTCCAAAAACTTTACCCCTATGTTCTTTCCCCTCCCATGGCCACAGTACCCTTCAACTGCCATATCAGTCTTGACTCTTGAGCAACAGTAAGGATCAAATAGTAATTGGGATGGCGGCCACTCCATCTCACCAGATTAGTGATTGAAGTTATAATATAAATGGTGAGGACGTAACAACTATTTCAAAAAGGTTTTAAACTAGTTTCAAAATTGCTACAGGTTGGCATGTGTGATTGTGGAATATACACCAAAGTACGCTTTAGAAAGATTGCTGATGTATACAGCCTTGCCCCAAAACTTGTACAGAGAAATTTTCCCAGACACCTAACATGAACACATTGGCATGGTAAAAACTGCAAGCAACCACTCTCTCTGTCAATTGGCTTGGCCTAACCTGAAACAGAACCCCCAAAGTCCAACCAACCCCAATAAAATCCTGCATTAAGGTTGACACCTAGATGAAGGTGCCACCCCAACCTGAAAATAAGATGATTGGGACTCACGCCTTAGGCCTTAACACATGAAAGGCAATGGTGCTATTGACACTGAGGACAAGGATAGTTTGTTGGGCTCACACCCTAGAGTTCTTAAAAATTATTTCATTTTAGTCCAATGAATAACAAATGCTAAGTATAGAAGATATGCGTGTACAAAAACTGAAAACCAAAGCAGAAACCTTAGCGTCAAAAAATTTAGTAACTTTTGTAAAAAGAAATAAACACCCACAGAAATCATACCAGGTATTGCCTTGTAAAAACTACTCTGAAGATTCTCCCTATGCTTAGAGAGATAAGCAGCTTCACCCATATAGGCAAGAAGTAAGCAAGGATAGACAAACCCTGCAAATGCTATCTGGCAGAGTAAACATAAGAAAAAACTAGCCTCATTAATAATATAGACTATACACTTCAGTAATGGTTGGCCAGAGGATGGGAGTGGGCCTGAAAAGGAAGAAACCAGGACCTCCCTTTCCTCCAACCAATCATAACCTCTTTCCATTGCATAAATCCTGATAAGAAAGATGTCAAAGGTATTAGATTACCCTCAAAGAACACTGAGAGAAGTGACCAAGATCAGCGAACATTGCTTCAGCACCTGATAATATAAGATATTTGAAAAGTGTCATCAAATAACAAGTTAACTTTAGTCGGTTTTCTCGTTTCCATTCATGGTTTTTGTGGGACATATGAGCAATCACGTAATGATACCTGTAACACATAGTACAACACCACCAAGTGAACTCCAACCTGCCTTTTCGGTTATCCTGAAGAAATTATAGATGTAATATGGTGAAACAGCACGGATAACCCGAGGATTCCAGTGAATTACATTGTACAATCCTACTCCACCAAGACAAAGAAGCCAAGCCACCAGAATAGGGGCAAAGAGAAACCCAACACTTCTTGTCCCATAATGCTGAAGAGAGAAAAGGATCATCAAGATTATGCAGGCTGCACAGACGGTATAATCTGGTCACAAAAAGATACAATCACGTACTTCAGAACGCCTGTAAAAAGCACTTTAGAATATAATTTAGCAGGTGGTCAGCAGCAAGATGGCCCTAAAATGTAAAGAGACCTTCATAATACAATAAATCCACTAGCTTTCTTTTTTAATAAGTAAAGCCACTACCTTCTAGAACATATATAGTTGTAGAAAGGCAGTAACACTAGATTAAATAAAGTCGATGTTTAGAACAGCTAAACACAGATTTGTCCTGTCAATGTATCTGTCTCCAGAGGTCTCAGGGCTTGACTAGAAACTGTTACGAAGTTCGAAGCAAATAAAAGTTGCTTACGCTCATTTAGATGAGGCACTTTAATTTTAAGGCCAGAAACCGCAGATAGGACTGCAAAATAACAGAAGGAGTTAAACACCAGCATTTTTGTACAACTTCTAGAGATTTCAGAAATTGAAGTTTTTGATGCAAAGCGTACCAGACATTGTAGGAGTGAGGATCCCATCACCAATTACCATGCTTGTGCCGAGAAGAACAACAAGAAGCAAGACAACCCGTGAACTCTGATGCTTTTCGAAGAATTCTTTGATAGCTAAGCTGCTCTTGTTCTCTCTGCTAGAGGTAACATTATCATATAAAGATCCATGTAGATGTCCCGCTTGGAATGTGTGCAACAAACCCATATTAGAATGTCGACATAGTAAAGAATACAATGCAAATGTCCCACCTGCACATGTTTTGGATTGTTATATTCAAGAGACAACAGTCATCCGCCTTAAAGAAGCAAAAACTCACACAGAAGGTTAATTCACTTTCAGCACCTTCTCCTTTGTCATCAGCTGATAAAACAAATATGATGTACTTGCAAAGAGGGATTAGAGTCAATGTCCAGATTATCAAGGAAAGCACACCGAGAATTTCATGATCTTCCTCATACAGTCGCAATCGCCCTGAGAAAGTGCTCTTGTACACATAAATCGTGGATGTGCTTAGATCACCATAGACAACCCCCAAACTTTGATAAGCTAGACATAGTGTGTTCTTATAAAACTCCTGCAAACAGTGCACACAGGTATGGTTCAGTTCTAACATTTTCTTTCCAACATCTAGTAAGCAATGTAGTTAGAAAAAGACCACCCCAGTCCAACTTACCATTTTCAAAACTCAAAACCTATGCTAGACAAATGTACCCAAAGGAAAAGTGAAAAGATGTGTTGCAAAAGAGCTGCAGTACTCAAAATCTCGGTGGCTTTTAGTTAAATGACATTATTACAAGTCTATAAAACCCAGGTATGTTCTTTTGATGGAGTCTAGTGAAGGCATCAGTATTAGGAAACTTCACCCAAAATGCCAACTTTTAGGCAGATGTCTACGCAATGTTGTCTACTTGAGCAATAACTGCTCAAAAGTTTGGCCATAAACTGATAGTGACTTAACTCCTTGAAATAGATGTCCAAGAGGTAAAAGATACACAAGCCTGAATACCTAATGTCCATTTCTTTCTTTGGATATACAAGCCATAAACCCTAAAATTACAACTGTCTTTTTAAGAGAGGGCATGGAACAACAACTTCTTGATTGCCAAACTTCACGCATTCACCAGCATGAAGAAACGGAAATTCCTTATAAGAAGGGACCTTTTCTCAGCCAATCAATCAGCTAAAGGACAACTCCTCCAACAATTAACTAACAAAAAGCCTATGGCAACAGACCAGAAGTAACTGAACAGTAATTGACATATCTTCAGTCTACAAAAAAGGTACAACAGTAACAGATAAATCGTGGGGCTTGTTACAAAGTATAATCTTAAGGATTAGTTCACAAGATAATATGAACCGAGAAAGAAACTGATCATTGCAAATCAGGTCCACTAAAAGCCAAAATTAGATACATTTGTTTGTACTTGGCATTTATGATGAACTTCTACGACCAATGAACAATCAGAATATAATCTAAAGTATTTGTCATCAACAGTTGAATAACTTAGTTCCTCACCATATCTCCTCCTCTAGTCCTCTCTATCATCATGATGAACTTATCCCCATTGGCTTACCACCAAAAGTGTCACAAGCTAGCTACAACCTACAAAGCCTCCCCCTCCAAAAAAAAATAAAAAAATCATTCAGTCATAAAGCTCCTGGCCACTTACATTATTTTCTCAAGGGAGCAATACATTTATGTGTGCAAGTCATGTATGTGGCTAATTTCAGTAAATTTTGCAGCCTTTTAACCAAATTTAAAGTGTCCAAACCTGTAGCCAAGATTCCATATCGGAGGATGCATAATGCCACCCACCCCCCCAAAAAAAAAAAGGTCTTAATGTATATCATAAGGTAAAGCAGAAATGGTGTCTGATCAAACGGTTTAAGGTTGTAACTTGTAAGTGACCTCCCCCAATTAGTACTCCCTCACTTTCAAGATTGCATATATAATCTCCCTTTTGCCAACAAAGTTGATCTACTAGGATGGTTCCTATATTTATAGGCACAACCTAGTTTTAGCTATTAATAGTATTGTAGTTTTCTTTTTGGACAATAATTAATAGTATTGTAGTTTTAGACCAACTAATGCATTAAGGGTTGTTCTTTTCAACTTATAATAAATATCTATAATCACCATTAGCACTCACCAACACCAATCAACACTGATGGGCACAAATGGACGCTTAGTCATATTTTCTAGTTGTAGTTTTCTATTCAGCACTAGTCACTGTTCATCAGCACTAATCAGCATCAATCAATCATACTTTCATTAGCGCTTATTAGCATTCATCAACACTGCACTAGTCGCCATTGATCAGTAAAAGTTATGATAAATTGAAAAAAAAAAATAGGGCCTAATTTAGGCCAATTAAAGACAATATGTTTCAGTTCTATTGAATACCTTTCATCATCACTATTTTTTCTTTAACTCATTATCATTTATAATAAATGTTAAAAAAAATTATATAAAAAGCACAAATACAAAGAAATATACAATATATACACATGACGTATACATGCACATATGTATATACATATATGTATGCACAAATGTATATACATATATGTATGCACAATGAAGGTTGATGAAAACAGTTTTTTTTTTAACATTTTAGTCATCCATATTATTTTCTAGAAAGTAACAAATCAACTGTTTTGTCTTAAAGCCCACCATTTGTACCATCCTAAACTATTACTAGTAATCTTACAAGGATTTCCCATTTTGACACACACGTGGATGCAGAACTTTCCCTCTTAAATTGCGTCACGCCAAACTACCAAATTTCTCAATTTTTCACAGCCTAATTAACAACCTTTTGTAACAAACTTTTCCTGATTTCCACCGCCATTCCATTGCCATTCCCCATCGCTTTCAAAATTTGCATGCCACATCACTCCATCGGAAACAGGAAAACAAGGTCATAAAACACCATTAACTATGTTAAAACCCCCACATCGCCACCGAAATAGTTTACACAAAGAGGAATATATGTATATAAGCCCATAAAAATAACAATTTCTTCATACTAATAAACCCACAAAGAAGCAACAAAGCATTAAATAATCATAACTACAAACTAAACAGGAATCCAAAAGCAGAAAAAACAAGAACCCAAAAGCAGAAAACTCACTAATCGAGATGGGTGAGCGGCAATATCCATTCTACTTCCGACCCAAATGGGAAATTAAATCAGCAAGTTGAATCCTAAGGAAATCCACCAAAAGTTCCGGTATTGTGCTCGAAGAGGAAATATCGCGAGAGAATCACATTATAGATAAGTTGGGTTGTAATTTGTGTCCTAAAATAGCAAATTTTTCTTGGTTAAGGGGGTAGAAATAGAGTAGTAAGTATTTGATACGGGCACACTTCAAACAAACGGCAGTTTTTGAGGGCCACAAAGAATAGAAAAGGTAGAGAGGGCAGGGGAGAGGAGAGGAGAGGAGGAGTGGAAGGAGCGGGGAAGTTTCAAACTCCGTACTCGTGAGCAGTGAGTGTATGAGAAGGTGTACAAATTTTGAGCAGGAATTGGGAATTTGTGTGGGTTTCGTAACGGCAGAACAGCAAATGTATCTTCTTTACTGTTGTGACACGTTTGTGTACATAATTGACGTGGGCAATGGCTAATGGTAGCGGGCGAATCTCATTTCCCCTTCTATATCTTCTTCTTACTTTCGAAAAATAAAACAAATTTCCTATTTTGTCACCATAATCCCATAAAAGTACTTGCATACTGGTATAATAGTTCTTTTCATTGATAATGGCTATATGTTAAAGATCAATGTTTATATTCTTGCTTACTACATATAAAAGATTAATGGTATCATCCAAATGCAAAAATTTTCTTATCCAAACGCCCGAAAGGTGTGGTGTGAAGTGGGACAAGTGTGAGGTTTTTAAATTGTAATATCATGTACTTTAAGAGATATGTTTGAACTGTGGATGAGCATGAAGGTCAAGAGCAAATTATCATGAGCAAGGTATGGATCTCTAATTTTTTACTGTAGTTTGGTTTCTATGAAAGTCAAGAACGATTTGATTTTTGGAGGTCAACCTCTCAAACTACGACAATTGTTACACCTTATTAAATTAAGGGTGGGATGTCTGGATTTGTTTGTGAAAAGATACCTTCCTTTGTAACCCAATTGAAATTGCTTGATGTTTCGATAGCTTTCATATCTTAGGTTCTTAATGTATAGTTTTATTGTATCTCTTTGTCATGATTTATTCTGCTTTTTTAATGATAAAAAAATTATTGTCCATTGTAAGTGGAGTTACTTTATTTGCAATGGTGTCCCAAACATCTTTGGTAAAAAAAAGTTATTAAACTTTATATGTAAAATTCTTTAACGATCTTTCATAAAAATTAATAAATTTATTACTTATAAATTTAGAATAGTAAAAAGGGCCACTCGATCAATAAAATTTCTAACCCCATCATCCAACGAAAGTTTAAAAGTCTAGAAACACACCTTTGACTTACAGCATTTATAGATAGCAAAAGACGGCACCTAAAACTTGCAAAATTGATTGCCTGCACCAACAAACTGTACAGAATGAACCTACTGAACAAGCCACATGTTGGGACATTCACAAACAAAATCAAAAGGTTATAACGAGTAGCAGATCCTATTCCTGAGATGGATCTTGATAGCACAACTCCTTTATGGCTTCAATGTCCATCTCCAAGTATCATTTGAGCTGTTTTTCCCCCTTTTTTTGTTGAGGGAGAGGGGGAGTGGTTTCGAGTAAGGAGCAGCACTGTTTGGTTCTGAATAATGTTGTGCAAGTAGTTGAGTTGGATTTACTATGGTCATAGGAGGAACTGAGCAACCTCACGAGCATCTGAGATTGCTATCACAAGCATGTTGAAGAATACCGACGATGCTGAGATCGAGATCGAGATGTAGCTCCAAATGCACGACGTTCATAGTCCCATGCCTTGAGTAGTGTATACCGAAAAATGTAAAATGAAGCTTGTACACAATCAATTGTTTGGATTCTTGCAACCATGTTAATGATAAAATATCATATTTGCATAAGTTTTTAAGAGGGTGATCCTAATTCTAGGGGGATTAGTGTGCATGTATGAGTGTTTTATACCCATTTTTTTTGTTATGTTTGTGTTTTTCTTTTTTGGTATATTTTTACAGAAATTAGATCAATAAGTTTTCCAATAAATAAAAAATCGCATTAATTGAACATTAAACGAGAAAATTACGGTTTAAATAATTGACCTGCAGTCCAGGTCATCACCATACAGGAAATCCCACAGCCCAGTCAATGACCAAAAAGTCAAGCCACGCAGCAGAGGGCTACTACCGCCAGTCCCAGATCCATGACAATGACGGTGGTTGCCACTGCGGGATACGCCCTGGGCCTTGATGGGCTGATTTTGCCCAGAGTGCCAATCTTTTTCCTATTTTTGACTATTCTAGATTTGTGTTTTACTATGATATCTCATTCAGTCCTCATGTTGGTCCACCATCTATTCAACATACCTTCCGCCGTTGCTTGCATTAGGATTAGAGAATAAGAGTGTTTGAAGAACAAGAAGAGGAAGACAAGCAAGTAGGTGACGGATCCGGCGAGCATCGAAAGAGTTCAAAGGTCCATTAAATATGAGCTATCTGTAACTCTTCCTCATCTCTTATAGTTTAGATTGAAATGTAGTTTGAATGTTGGATTTGTTGTTTGGATTTGTGATTTTTAATATGTTTTTGAATCAATCTTTAAAGAACTTTCAATTCGTTTGATTAATTTTATTAAATCTGGAGTTTCATTTATCTTGAGAGAAGTTTGATCACATTCTTGTGTTAGATATTGAGTGAAGTACTCAAAGGTGAAATTCGATGTTAGATTGCCAGGTTTAATTTATTTGTGTAATAACTTGAGAAAGAGTTTATGTTTAACATAATCAAATTGATAATTGCATGTCATAAGGTAAAATTCGGTAGATTGACCTTGTTCCTATAGAGAGGACTTTGATCGTACTACAACATTGTACATCTGGCTAACCTAATGAGTTAATAAACCTTTGCATGACATGACTCTTTACGATCTCTACAACTATAACCGTTGAGGTAGCATAAATTTTGTTCCAATAAATGAAAAATACCATTAGTATTGTAAATATCCTAGAGACATGTTTTTACAAAATGCTAGCATTCGAAGACACCGTTCATTGAAAATGCATTAGGTTACGATATAACGAGACAATCATGAAAGTAGGCCATCAATAAACATGTTGTTTAAGATATGATTAAGCTAAACTTATAGGATCTAATTAGAACAAAAAAAGTTCATAGATAATTAAACTTTAAAACTCGAAAAAATTTAACTTGGGTAATTGAGGTAATAGGACAATAACGAAATACATTGGCAATCTACATTGTACTCATGAATGTAAATACTCTTAAGAGTCACATATCATATATTTACTCATATATATATATTTTATATAAACAAGTTTTAATATGTGTTTACTTATGTAACTTATAAAAGTATATACTCCTGTGTGTATAATATAACAATTGTAAAGCACATAAACATAAATAGGATTAAGATTAGGGTCCACTTTCATCGGTTTTAGGTAAAGATACGGATTTGTCTATCATACTCTAGACATGAACTTGAAACTTTGTGGCTAGGGGTGAACGGTTCCGAATTCCTTCTAATTTGACTTGAAAACATTAAAAAAAAGGAAAATATTCTTCTTCAATCATCATCCTCATTATTATCATCATCAAACCCTAATACCTTTTACATCTTGTCTCTTGGTCAACATAGTCGGTCAAAAATATTTTTATTTTTATGGAGGATAGAGAAAGTGAACAAGGTGTGAAAGATTTTTTTTTTCCAGCCTCATGTCAAAATAACCCGTAAAACTATTTTTTAATAATTAACCTACTAACCCGTACCAATGCGATGTATCTTAAACAAGTTCGAGTGGTAGTCAAAAGTAGTGAAAAAAGTTTGTGATACTTCGAATAAATTAAAAAGTTTAAGGGCATGATTGACTAATAAATGGGCGAGTACGGAATGACAGATTTTACAATATTTACATCCATACCCATTTTTAAAACTAATACCAATATATTCATATACATACTCATAAGATGTTATCAAATTATACCCACATCCATTTTCCATTTCAAAGTTTAGTACTACTAACTATTATATACTTAGAGATAAATCTAATAATTTATAAAATATTTATATTAATCATACATATAAAATATCATATATTATAACTTAAATTTATATATCGAAGTACATGGTATAATTCGTATACATATACAACCACCCATTGTTTAAAATTTGAAGCAACGAGACAGCTTGGAGCGGTAGCCTCGTGGGATTTCCGTGTTGTTCTGTTCTGCCCCCAAATGGCTAATAATAATTTTGTCATTTCCTAATAATTTCAATTACAAATCTCTTTCAACCAAAAAAAGAAAAAAGAAAAAGAAAAAAAGAAGGTTTGAATTACAACTTTAATCTTACTTCCAGAGAACAAATTGGCTTCTCGTCTCTTCTCTACACGACAGCCATAGCTACCCAGCCATTCCTCCCAGCTCTCTCCCTCTCTCTGATTCGAGCTTCGAAGTTATTTCAAACCCGCGAAGATTTCGGTCGATTGGTTCCTTCTCGTGGGATTCTCTTAGAATTTTGGATCGTATTTTGTTGCATAAAATGTCGACAACGCCATTGAACAAGGTGGAGAGAGCCCACCAGATGTACCGCGATGGCCGCTACGGAGAAGCCCTGGGGCTTTACACCGATGCTCTCTCCATGGCTAAGACCAAACCTCAGAAGATCGCTCTTCATAGTAATCGCGCCGCTTGCTTTCTCAAATTGCACGATTTCAACAAGGTTTGTTTTTCCCCTTTCTTTTTTTTTTTGGGGGATGGAGAGGGGTTGGTTTTTGGGATTCATTCTTTGATTCGAGGTGATTAATCAATGGGAATGCTAGTTAATAACGTGTAGTTCGGTTAGTAAATTGTAGTGTCTCAATTGAAGTTAGTAAGCAAATGGATTGCTGTTTTGGTTCTACATTTTATTCTATATTGCCTTGATTCTCCGTGTATTGGCTTTTAGTTTAAGCTGAAGTTTGTGTTGTGGATTTGATTAATTTATTTTCTAGTGCAAACCAATTTGGTATCTGTTGAGGTAAGTCGGAAAACGGCAATCTAGAATCAAAAGAATTTTTGTTGAACCGAGTTGGGTGATGTGAGATTGTGCAGTGTTAACGTGGGATTTGTTAATTGGTATGGAATTGTAGACACCATATTTAGAAGAGGCCAAATGAATTTAAATTCTTAAATTGAGAATATGGCATCCAGAGATTACTTTTCTTCTGTACCCAAATCAGGACTTAGAGGACAATGCTGGGTGATGTCTTTGATTGTCTAGGAAAATTTTTAATTGGGAATCAAAATTCATTGGCCTATTCTTGCCGTGGTCTTCACTCATTATGGTCATAAATTTGATGCCTTGGTGGTGGGGAGATCCAAGTGGGAATCGAGTTGGACCAAGCCTGGTGATAGCATTCCCAAGGGTGGTTATGTTCTAAGACCAATTAGCAATAGGAGGAGTAGCTGATGGTACTTTTATCATGATCCTTCTTAGCTTAATATCTGATATGGGACTTTATACTTGTGTGATATCCGAACAACCTTCCCCCACACACTAGTGTTTTTTCGAACAACATTTTTCTTTGCAGAGTCCACATTCTGTTTTATACAAAATCTCCATGTCCCCCACTTTCTTCCAGGTGTGCCAGCCATGTTATGTCATGTGTTATTGCTCCTTTCCATGTTGCTCTTTCATGGTGAGACCGTTTCCCATGTCATCAAGTCACACTAAAACTAAAGGTATTCTCACTTGATAAATACCCATGTGATTGCACCAAGCCCATCCATTGACTCCATCATTTGTGCACTTTCACCTAGGCCTAGTGGAATGTACAACTTGACTAATACAACTAGCTGGGGAGATCTAAAGATGGAGCCCAATTGAAACTAGGTTCATAACAAGTCCAATTGAGGGTAGATCTTAAACCCAGTTGGCAGTAAGAGGCGTAGCTCACCACGCACATATCAGGGCCCTTATCTTAATCTTTTGATGTGAAACCTCTATAGTCAGGGGTGACGTCCCAACAGTTCATGGGGAAGAAAGTTCATTGAACTTGATAGAATATATTTGTGGGAGTTTGGAGTCTATTTCTTTGAACATTAAACATTTTGATGATTAATGATTGTTGCATTTTGCAACCTCGAGCTCTTATATGTTCTATCTAATAATTGCTTTACCCAGTGAATAAATGGTGTCATCATTTTTCCAAAATGTAGATTCGACATTCATGCATGATCTTCTCACCACTCTATGAAGGTGACTTTATTAAGTTACAGACTGGAAACTTTCAGTGGGGAAATATGTAGGATTGGACAAGCTTTTACTCTAAATGAACTGCTGGGTAGGCTTCTCAGCCTTCTTTTGGGTGGACGTATCATGTATGATTATGTATTTCTGTTTCTGTTGAGGGAAATTTATCTTTCGAGGATAAGCGTTTTAGCATTTTCTAATGTCCACTCCCAGCCCACGAAGGGAGGATCGCTTCCAATAGCCTATACTGATGTACGTAGTAGCAGTATGGTAGTAATAATTGTTTCTGTTATCTCTTGAAATTTTTTGTGTATAACATACTGTGTTGCCCCATCCCAAGCATTTCTAGTTCTATTTGCTGACTTGCGTATGACTTAAGCTTGGGTTTATAGCACCTATGCGTTAAGTTGAAATAATTGCCATTACTAGAAAAATTGAAGGCATTTAGCTTTCAAGTTGAATGTGTTTAAATATTTTGTGTGTACTACTTTGCGTCGCAGAAGCAGATAGTCAACCTGTCATGTTCACATCTGCTTTCAGCATAAATGATGACTTCAAGTCAGCTCATCATAGTATTGTCCAGCTAGTTAAACCAAGTGTTTAACGTGTATGCAGTTTATCTCATCTCACCCAAAAACATTCTCGTCTCATCTCGCTCAAAAACACGAGAGTGTATTTCTAAGTTATGTACTTCTGTAGCTGACATTCTTGCCGATCCCATAGGCAGCTGATGAATGTACATCTGTTCTTGAGCTTGATCAAAAACACACTGGAGCGTTAATGCTGCGTGCTCAAACTTTGGTCACACTCAAGGAGTATCAATCAGCACTCTTTGATGTTAATCGTCTCTTGGAAGTGAATCCAACATCAGAAGTATATCTAAACCTCCAAGCACGCTTAAAAACTCAATTGGTATGTCCTCTTCACCTAAATTGGTACCAGTACAAAGGCATAGTTGGAACCTTTTTTGTCTCTTCTCTTCAATTTGTTAAACTGTTATGCTTTGTGCTGATTCTTGGGCTGTGCCTTTTTTGCTGCTGTGGAATGTTAATCATTTTATTCCTTTCATGGCTATATTTATAATTCGTTGAGATTTGTATCTTGAATGAGTTTGCTATGATTTATTTGGGTGCCCTATGCAACTGATTTTGATCGAAGAAGATTGACTCTAAATCTTCTAAACACTAAGCAGCCTGTTTTCCCCTGTATTGGAGACAGATGAAAGTCGGATACATTTTATTGTTTGGAGGAGCTGGGATTCAAAGTGCAGATTGGATCGTGATCACAATATAGGTGGGCTGTCGTGCAAATATTCTGATATGCTAAACATGTTATATATATTAGGGTGGTTGCAGCACGATTGTTTGAGAAAAGATTCATTGAATAACACTTTTCACTTATATTTGTAAGATTTTGACTTGGTAGTCCTCTTACTAGCATAATTTATCCAAGTTTACAAGTGGACTATATAAGTAATCATACATATTTATACCATAGTTACTGCCTTGGGTGAGCTTGGTTTCATTTGTGTGAAATTTGAGGTTTGTTTTTAGGAGTGTGAAGAAGCATAATCGCTGAAATCAATCCTTCCTCCGCCTCTCTTCTCTCCACCTCTGGCCAAACTCAATATCAGCGGTGAGGGAATTGCCCTCTGTGCTTTTAGTCACGGTCATAGCTGAATTGCAGTAGTTAGAAGCATTTATGCAGATCTTCTTTTTAGCCGTTTAAAGGTAAGATTTGATTGAGGTTTCAGATTTATGTACAAGCAAAAGACCAGAAATTGCTTGCATGCCCAATTTGTGAGGAATATAGAAGTTTGGGAGTTACAATTTTTGGAGTTGAGCGTATTATGAGGTTGGCACATTGTTTGGCTTTTGGAATTTTGAAAGGAAATTCTAAAATGGCTGTGAGGTAAAGTAGTTTGGGATGATAAAAGCTGGAATAGAAAAGGACGAAGAAGGCAAAAGAGTCAGTTTTATAAGTTTGATTGATCCGTGTGTCAATGTCCCCAAGATTCTTTTATCTTATCATTCTCTCTTTATTTTTCTGGTTCTTTCCGCGGTTTATGAGGCTTGATATTTGATGCACCAGTTGGTTATATGCTGGAAGGAGATCGCCGACTGCCGAAATGCCAATCAGCCCATTTCAGTTGGGGAATTCCTTGGCTCACAACTTTTCCCTTATTCGGTCTTCAGTCCAATCTGGCCCCGTTTTGGACCAATGCACACTCCTTCATGTACTGATAAAGAGATTTGCTTTGATCAATTGACCGTGCAAATTCGAAGTTTTGTCGCCTCAAGGAGGATCTTTGTTAGTATATACTAGTATTTTAGATTTAGGACGAACAGTTTTTCTGGGTGATGCCATGTGATTAAGCGAATATACTGCAACAAAATGAACAAGAGATGCATTTAGGCATTGGTGCCTATTATTAACCCAAGAAACTGGAGCATTGATCGTTCAAACCTTCTTTATGAGATGCTTAATCCTACAGGGTTTCCAGATTCCATATCTGTTAAAACATTTTAATTAGCTCAAAGCAAGTCAATAACATGGGACATTAGCGAATTTACTTTTTCCAAGTGATGAGCTTTCATGGTCTCAGTCAAGATGATCTTCTGATTCACTTTGATGATATTTCATCTAAATTTGAAAAGGATGGTGATAACTTATATTACTTGGATTCAGATTCACATGGGTGCAACTCTTTAACAGTGGCACATGCTTTTTGTGATAGACTCTGTGGGTTCTTAGCCTAATAATATTAAGTATCCAAGTATCATATCCATGTTTAACAGTCATGTTGCTACGAAACTGTTCATGGGTGCTGTTTTTCATTTTGTGGCGTCTTTTTGTCTACTTTGGCTATTTTTGAGATTATGTTATGTATGTTTAAGGAAGTCACTTGCTCCAATACCTGAGGCCGAAACTGAGCTTGAGGAAGCAGATGAAGACACAAGCGAAGAGATGTCAGAAAGGGATGATGACTTGGAGAAGCTTAGAGAAGGTGAATGTATAGATGATAATGCATCATCTGGTTCAGTTGAGAAAGAAAGACATGACATCAATCTATCCACTGGGTTCTTTACCCCTGAACCTGGCGACAGCCAGCAGTCTTCTGATCCTCATTCAAAAGGATGGGGAACAATCCCAAAACCACAAGGACACTCAAGGCTTGATTACTCTCGCTGGGATAGAGTTGCAGATGGCTCTAGTGAAGAAGAAGATGACAATGATGATGATGACAGTGAAGATGAAGAAAACGAACCTCAGTACAGGTTCCGAGTAAAAACTGTGAACCTCAGGCCATTTAAGTGAAAGATCATACATGTAAAAAACGGCTATAATTTCAACTCGACAACTCCTATCTGCGCTTCTAGTGGGTTATTCAAGTCTATAGTCTTTGGACTTTTCGGAGTGATCTTTGTGCTGGTAACCTCGGGCAGGTCGAAATCCACAAGGTTGATCTGGTAGAAAATCCAAATCAGGTTTTCTTTGAGGTGCCTACGGGATTCGGAATGTACCATTGCTCATTGTCCAGGTATTTCTTGCTCGCCGGTTGACCTAGGTACTTCAAGTTGTCATCAAAAGTTTGTCATGGCGTCCCATTTTCTGGTATATATGTTTTAGGTAAGAAAGTTGCTTACTATGTAAATGATAGACTACAAAGTTTGATTAGCTCTTGTTCTACACAGAATGAATAACTCACGACAGAATTAAAGCAGTTGATTTTGTTCATTAGCCAGAGTTGTTTTGGTTTTTTTATTTTTTATTTTTTATAGTTATATATATATATATATAAATGAAAATCACTCGTGTTTAAGGGGAAGCACAAAGGCCAATTTAGGCGGGAACATGTCTTTGCAATAACTTTCAAGGACATAATTAGTTGAGTTAATTGACGCTCACTGTGTTAATGAAAATGGTAGAAACCAAAATAAGAATACTAGTATATATGAAAAGAGAAAGTTTATAGGACTTAGATTTATCTTGATGATAACTAAAATATTCAGTCATTTGCCTAAATAACCAAAATGATGATAACACTTACTTGATAACATGCTCGAGAATCTATAGCTGAAGATGAATTGATTAAATCGAAGATTACTCAATTGCTGTAAGATTGAAATCAAGTAGATCTATTTAAAATTTCTCAAGAATTTGAGTCATCAATTTAATTCTCCAATAAGCTTTTGATTGTTTTCTATCTCCATTCATCTTCATCAGTTTCATGAGATCTATTGAATTTTGGAGTCTTGTTATTCTTGATTTGGAGTTGAAATTGATTGTTTGAATTTGAATTTGATTTATTAGGATTTTTTCGATTTAGTTACTTGATGAACTCTAAATTTTAATGAAGACTATTTTTTTTTTTATGTTGATATTTTTTAATTTTGGTGATAGAACATTTGTTTGCTTTGATTAATTTTTTATTTTTAGTGATGAATTTTTGCTTGTGTTGATGATTTTTAGTTTTAGTGATAAAATTTTTTTTCTTTTGATAAATCTTACTTTCTAGTGAATATTTGTTCATTTTTATATATTTGGATTATTTTATATTGAATATGCATTCTGTTATGAATCTTCCTTTTTTAATGATAGAAAAACAAAAAAAAAAAGCACAGATTCATTAATAATAGTAAATTAATCAAAACACAAAAATTCATCAGTTTGTTATAAAATTCATCCACGTAAAAAAATTCAACAATTTATCGTAAACATTCAATAATTAAAAAATTTCAAGGATTAAGAAACGAAACCGCAGATGCGCGTGAACATAAATGTCCTGCTCAAATAGAAAACTTCCCGCTCTGAGGGAGTAACATATAATTTTCGTCCACCATATAATTTGCAGGAGAAATGAGATATGGTCAAATTTCACATCTTTGACGAATTTATTTTTTAAAAATCTGGCTCCTTTGGGGGACACCAGCCCTTGTTGCTGAGGGGTCAGAGAATAAAACAACCTTGGAATCATATGTCTACATCTCTTTCTCTTCTCACAATCACAATCAGGAAAACGCAGTAAAGCCAAAGCAATCATCAAAAATCATAAATCAGAGATCCTCCCGAGGTGACCAAAAATTCATCTTCATGTTTTCTTTATTTTTTGCCAAAGCCTTCCCAACAACTTCACATTCATGCATGTTCTCTCTTTGCGGCCTCTTCTGAATCCAAATGCTTTTTGTTTCTTGTCAGCATAAAATCACTCCAGATATCTCACAACTGACACACCACAACACCCCCTCTCTCCGAGAAGAGAAAATAAAATAAATAAAGAGTTTTGTACGTTGTTAATCCATATTTTGAAATAACAAATGATCTGTATTTTAAAAATAACTCCCGATAGTTTCTTCTTTGAGAATATTTTTTTTGTGTATACCATTAACAAGCCAGGCATAATTTGGGTAAGTGATTTAACGGTCTTATAAGTTTTTATTTATCACACGTAAATTATACATTAGTATTGAAATATATATTCCGCGTATAATAAGTAAGCCACCGCGCCATTGAATTAATAAGTCAAATAGTCTATAATTTGGTGTTTATGGTAATGCAATAAATATCCATAAAGTATGAGGATGTGATGATGACATGTTACAACATATTTACTGCATAAAAACAGTGACAAACAGTGACACAAGGAAAAATGAATGAAAACATATTGTTTACATATGATAAGTAACCTACAAAGTCATCAAATCATTAAGTCAAAGTATATTACTTATCGATGCATAGTATATTAAAAATAAATACCTTAAAGTATATAACTGTTTTTAAAGTACGAATTATATTAGTGTCCACCCTCAAAGTAGACATTATTTGAGTCTAAAGACCTTTTTATTGAGAAAATTAATAATATACATGAATCATTTTAACATAAAGTTAAAGTCTATGTATAGTTAAAGATTTAAAAAGTGTTACATACTCTAACACGTCCTCTTAAGTACACGCTTCTTGTAAAGTGGATGCTACAAAAGCTTATTTTTACTTGGTAATAATTCAATTACTGATATTTTGCAGCAATCAATTCATTTTTCTTGAAATTAAAAAATATGGGAAGACGAGTTTTCAACTACAAATTTATCTTACTGCTGGCGTGACATTTTAAACAAAAAAAAAAAAGTACTGCGTTAATAAATTGTGCCATAGCAATAAAAAAAAAAGAAAATAAAATTATGCCATGAACATGAGCTTTCTAAAATCTACCTTGGAGTTCCCAATTTTTGACACAAAATACAAACATCATTACATGCACATATTATAACAATTCTCCAAACCCACTAAACCTCCTAGGTAGAGTTGCCTTGTGATAGGAGCCATTACAGGTAGGCTAAAGAAGAAGTATTTGTGCCAAATCAATTCTAATTTGACCAAATTTATCATATTCGGTTACAATTATCATTTCTTTTGGTTTAAAGAATGGTGCAATCCTTTCGAGCGGCAATCATTTAAGGTAAAAAGCCCTCCTAATAAGTATTCTTTTTGAGTTTTAAACTTATGTTTTCCTCCTGATTGAAGTGAATCCGCTACCATCTCAACCAATACTTTGTCTATCTTTTTATCATTAGTAATAAACTCTTATGTAAGATTGTGTTCACAAATTCTTTCCACAAAACCACTTTCTTATTGCATCTCTTTGACGACCCAACTAGTCAAGCACTTTTTACCCATGTCTCACAGTTATAGATAAATAATTATTTCACTGACTAAGACAAGCTCATGTGAACTTCAAAATAAGGTATTTCAACACCAATTTGATGTTAATTAAGATGGATAAAAGGGTTAACTCAAGTGCACATGCAATGTTTTTTAGTGGGAATCGAGGCATGAAGGTCGATATAACGGGATATAAACTTAAATATCTAATAACAATTTTTAGAGACTTTACTAGTTGAACTAACTGACACCCACACAAATACAATAATTTTAGATCAAAACTTATGTCATACACTCGCTTCAAATACTAACCGATTGCAACTGACAAATACAAATATCATCGTATAATTTATACATTAAGTACTTTGTATATCAGTACTTTGTTATCATGGTATTTCATAGTCCATACTATTACGTACAAATATGAAATATGATTGAAGTCTCCATTTTGTCAATCAAAAGATTCTTGAGTAGAAGGATTTGTCAAGCTTTTATCCAACATGCTCAATCTTTGTATTGGCACTTTCAATGTGTTATTCCAAGATTCTCGACCTCTTTTGTGGCAGTCTAAAATGGCTGACGGACAGGAAATCTAGCTTGTTGCACCTAAAATATATCATTCCAAAATTAAAGATTTCGCCCCCAGAAAAAAGATCACACACCCAAAACTAAAGCCATATTTTCATAATCCAGACCAGATTCCGGACCTTTTTACCCCCCAAAAAAGGGCACTGAAACCGTTCTTTTGGATCATGTAAATGTTGACAGAAAATCCAAGCCAGTGCATTGGCTGAATTGGGATTTGGGATCCATCTGCAATATTTTTTATTTGACTGGTGGTCGTAATTATTGGTTTCTTGTCTGTCCATCGAGGGATTCATTTTGCTTATAATGATAGACCACAAAAAAAAAAAAAAAACAAAAAAGTTGAATAGTGGCACATTATATGAGTGATTGAATTGAGCTTTACAAGTGATCAATATCTGTTGTTGGTCTTGGATTAGACCAGTCTCGCAAAAGTTTATTGTGAGATATTAATATAGTTGAGATTAGAATGAATAAAAAAAGAAAAAGAATTTCATCTTACATGCATACCTTATATAGAATTTTCCGAGAGTAGAGGTAGACCTATGCTCCTAGTCTACAATGCAATCTGAAAATAGGAGTGGCGTCATGCACATGATAATACACGTTATAAATGAGCCAAGCCAAGCTGACTAAACTCAGGCTTGGCTCGTAGTTTAGCTCAGCTCAAAACACGCCGAGCCTTTGAAGTTTAAGCTCGGGCCCGGCTCGGATGTCTCAGGTTTAGGTTCGAGTTCAGCTCAGCTCCGCTTGTGTTTTTTTATTTGTCTAAAAGTTTTTGTATTCAAGTTTATAATTAAAGTTAACTTCTATATTTTTGTATTCAATTCATGATATAAGGGTTTGAATGAAATTTTTAATGGTAATTTAATACTTTTCACACAAATACTTTTAAAAAATGAATCATTCTTAAACCGAGCTAAACTAAGTCGAGCCTCGATGAACTCGGACTCGGCTTGGTATACCTACGAGTCGGCTCAGACTCGGCTCGGGCTCAGTCTCGGGCTCGGTTTGACTTGAGCACGAGCCGAGCTTTGACCGAGTCGAGTGCTCGGCAAGCCGACTCGGTTCCGTTACAACCTTATGCACATCAAATATATAACTGATATATGCTGATGCTGAATATAATATGCATTGAAACACATCAAATATAATATTGATACTCACCATATATTTTGCTTATTATTATTATTATTATTATTATTATTATTATTATTATTATTATTATTATTATTATATACAAAACAAAACTTCACAATATATATTATATGAAAGAGAGGAGAGGAGAGGACAAAACATAAACCAAGGATTGCATCTATCTATGTGATATATCTACTTATATGTAATTTTTAGTGATAACACATAATTTTACCAAGTTTCGTAATTTTATTGGTTATATTTTAATCATATATGGGATGTGGAAACTTAACATTGACGGGGCAAAAGTCGGTAACTGGGGCTACGGTTGGGGCGCTGTTATATAACAATATGGGCTTGGTAGAATTTTGCGGCTTTTTTCAAGGGTCGGGTTTCTTAGGTGCTGAAATCTAAAAAGGTAGAGCTTGTTTGTTCAGATGAGAATGGCGTGGGAACACGGTTACTCAACCTTAGTGATTGAGAGTGATTGCGCTACGCTAGTCTCTAAAATTAATAATAGATCAAGCCTTGTGGTTCCGACATAGGATTATTTATTTCTGACATTATATTATCTTTTTAACTGTTTTATATTTTGTTCCTTTTCTCCTTGATATGGTAGCCCATTGAATCTCCCACCTTCAATCCTATGGTATTTCTACTAGGTCATGGGCGGAGACAGACCTAATTTGATTATTAAATTGGCTGCCAAAAACTTATCTTTGTTTAAGACTATTTGATAATTAATATACCCCTTATTGGATCAAAAAATATATATGTCTAAAATTTTATGCAAATGATTAGTAGATAATTCTTTGGTTCGTCGTTATGGTTATATGACCAATGTGCTGCCAATTAAGTTAGGAGATTAGTATGTAGTTATGTTCAGATTTTAAAAAATGTGTACTAATTAGAATAATAAATAGCTATAGTTAGGGGTGTGCAGAAAAAACCGAAACCGAAAAATCGATCCGAAAACCGATATAAAAAGCGGTTAACCTATTAATTTAACCGAACCGAAATTTTTTTCGGTTCACGGTTCGGTTACAGTTCGCAATATGAAAATTTTCGGTTAACCGAACCGATTTTTATTAAAAATATAAAATGCTTGAAACCCTCGTTCGTTCTTCTCATGCGCCGCTCCTCTCTCTCTCCCTCTGCTGCTGCGGTTCTCTTCTCTCGCTCGGTGGCCACCCCTCTTCACTCTCTCCCTCTACTGCAACCGGCGACTTACCGGTGACCTACCGACGACCACCGGCCCGGCGACACTCCTCCCACTCTCTTGCTGCGGTTCTATTGCTAAAATTGAGGGCCTTTGAGGGCTCTGGTCTATCTCACCTTCGCTCCACCGTTCAACATCCCCTTTGTCTCTGTCTCGAGCTCGCCTTTTATAGCCTCTCGGTCTCTTCCTCTTCTTTCGCTGCTTGTGTCCTTATTCTTGCCCGGTTTTAGATAAATATCTAGTGGATGGATAAGGGTTGAGGTTGAGTGGAGGTTGGTTTCGGTGGTTTTGGAGGACGGAAAGGAGGAAAATAGAGAGATTGAGGGAGAATGGAGTATTGTGCTTTTCGGCCGAGAGCGAGAAGGAGATGGCGTGAAGGAACAGGAGTCTCGAGCTAGCATAAGTGTTCCGGTGTCGTGAAGAGGCATGAGGAAGACGGAGATAAGGCTAGCTAGGGTTTTCGAGTTGGTGAGAGGAAGAAGAGGATGGCCGGTGAATTTGGTTTTTGGGTTTGGTACCGTGCAGCAGCAAGAGAACGAGAGGGAGAGGGAGCAGGGGAAAACTAGGGTTTTTGGGTCTTGTAAATTTTTTTTCAAATAACGGTTAACCGTAAACCGATCCGATTTTTCCGGTTAACCGGACTTTTCGGTTCGGTTACGGATCGATAATTTTTCGATCCGAAAATTCGGTTAACCGAAATTTCGATTAACCGGAAAAATCGGATCGGTTACGGTTCGGGTTTTCACTATCCAAAATTCCGGTTAACCGATTTTCGGTTAACCGAAAACGCGATTAACCGGTTTTGCACACCCCTAACTATAGTCATATACCGCTAGGGCTGTAATTGAACCGAACCGGCTCGTCGAGCTTTTGGACTTACCTCGGTCAAAGTTTGGCTTGGGCTCAAGTCAAACCAAGCCCCGGTCGAGCCCGAGCTCAACAAGGCTTAACTCGGCTCGGGTCAATTTGGCTCGATTTAGGTTGAATAATTTATTTTTTCTAAAAGTACTTGTGTGGAGGGTATAAAATTACCTCTAAAATCACCAAAATTTTATTCAAACTCTTATTTGTGGAGTCTAATACCAAAATATAGAGTTTAACGTCGATTATAACCTTGAATTTAGAAACATTTTAATCAAATTAAAAAAAATTAAGCCGAGAGCGAGCCTGAGTCAACCGATCCGAGCCTAAGCCTAAACTTCAAAGACTTGGTGAGTTTCGAGTCGAGTCCAAGTCGAGCCCGACCCAAGACTCGTTTATACCCCTATATACCACTATAAATGTTTGCACCAAATATATACTCTGCGAGTCCAGTATATTTTGACATATCGAATAATACATACTCCCTTCATCTTTAAATGATCATCCTCTATGACTTTGTTATAGTCAATTTTAATGAATTTTGATTATAAATTAAAGAAAAATACAATTAATTTGACATTTTGAGGAATTGTGCTCAAAAGTATTACTTCCAAAGTTTGTAAAATAATTTTTAGTAATTTAGTTTTTTAGTTAATTTATAAAAAATAATAATCAAAATTAATTTTTATTAACCATAAAAAGTTAAATTAGGACCATCTTTCAGAGATTGAGTCGAATATCACTTTTGGTTTTCTTAATGTCAAGTAATACAATAAGCCCTTTTCCTTATAGATTTTTTCATTCTTGATGGTCAACATCTTTCGGACGGAACCACATTATAATATCATGAATGAATGAATATTGCTAATATTGCACAGAAAATTATGATTTAAAATTAATCACTCGACACCGTTTTGAAGAATCAGTTTTAAGTTCACAAAATCTCCACAACCGAACTCCATTGTTCTCAGCTACTTAAATTTAAAATGCGATTATTGGATTAAAATAAAATGTATTTTAGAAAATTTAAAAGATTAATACCATATTATAAAACTGATTATTTGTGCATTGTATTTTAGGAGTACTTATTATCTCTAAACCAAATCACTTACTTTTAGATAATTTTAAACTAAAATATGGTATATAACTATCCAAAAAATAAGTGATATAATTTAAAAATAATAAATACCCTTAAAATATGGTGCACGAGACCTAGTCAAAATGTTTGTCGATTGAGTCCATTGAGTCATATTTTCACAAATCCTAATTTAACATTGACCCTACAGGCACTCTCAAGTCATTGGGTCAAACCCAACCCTCAGTGGTGTTTGGTAATGTTTAATTGCTAATGTTTTTTAATTGATAAAAATATAATTTTAATTTTTTTAATATAAAAATAATGGATGATCAAGATTTAGATATGACATACGTATGGCTGAAATTCTTATAATTATGGTAATTGTATTATGATAACAACTACTATAACCGCATCTATTAAACAACATTTATTTTAGCAATTTGCACTCTATTATAATATTTAATTTTAGTAATTTATACTAAATAATTGAGAGGTCCATTATGGCAAGGTAAGTGAGATACAGTAATAATAATATAACATATAGAAAGAGAAATAAATAAAATATCCAAAATATATAGTGCATAAATAAAATTTATGGTGTGCACCAATATTTGTACATCAGTACCATATTTGGTGTATATAGGGATGGCAATGGGTCGGGTGCAGGTCGGGTCCGACTGGACCTGAACCCATTTAACTTTTTAAACTTGGACCCAGACCCGACCCGGACCCGGTGGGTCTGTAAAATTTGGACCCGGACCCGGACCCGGCGGGTCCACGGGTCCACGGGTCTTAAACGGGTCTTAAACGGGTCTAGTATATTTTTATCATAAATGAGTTTAAAAATTAGTATTTTGTGCCGTATTTTAATAGTATTGTAAATTTACAAGTAATTTTGTTACATATAACCTCTTTAGTATTATACTAACCTATCTATCAACTAACCTATTGTACAAACCAAAAACTTAGTTCATACAAACCAAATACACCTATATATTAAACACAAAGTTCATCAAAGTTTGACACCATAAAGTTCAAAGTCCATCAAAGCTTAACAACAAATTGTGGGAACGGTTTCCAAATTGCATCGGTTCCAAATTTGTATGAATACTGTCTGTTAGAATTTTTTAAAAAATAATATTAGTAATCGGGTCTTAAATGGGTCTTAAACGGGTCTCGGGTTGGGTCCGGGTCTTATTTTTGAGACCCGGACCGGACCCGGACCCGAGACGATTAGACCCGGACCCGACCCGGACCCATTGGGTCTAAATTTTTGGACCCAGACCCGATTAAATGGGTCGGGTCTGGCGGGTCTGGGTCGGGTCCAAGACCCACTGCCATCCCTAGGTGTATATCGATTAAATATTTGGTATTATTCCCATATAGTGATGTATGCACGACGTCAGCACATATGTGTTTTTAGGCTGCCTTAGTGGGCTAGGAGTAAAGATGTATTTTACTGCTGAACGTAAATATTCCATTACTGCTGAACGTAAATATCCCATCCGTTTTTAAATACTTGTCGGTTTTTTAAAATACAAGAGAATATCAAGAAAATATAAAATTAACAAAAAGTTTGTGTTAAAAGATTACATTAGCCCCAAAGTTTTATTGGACGTGAACATAATTAATAAAAAAAGAAAAAAATAATTAAACAAAACAAAATTAATAAACTAGTCATTAATGTGTCATTGAAATAGTAAGGTGATAGATACTGTAAAATGAAAAAAGTAATTAAAGTGACAAATATTATGAAATCGAGAGTAATTTCTAACTCCACCGGCACCAGTAACGAATTTCTGACATAAACCTTATGAAAATGGAGATTGTAGCCAAATTAGAAGAAACAGAAATGGTTATTTTGGGTAGTGTATCGTACGATTGATTTGCTAAAGAAAGTTGGGGTCCAAGCAAATTACAGGCAAAGTCGTGAGCTGAGGCTGAGGTGAGAGAAAAAGTAAATCTGGTTCTGGTTCTGGTTCTGGTTCTGGTTCTGGTTCTGGATGTCTGTATGTAACAGTAACATTAGTAGTAGTAGTAGTAGTACAGTACTTTGGGATGAAGGAAGGCACCTGATGCCCGTATTCCTCCTCTTCAGCTTCTCTTTCATTTTCCATCTTTTTCAGGCCTTTTTGCGGCAATTCGTCTGTGACTAACTACATTCATGCACTAATTTTTTTCCTTTTTAAATGAAAAGAAACTACATACCATTCTGTTGGGGAGGAAGCTTACGCATAATTTTGTTTAATGTTATGAGTGGTTGGTCTTTTATAAAAAAGTTTATTAAATAATAAATCAATTTACACGATCTAATTTGTGCAACCAATTTTTTCACTGTAAATCTATTCTACCTTATGGATTTATAATTTCGAATGTCGAGAAAAATGAGACTTTAATAACTAAACTTAAATTAGCCGAATCCAATGAATAGTATAACATAATACAAATCATGTATTGTCATTAAAACACTTCATATGTATTGTCAAATAACAATATTTTTAAAAACATAATTTGTAAAGTCAGTCAGGACAAATTTATAGATGATATTAGAATATTAACTTGCGCATTTGCAACTTAAAGATTAATTAACTGTTTTATCGTCAGTTTTTAAAAAAAAAGGAATCCTAAAGTATGATAATTGAATATAGTAAGAATAATAATTAATAACAATTTGTAAAAAAAAATTATGCTTTAGCCTAAAAATGTAGCACTTTTACAATTCCACTATGTTTTTAATTGGGTTTTGAGAAATTATATTTTGATTTTAATAGTTTTTGACTTCTTTTAATGACTATAGTGATACCATCACCTATTGCAAGAGCTTGGTCGATGTTGTTATTACTGGCACATAGGGGTGAGCATGACTGATAGGTACTTCGAAATCGGACCGGAACCGGTCAAACGGGTAAAGTTACGAAATCGGAAACAGATCAAACGGGTAAGTGTAAAGTTCCTAAAATTTAGAAACCGGTCAAACGGGTAAGGGTAAGGTTCCTAAAATGAAATCATGGAACCGGAACTTGGACCGTTTAAAGGGTATTTTATTTTATATTTCATAAATTTTACCGACGGTGATGGATAAGTTATTGATTTTGAAGATGCAATGGAAGTTTAAAGGTTGCATTATTTTTATTTAAATTTAGTTAATGAACTTGAGATATTTGGTTGTATTAGTTTTTGAAGAGACTTTGTAAGATTTTGATCACATTTCCTTTAAGAACGTTGTTTCTACTACCAACTTTAATTTTGTAAAAAATTGCTAAAATTTGTGGTATTGTTTGCTTGTTGAACTTTAACTAATTAAATGATTAACGTGAGTTGATGTTTGTAAGTTTTCAAGGCCTTAAAGTTTTTTTTTTTTAATAAGAATAATGATGTGAACAGGGTACCCTGGAACCGGAACCGGAACCTAAGGTTTAGGGTAAGGTTCCTAAAATTTAGGAATCGGTCAAATAGGGTAAAGGTCGGGTTCCGAAATTCAGGAATTGATCAAATAGGGTAAGCGTTAGGTTTCTAGTTTTGGGACAGAGTACCGGAACCGCTCATCCCTACTAGCACATATTAAAACACTTCAAATATAAGAGACAAAGCATTTTAAAGGTGCATGCATCTTACAAATTAGTACGATAAATTTTGCCAAATCTTTTTAAGAGTCAAAAAGTTAATAGTGTTGTCAATATATTACAACCACAATATTAACTATACATATAAATTAAATCAGTTATAATCATTTATATTTTTTTATTTTATTAAATTAAGAAAATAAATTTTTAAAATGAAATAATTTTTAAAAATTTTAATTAAGATAATTAATTATAGTAGTGTTTGATATTATTTAATTACTCCCTTCCTAAAGAGAAGAATGTAGAAATCAAACTTCAAGGATTATAAATATTTTTATCATTGATGAAGATATAACTTTATCTTTTTAAAATATAAAAAAATGAATGACAAGATATGACTGAAATTCTTATAATTATGGTGGTGTTAGTATAACGACAATCATTGTAGCAACGCCTTTTTAAAAATATTCATTTCACAAGAAAAAAGGGGTTCATGTAGTAAATTAATTAAAGAATGCTACTTTCTACTAAATGTACACACATTTATACACATTTTACTTGTAGTTAATTAACATGTCAAAACAGAAAAAATAAACAAATACATAAATAAAAATAAGAAAAGAATATTAAACACGGTAAATTGTAAGTTTGAAAACATTGGACTTCATTAATTTCAATGGAAGAATTGGGCCTCAACATTAAGTTCAATCTATTTATCCTCAAATATTTTTACTTGGAGGATAGTTGTTTTTCTACCCCAAATTCTCAATAATATATATTTAGGGAAAAAAATGAAGAATATGGAAAATTGGTTATATTATATCAATCATATATTAGCTAATGAGGAAAGCCAGCTAACTAATATTTCCTCCATCCCTTATTGATCTGTCCCAAATTAGCTTCCTTATTATAAACTCAATAAATACTCCACTCTTTCAAAATACTTGTCGTTTTAAAATTATGAAGGAGTATCAAGGAAACACTAAATTCATGATAAAATTTATATTAAAAGATCAAGTTGCCTCAAAATTTTATTGAAAATGAAGAAAATTAATGAGAAAATGAGAGAAATAAAGCAATTAATAAGGATAAAATTGATAAGCTAATTATTAATACGTCATTAAAATTATAAAATGACAAGTATTATTAAACGAAAAAGTTAGTACAGTAACTTAGAATCACATACTCAGGAAAGTACGATATGCATATATTGAAAGGTCATGCACCAGCCCTTGTTCCCATCACACCAATTTGCTTACTAGAGCATATAATAAGCCCCTTAGATTGAAAAGAAAATAATTATCGAAATCTGCACTAAGGTTAAAGTGATCAGCCTAGATTGACCCATGGTGAAATGTTAGCTAGGATATGCTATTTTCACTTGATATAAAAACAAATACATTAATTTATGGATTTGTTTAAATTTCTATAGATTTACTTCATTTCAACTGTTTTTAAATAAAACAAACGAAAGTAGTCCATCAACAGAAATTACAGTATGTATTTTGTGTTTTTTTTTGTTTTCTTTAACAATTGAAAAAGTCAATCATGGATATATAGTTTTTCTACTTGGATTGGAAGACTTAAAAACAAAAAATATTTTTCTAAACTATCACGCGCTTCTTTCTTTATAATTTTACAAATCTGAGGAACAACGTAATCAATCTCTTTATAATTTTACACTTCTATAGAAAATTGTTATATCAAATCCTCTGTAGGACACTCTTTACTTGGACTGAATTCTTATACGACTATAAAATTGAACTCAAATTTAGATCTTCTTTCTTGGAGGGTTTCACCCTAAGCCGCTTTTATCCATTGCGAGAGAGGAGGGTGTAAACAAAGGACATCTGGGGGTAATGACTTTTGTACTTGGGAATGTCTGATACAAATCTTGCTTTAACCATGTGTGGGATTCCCAATCTATATGAGTAGCCATTGTACCTACGGAATTTGTGCTCACATGGGCATGCACCTCCACGTCCAATTCTCTCTTCAACCCCCTTCCCCTTCTCCCCAAAAAGAAAAACCCTAAAAATAAAAATAAAAAAGCCCCTTTTTTTCCCCTAACTTAGCTTGCTTTTCGATAGTTGTTTGATGAGGGAACATATCCGATAATAACACAGAGTTAGGTGTACACATTAAGCCCGTCACTTGTTATTTAGGAAACTTGGCATCTGAAAATTCATTACACCCAAAAGAAATGGTGCTTCTTTTTCAAACACCAAAAAATTTTACTCATTTAGGTGGCTTATTTCCCAAATTACGCATTTTATTACACTTCATTCTTTTCCAAGGAATATATATTTGTCTTAATTTACCAAGCAACAAAAGATTTCATAAGAAAGGTTCGGATTGGATTAATTAAAGTTTGGAATGCTAAATCGACTCTATGTTATACATTGAACTTTTTAAATATCAACCTGGATTAATTAATGTTGGGTTTTGATTTGGCCATGATTTGACAATGATGTAATTTGCATAATTAGAAGAATGACCAAATAATAAGTGGAAAAAAGATAAAGAAATGGTTGTGTGATAGTGTGTGGGGTTCCCTCTATCCCTACTGTCCTCCCTTTTTTGGGGGCTATAAGACGCAAAGTTATTCTATTTCCCTGTATATGGCATTTATTCCCTGTGTACTTAGGTTCTGCCTCGCTAGTCCATGAATAAGCAGGTACAACTTGCACAAAAAGATCTCCTTTTACTGCACAAAATTGCCAAGCATGTCATATAAATCTATACCCGGCAATCGGGTCATTCGGTTCAAGTTCGGTTCGGGTTAACTTCGGGTCAATCTTGTTCGGGTTCGGTTCGGGTTCGGGTTCGGGTCAACTTCGGGCCGATCTCGTTCGGGTTCGTTCGATTTCGGTTCGGGTCAACTTCGGTTCGGTTCAACTTCGGGTCAATCTCGTTCGGGTTCGATTCGGGTTAATTTCGGATCTAGTCGTAATCGGGTCACTTTTTGGGTCAAAATCGATTCAAAATTGTACCACTATAGGCACTAAAGTACATCCTGAGAGACCCAACAAAAAAATGTGGGTTGGGTCACTTTTATTGGGGTTAAATCGATTCGGATCTGATTCGATTCGGGTCATTTTGGGTTCGGTTCGGTTTCGGTTCGGGTCATTTTGCATTCTGGTCGGTTTCGGTTCGGGTCATTTCAGGTCGGTTCAGTTCGGGTCGGTTCATTTCGGTTTTCGGGTCAAAATCGGTTCAATTGTTTCGGATGTCGGTTCGGTTTGGGTTTCGGGTCGTTCGGGTTGACCCGTTCGGTTCGGGTCGGTTTTGCCAGGTCTATATAAATCTAAGTTTATCCAACTCCCTATAAATGCATCAACAGGCATATAAACAAGGCCTTAAACAACAATCCCTCAACTCCCCCAAAAAAAAGATCAATGGTTTCCACCCTACCATTAACCCCTTCATCATCAGATTATTACAAACACGCAAATGAAACATTTTTAGGGTTTCTTCCACCACAAGATCAAGCCGTGCAACCAAATTATCATCACCATCATCATGACATGCAACAGCATGGTTTTAGAATGCTGTTAGGCCAAGAGGACTATTTCTCTCCCTCTGCAACCACCTTCGGAGATATCGACGACTTGGCAGTGCCTGAAATCACTAGTTTCGATTGCTTACCGACTTATTCAGTGTCATTGGAAGGGGTTGATCATGACCAATACTTGCCTGCATTGTCAGAGTGCAAAGTCTATGCTAATTGTTCGAGTGGCCATGGAGACTACTTAGGAGAAAGTGGTTTCGGAGTCGGGTGCTATCAGGTTTACGAAAATGGCGGAGAGGGTGGCAATCCGAGTAGCGCCATGCTTGAGAACTATGTGCCCCCTAACAACTACTGTGCTGCCACTGCTATGGAGAGTTGGGTATGTCAACCTTTTGAAACTGTGCAAATTTTAATAAAGTTCTTTTCTGAATATCGTCTTTTTTCTTATACAGTCATAGGCAATCAAAGAATTTAATCTAAAAATGCTTCTCATAAGACTCCATTACAAGCCTACTTTTGTTATCTTCAACAGGGAATACAAGGACAGATGAGTACTCCAACTTCCGCAGAGAATAATAACATCAAAGTGGGAAGATATTCCGTAGAGGAAAGGAGGGCTCGGATTCTTCGTTATCTCAAGAAGAGAAATCAAAGGAACTTCAACAAAACCATCAAAGTATCTTTCTGTCTCTTTAATCACTATGATATTAATTAATTCATTCACTCACCAGCTAGCTAAATTTGCAAATTCATATATATTCATGCACTTTGATACTAAATCCTTTTATATAACTTTTGAAACAGTATGCATGTCGCAAAGCCCTAGCCGATAGAAGGGTTCGAATTCATGGCAGATTCGCCAAGAACCAGGAAGATGATCAACCATTGACAAACGACACTGCAACTCCTCATGAAGAGAACTTGGCAGTTCCGTATATTAATACTGATAAGGTAACTATTAGAGTACATATATAACAAAACTCGTTTTATTAGTTTTCAAACCGTAAGTTTAAATTCTTAGTTAAGTTGGTTTCCTTCATTGGTGTACATGGTTAGAGAGCATTTGCTTCCTTATTACTCAAGGCACATGCATATGCATGTAAGAAGAGCTTTTACAACATCAACGTATTTTGTAAATCAGTGTAAAGATCAAGGATTTTTATGTTGGGCAAAATCTAATTCTACCCTTTCAATCATTAGCTTATATTTTAAGTCGAGTTGCTTACTTAATAAAAATAAATTATAATTTGACATATATATAACAAAGATGCAACATGCATATAGCAGCAAGGCAATATTATGTTTCTCTTTTAAAATATTTTTCATGTTGAATTTTCTATTAAAATTTTGGCTAAGAAATTGTTGTTGGTGATGGATGAAATGCAGAATGAAGAATACTACGAGGATGAGTGGCTCCAACAAGCTATGGCGAGCTTGATCTGTGTCCCATGTATGCCTGGCTGGCATGGTCAAGCCGCTGTTAAGTAACTAATCTTAATTAATGATTAGTTAATTAATTAGATCAATTTTTATGGCACAATAATTTGAACATATATAGTTTCAATTGAGAATTAATTAGAGGTTCACATATACGGTATCATGTAATCGTTAGGTACTAATCTAAACAAGCCATTGTTACAACTATATAAACAATATAATTTCTTTTATTAAACCCTTAATTCTTTGGTTTATTTTATGCAAATTATTTTTTTTGTTTGACCACGAGCGTAATATCTTTTTGGCCGTCAACATTTAAGGTAAATTTAAAACAATTCAAATAAATGTACCTTTAAAAATCGAAACTTGTATGGAGAGAAAGCTAGTTACGTTTAATAATGGATGTCAATTTTTCTAGAATAATGATTTTAAATCTTGTGGAACCGAATATCCACATTTAAAACCCATCGGAGTACATTGAGTGGGGTGACCAAAAAGGATATATTCATTCATTTTTACACTATAAAATTTGACTTTTCAAAAAAGTTCACTCGTGATGACACAAAAAGGCTAAAATAATCTAAATATCATATTTGCTTTATTTTATTGATCGTTTATGTTGTCCGCTAGCTGTTGTCTTATATATATATATATATATATATATATATATATATATATATATATATATATATTTTGTGTTTTTAGCACCTATTTTATAGGACTTTACTCTATATTAATAATAAAAAAATTAATTGATGTTTCTAAATGTAGATGGACTTTTTAAAGGGATCACATAAACCAACATTAAATTACATACTTTTTTAAAATTAACTTTTTATTATCACTGAGGAATATGATCATAATTACAAATCAGAGGGGGTGTTGGGGTCCCCAAGCCTCAAGACTCTCTATTTGCATCTTATAATGCTAATATTTTACAATATTCAAAAATCCTTAAATAACTTTAAAAAGGAGAAAAATGTGACGCTCGAACTGAAAGAAATATTTTCTAAGTAAGTGTTTTCTAGTTGATAGACCAATTTATTGGGAATGATATGAAAAATGAGCTTAGTAAAATATTTTTGGACCTATAAGTATGTTGGGAATAAATAAGAAGGGGATTATTAATTCTAAAATAAGCACTAATACATTTTACCACATCACAATATCATCCTAATGTCTAAACATGTAAAACCCTCAGTACTTAGGCAAAAAAAAAATGTCCGATTGCTTGCTCCATTTTTCTTTTCCTACTACTCCAACCTACATCTCTAACCTCCTAACTCCAAGTCTCCATGCCTCACAACCATTACACCCACTCTAAATCTAGTACATAAACCAAATGTGATGCTTAAATTAGGGATCTTGGCTCGTTCTGTATGGAGAGAAAAATCCAGCAGAGGAAGCAAAGGAGACATCAAGCTTATTCCAAAAGGGACATCAAGCTTATTCCAAACTTTAACCTCCATTATTAAGTACCTTCACTAAGGATAGAGTCAAGGACAAAGGAAAAAAAGTAGAAGGAAGATTCAAGAACACAACAACTCCAATAATCTTCATTAAGGAAAGTTTCCTTTTCCTTCCCACTGTATATTGCTTTCCAACCAAAATAGATTTCGCAAGTGTGCTTATGGACCGACTTTGAATACTCAAACCTTCATGAAATTGAGTGAATGCATGTGTTTTTGGAGTGGCTCATTGATATAAATATGCTTCGAGGATGTTAGAAAGGAAAAACGATTACAAACATGATCATCATCATATACTTGATTGAGCTTCTCTTTTTATTGTTATAATTTCATGCATGAACATGAAAATATACCAACCATGTTTCTTTGTGAAATTATGATTTTGTTGAAATTTGAAATATGCTAGTGAATATACTTGGTGTAGTACTTTTAGGGATGAATGATTGGAAATGTTAGCTTGAGTTTGCTTACATTTTTGTTGATAATTATTTGTCTTTCATGTATGTTTTATGGGTTTTTATTGAGCTAAATATGATGTTTACAAGGTTAGAAGTTTTCTAAGATAAACCTCTCATAGATAAAACATGAAGACAAAAGGCAAATAAAATTAAAGAATAAAAAAGGAAATTTGGGAACTGCCACCCACCATGGGTGCCCCCACAGGTGGTGGAGCAGGCCATGATGGCCAGCAGCAGCCAAAATGGCGAGAAACATCCACCACGAGTGCTCCCACGGGCCGTGGGGCAGCCCGTGGTGACATCCACAAGCCTCCATTAACCATGGGGAGGCCTGTGATGTAACACCCCAAAATTTCAGTTACTAATTTTCGTCTTAGATTTGAATATAATATATTAGAAATTTTATTTGGAGATCCTAATTTTATGCAATTAATAGTAATATCTATAATAAAATTATTATTTAAAGAAAAGGATAGAGTAAAAATAAATTAATTAAGAAGTAAAAAAAAGGAGAATGAAAATTAGAAGAAGGGGTGAATTTTTTTTATCAGTTAGGATAAGGATGGGGGCTGTTGGTTTCCAGCCATAAACGCAAGCAACAGCAGCAAAAGCCCAGGGAAAGAGAGGGAGAGGTAGAGAGAGAAAGAAGAAGAAAGAAGAAAGAAGAAGGAAGAAGAGAAAGAATAAGAAATTGGGAATTAAGCAAGATTTAGGTGAGTAATTCTTATCTTTCCTTTCAATTTAAAATTAGTTAAGAAATATTAAGTTTGAAAATTATGCTTAAATTTAAGAATTTATGGATGGTTTAATGTATGAAATTGATGTTTTAGGGTTTAACGGAATAGAAAACCTAATTTTAGATTGAGTAGAAAATCACTAATATATGTGTATTTGTGATTTTTGTATACTTGGATTGAATCAATAGTGTATGAGATTGATAATTGTACTGTAAATTTAATTATTAAGTAGAAGATTATGATTAATTTGCTTGAATGTTTGGGATAGAAGAACAACAATGGTGGAAGATGGGTGATTTCAGATGAACAGTATTTTCAACCAATGTTTGATTTTTCTGGAATTATTGGCTTGGTGAAAAATTCTAAAACTTTTACTGTAGGTTTATGTTATATTGGATATTTTTATGTAAAGTTTCGTGAATTTTAGATGTGTACTTTATGTGAGATGAATTTTTGAAGAAAGTTGCCCTGTTTTGCACAAAATCATAGTTTTTTTTGTTCACTGTTTGAATTTTCTGCACTTATTGGCTAGGTGAAAAATTCTGAAATTTTTACTGTATGTGACCATACGTGGATTAACAATACATTTTGTATGATTTGAATCATGTGAAACTGAAACTACGTTAGACAAGAAATTTGAAATAACTCAAAGTTGACCCGATTTTCATTTGATTGATTTAAAACCAAACTTACATGAATTTGAAGACACTAATTTATTATTTGAATGTCAAGAAATGAGAAGTTTGCTAAATTCAGGATGTCTTATAACAAACTTGCAAGGATACAGATTAGACCAAAGGGAAAATTCAACATAGGGAAATTCTTTTTCCCTATATAATATTATAAAAGTCATTTCCTCAGAAACAGATATATTGCCTACCTCTTCAATACATCGTTCGTCTTATAAGGAAGTTTACAAGTCACAACATAAATCATATCTATGTTATATATAAAGAGAAGAGGGTTGAAGTGTTGTATAAATTTTAATTGACCATATTTACCCCTTTTTAGCTTAATTAAAGGGATAAAATTGTTACAGTTATTTCATGTCAGTTTCCTCTCATCCACTCACATCAGTTTCCCCCAATTCCCTCATGTCAGTTTCCCTCTTCTCTCTAAACTATCTCCTTCTTATCAAACCAACGTGAATCTTCTGCAAATATTTTTTCACAACAGCTGTGAAGTTTCAGATTTGGTCACCAATCTTCTGCAAATAATCAAGCCCCTCACCAATTTCTTTTTTTATTTGGTTACCAATTCACGTAAGTTATTTATTTGTAAATTGAGTTTTTTTTGTTTAAAATCTGTAAAGGAGCTGTAGAAATTCAAGCAACCAAGCATTCACGGGACACGACAGATCTAACTCCATCCAACCTCACAATTTACAAAAGCAAAATCTAGAATTCGGATAAAAGGAGAGAAGACAGCGGAGGGAGAATGAAATTTCCAACAAGAGGCACAGGCACGGAACAACAATTCGGGATCGTTATGGCCAACCCATATTATTACACACATCTAAACCTTTCATCTCGAAAGGTAAAACATAAAACATAGATGTAATTATTAAACATACCAAAAACGATGTCATTTTCAGATCCAATTCAACATACCTAAAAACGATGGAGAGAGAGAGAGCGAGAGCAGGAGAGCGAGAGGAAGCCGGAGAGCGAAATCGGGCTAGATATCAAGAGCAAGAACGAGCTAGAACGAAAGATGGAGAGTGAGAGCCGGAGAGAAATAGCCCAACGACGGCAGAGCGAGAGTTGGAAGCGAGAGTTGGAAAGCGTGAGGTAGCCGGAGGGTGAGAGAGAGCCGGTGAGCAAGAAGGAGCAGGAGAGAGAGCCCAGGCTGGCAGAGAGGGAGCCGAAAAGGGATAGGGAGCCCGGAGCAGAGACCGAGAGAGGGGGTAAGCACCGGAGGTGTGAATGAGGTAGGCCCGATCTGCTACTAATTACAAAACGAGGAGAGCGAGTTAACAGCATCTACATCCATGATCCAAAATGTTAGATTACATGTGAGTGTGAGGGCCTACACTTTACATTGAGCCCATGTAGTATCTCAGGGGATTGATATCCTCTATATCAAGGTGGTCGCTGCTTTCGTAAAATGTATTAGAACTCAAATAAGTGTGGGACTCACCAGGAAGCATAGATAAAAATCTGTAAATTCAACTTATCGATATCATTATTCGTAGGAGCAAGTATGCAACGCTCTTGCATGTAAGATCCATCATTATACCTAGTAGATAAATCAAGGTAGATTTCCGATATTAACTTGCTCAAACCCCGACTGTCATTGTGTATGAGGAATTCTGATGGAATCTCTATCTAATTTTCCTCACTCCCTGCCTGTAATGAGATCCCTTACAAACTACCATTACCAACGCTTAATACCCAATCGGCGAAATGACGCAATCGTTCATAATCATTATTGCTCAAACTTGGATCCCTCAGTCGCATATTGATCCTGAGATGCATGACAAAATAATAAGGCCAAAAATTTGATCGGGATAGTGATGCAGCAACAATGTCCGCTCTACTTCCCTTGGTGACAACTGGAAGTATTTGTCGAAAATCACCACCAAAAACTAACAATTTCCCTCCAAAAAGGCATATTTTGTTGATCACAAATGTCCCTTAAGGTACGATCCACTGTCTCAAACACAAAACGATGTGCCATAGGAGCCTCATCCCAAATTACCAATGATGTTTTTGAATCAAGCCAGCTAGCTCATAATTCTTTGAGAAAGAACAATACGTTGCTTCTGTAAGATTAATAGGGATCTTGAACATTAAATGTGCGGTTTTACCAAATGGTAGTAGTAATGTAGCTACCCTAGATGATGCGATTGACAAAATTATCTTCCCTTTTGATCTAAGTGCAGAAACAATCGCCTTCCATAAATACATCTTACCTGTTCCACTACTTCCATACACGAAGATGCACCCACCATGATTAGATTCATCAGCATTCACTACAGCATGAAAGATATCCACTTGTTCAGAATTCAAAGAAGGGACCATCACATTAAGATTTTCATCTTCAGTAGAAATGTCATAATCTAATTGCTCCGTGATAAGACGATTTCTTAATTGAAGTACTATATCTGAGGATGGTACTGGCATAAGAGGGTAATCCTTCAACGAACGACCATTTTTCTTATAGTCAACTCCAGCTCATATAGGCATAGATTTTTCCTTTGCTCGATGCTTAAGTATAACTCAGGATTTTGATGTTCACGCTGTAATCTTTGGTCAAGGTCATCAGAAAGGTCTTTCTAATGATTTTCCCAAAGAAGTTGAGGTTGTCCCACTTCATTGTACATAAGTAAAGAGCAAAACATACTCCGTAAGTGGGCCCCAGTTGCCCATGTGGAAGCCTCGGATAGAGCATAATCCCATTCACTATTGTCATCAAGTAATCCCAACACTATGCAAGCTTCACGAAATGTTGCATACTCTATACCATTAACAGTTCTCAACTGTTGAAAAGACTTGGCACCGTGAACAATTGCGAGCAACATTCTCAAGTAGTATCTCTCACCCGAGTTAGGATGTGTGAAAGGAAGTCGACCAAGACATACACGTTGTTGTCGTTTTGTCCATTCTTTGGTTCTACGATTCCACAAATAATACTTGGGGAATTCAGCATAAGTGTAACAATTTGCTTCACGGTCAACTTGATTAACTTCGAACCACGCCATGAGCATACTAACACTACACTGAGCCATATCAGCAACTTCCTCCAAATCATCATTTTCATTGAAAATAATATAATGTTGCCCTAGCAAGTGGTACTGTAGCATTTTCATGGATGGATAGTTGTGAGTTATTTCAAATTCAAATATGTGCCAAGCTGCTTCCATAGCTGAAATGTATCTACCATCTAGGTATTGTTTTATCTCATCAACGTCTCTACACTCTTGTTGTCTTCCTGCCTCCGTACTATCAACATTCTCTTCAATGACAAATGTAGCTCGATCTGAACCTTTATGCATGTACTTATGGAGGTACTTAATGACTTTATGTTGGGCACAATGTTCGACATTGATGTGAGCATCATACTTCACACATAGATCGTGATTGTAGGGAACAACCCAATGGTTATCAATCTCCTTTCCATTTAACATGATTCTTCTGCCATCATCTCTACGTCTATACTTAACAAAACCATTTTCCTCAATAGATGTTTCATTGTAGAAGGACTTAGGGTAATGTTTGCTACATTTTGAACCCTTCATACATGGAACATTAGGGATATCCAGACCACATGGACCATGTATCATATGTCGTGTGACTGTATCATATGCAAGTGGATCAACATCTCGGTGAGGAAGCTCTGCGCAAATAAAGAAATCAATTTCTTCCGCACAACTTGGCTTGTCATCATGTGCAAGGGTTAAGAGAATATGAGCATGAGGTAACCCTCTCTCTTGAAATTCAATGACATATATATCTGCAAAGGTAACAAACAAATAAATTTAGTAAGATATTTAAAATTGTATTGATAATAACTTTTCTATTTATTGACGACATGATAGGATTGACAACTAATTATAACAAACCTGCAACAACTGTCCCAAATATGTGTCTTTCTTTAAAATCTTGCATCAACTTTCGCAACCTCAAGCGAAAGACTCGAGCTACAATATCAGGTCTGTAGTTTGCATGCTGTCTAGGTTGTTGTTGAAGTGCCTCTTGAATTTCTGGCCAAGTTGGATTGCATGTAAATGTGATAAAGAAATCTGGGTAACCAATTTGAGAGCATATTACCATAACATCAAGAAAATAGCGCCTCATGTAACGGGGACCTCCAGTAAAAGAGGATGGCAATATACATCGTCGACCAATAGCACTTGCATTTGTCTCTCCAGCAGTGACTGCATCAGTTAGAACAATGTAAACCTCTGTACGTAGCCTTTCTTGATGTTGTTGGACATATCGTAGTCGATATTGATCTATTACAGTAAAATAATCAACGATAATTGAAGGAACAATCTACCGCCAAGAAATAAAATGTTAATCTCATTAGGACGGAATTGTATCCTAAATGCATAGAATTGCTAAACTGTCACTCCTTGACTATTTCTACTTGCTCCCGTAGCAAAAGGGATTCCTATTCCCCAACTATTTGTTCCATATAGAATTAGGAGGGGATATTGTAAAGCCATATTAGTATAGTGTAATAATTACAATACTTTATCTAGATACATGTTAGTATGCATATGTATAGTATATATTGAGTAATATTAGTATCCTTAAATCAGTGTATCTATTTTTTGTAATATGCTTTTATTTTATTTCGTTGAGAAGATACTTATATCTCCATCTAAACACAACTGACTAAAAAATGATGCTAAATAATAACTTAAATATATGTAAACAATGGTATTAAAAATAAAGTATTTTTTGTTGTCTTGACTCAAATTAAAACAAATTTATGTAATTTTTTTTAATTGTAACATAATTTACGTGTTTATCTAATTTTTTAATTAATTTCTTTTTTTTTTTTTGTTTTGTAACACCAATTTGTCTATTTTTTTTGTATCACTAATTTATCTTAGTTTTTAGTTCGAACACATATTAGTATAGTTTAATAACTACAATATTTTATCTAGATACATGTTAGTATACATATCTGTAGTATATATTGAACAATATTAGTAGCATTAAATTAGTGTCTCTATTTTCTGTAATATATTTTTGTTTTTTTTTCATTGATAAGATACTTATATCTCTATCTTGCGTCACCCAAAAGTAGAGCAAGGGGTCGAATAGGATAAGGGCCAGGACTACATATATTTAAATAAAGTATTTTTGTTATCTTGACTCCAAATTAAACGAATTTATGTAATTTGTTATTGTAACACAGTTTACGTGTTTATCTAATTTTTAATTAATTAATTTTTTTGTTTTGTAATACCAATTTGTCTAATTTTTCAATTGATTTCTTTTTTTTTAACACTAATTTATCTTAGTAGTGTTAGAATGTACATCCAATTGATTTCTTATTTTTTTGTAACAATGGTGTTAAATAGATTAGAATAAGTATTTATTATATACGAATTTATCAAAGAGATATCTTGTTTTAGGGAGTGTCTATTACTGACATAATCTATGTTATAATAATTATTACAACAATTTTGATATTCCATATGATATTAGAGTGTCTCCAAAATATATATGGAATTTCTTAATGTAGATTTAATTTTTTTATGTCAGAATCATATGATGCAAGTTTACACCAATTTATCTTTTGTAATTTCAATTAGCTAAATGATATTTCATATAAGCAATAATATTAACAGGTCTTCAATCAATAAACTAAATTGCACTCTTACTATTCATATGAACTAAAATAGGAAGAAAATAATAACTCGGGAATAAACAAAACTCCAATTCAATTCCCATATTTAAGACTTGATATGTATTCATCATGAATATGGATACATACAATAAGATATCAATGATTGAACATGTAAACCCTATAAATAAAATTAAATTACCAAAATTGTGGTAGATGTCTGGCGTATGCGTGACTCACTTAATTTCACAGCAGAATAGTTGAATAAAACTTGATCGGAGAAGCTTATGAAGACGATCTCCCTTAGTTTGGTGGCAAATTTAAAAGGAAATAAACTTTGTAGGTGATAGTCAGTGCAGAATGATCACATCTATTATATTCTTGAGGCTCTACCATGGCACTTTATAAAATTCCAACATCCCACATCTTCATGTTGGTAACTTCCTAATCGTCTATGTATCAACCTCTATGTGTCTTAACCGCCTCCGTCTATTCACTTTTTTACTCATAATATTAGGGCTTACTATGTATACTGATTTATCTTAAAATATGAAACTTATTTTCGATTTTATCTATTATTCTACTTGCCTCTTCTGCCCCCTATTGTAAGAGATTAGAGGGCATCATAAAAACAAAGAAGTATAATATTTAAGGAGGACAGTTGTGTTATATTAAGACTTACATTTTCACATATTGGTGGTGTTCGCCCCAACAAACAATACATACAATTGATCCCTCGTTGTAAAGGCTACCTTTTAAATCAAATGGTTATTACTCCAAATGGTGACATTTTTTTGAATTTTGTATCCTTACACCCCCTGGAATATTTATTCCTCGTTTCTGATTTTTTTATTTAACCCGGACAGAGGTGGAATTTGGCTTATGGTTTCAATTAATAGAGAGGCCCTTGAAATTAATTTTCATTTTAAATATTTTTACGGTTTCCTCCTAAAGTAAGCAACTATAAACAAACAACACTGCATTGCTTAGATTAATAGCTGAAATTAATTAATTATTATCACTTACTGGAGGCCTCCATTGACATATGACTTGTATAATTAACAATAATAAAATATAATAATAGATTTATACATATCTAAGGAAATAATGTTTCATATTATAACTTCTGTAATTATACAAATATAGTAAACCGTCATGAACTCTATAATTATACATTATTCAAATACAATAATAGATTTTTATACATTAATGAAACCCAATAATAGGTTTTTATACATTAATCAAATACAATAATACAACACATTTCATCAACATACTCTGCACACATGTATGGATTGTTGTAGCTCACTTGTCCGTAATATCAATCTTGCCATAATGCCATGTATTTAACCGTTTACTCCATACATGAATATTTGCTAGAACAAACATATTAAATCCAATTAACCTTGCCATAATGCCATGCTGCCACATGCAAACTATCATAGGGAAAAACAAAAAGAACAACAGGGGAAGGGGACACTACAAAAAACTCGCAATTAGCGTCAGAATTTAGAGACCACAACAAAATTAGACTCTAATACTGACGAAATTAGCGTCGGATTTCAAAAACAACACTATTTGAGTCGGAAATAAAAATCGGACACTATTAGCGTCTGAATTTAGAGTCGGATAGAAAATCTGACGCTAATTGGCGTCCGATAATTCCATTCGACACTAAAGTTGGACGCTAACTCTAAAAACATAGGGTTCAGCTGCTGCCACATTCACGGGAGTCCACTTCTCAAATCCCTAACTCTCTCTCTCTCCTACCCATCCCCCTAAACACGAAGCCCATTGCTATCGCCTCCACTGCCAACATCTTCGCTCCTCTCCGGCGCCGACGTCTTCACTCCTCTCCGGTGCCGACGTCTTCATTCCCCTTCTGGCGCCGGTGTCTTCGATCACCGGCATATCCCTCGCCCTAAACACGAAGCCTGCTCCAGATTACTGCTCTCGCCTCCAGCGCGACGTCTTCGCTCCTCTTCGGCGCTGGCGTCTTCGTTCTCTCCTAACGCATCCTCCCTTATCCGGAGCTAGCTTGTCGGCGTGTGGCTTCCTCTCTCTTTCTCTCTCTCTGAAGAAAGTTCAGTTCAGCCCCGCGATGACGAGTTCTGATTTGTCTTCCATTATCCATCTCAATATCGGTATTTTCCTTCTCTTAAAATTCTCACTCACTCCATCAAGCAAGTATTAGTTAACATTGGAATTCAATGCCAAAGGTTCGATTGCGAATTCAATGTTATATGCTTCAGTTGAGGATGAAATTACTGTGTTTAATTGGCGAAATTGGTATCAGTGTAGAGTTTAACTAAGTTAAAGTTGGGAATTTTAGGGTTCAAGCTGATTATCGTGAGCAATTGTTAGTGTAGATTAATTTCATTTTCAGTGAATGGCTTTGTGATGAGGCTCCTGCTTACAGATGATGTCATGGCTCTTCTCTCTGTCTCTGTCTCTGTCTCTGTCTCTGTCTCTGTCTCTGGGCTTGTCTGCTAATTTCATTTTTAGTGAATGGCTTTGTGATGAGGCTCCTGCTTACGAGATGATGCCATGTCTCTGTCTCTGTCTGCTAATTCAATATGTTGTTTGATTGTTTCTCAAAATTGTAAATTATTGTTTTTAACTAAATATAATTGTGGTCCTTTGGATTTTTCCATCTTCCCACCCAAGGACCACCCTCGTCCTTGCTCACATATTTATTCTGCTGGCTTCCCCAACCTAGCTACCTATTTATGTAAATTTCATTTTAAATTTACAAAATTCTCGATAAGATAATAAAATCATAAGTGATAATCAATTACAGCCGGTGTAAATGGTTTGTTATGTTGTGCAAAGAGGCGGATAGATCAATCAATATCTACGTACTCGCGAATGCCTTGGATATGATATGCGAGTCAATTAGTCTAACACAAGTGATCATGGAAAGGAACGAGTCTAGGAGAGCATCGTCGTCTACTTGACATGTTAATTGGATGGGGAAACTTCAATTTCTATGAACTTAGTTGTCAAAAGTTTGATGGGGGCGAGGGAAGAAATGAGCGAGTGATGGGGCTAGTACGGTATAGGAAAGTTGAAGATGACTACTCAAGTTCAGATTATCTGGAAAGGTGTCTCCATTGTGTCCGGTGGCTTCTTTCTAGTACAAAACAGGAGAGCCCCTTGGCTCCTTCCTTCTGCCCCCACAATGTTATTATGTCATTGGTACAAAACAGGGTGCTAATCAATGATATCTCTAGTACAAAACAGGCCGTGGCAAGGCTCAGTAGGGACAGCCAGCAAGTTCTGGCTGCCACGGTCATCACCACAGGCAGTGGTGCAGACTGTGCCAGCGAAACTGGCCACCACAGTCTACACCACAGCCCGTGATTCTGACCGTGGCACTGGACAGCAGCCACGGCCTGCTGTTTAACTGTAAAATGCTACGGTTTTTGCCTTCTTTAAGTGGATTAATTTAAACTCTAGAGGGAGCATCCCAGAGAAATTACCAACTTTGGCTCCTGCATGCTCTGGTTGTAGAGAATTATTCTTTTCAAGCTCTAGACTGATTGGCACGAAAAGATTTCAGTTGCAAGCTGTGGCTGATGTCGCAAGTGCTGTTGATGTCATTAATGACTTGGGATTGGATACGTTGACGTTCTTAGCCGTGACTGTGTTAATTGTCCCGGCATTCAAAGCTCTTAGAGCTAGTCCTGTAAGCTCTCGTCTTTTTACAACAGTTTTTGACCTTTAAGGTTCTCTCGCTACCTGCTTTGTTACTGTAGGAGAGCCCAAAATTATGAAAGAAAAAAAAAGAAAAAGAAAAATCATGGTTGGACATTTGGTTTAATAGGTCCATCTTTGGTATTTAGACTTTAGTTTCTATAGTCAATTGTGTTTATTTATATGATGAAATTTTGTCAACTTATCCAAAAAATTCATAAACCATGCTTTTTGATGCAGATACTTGGCTTCTTCTTTGCTGGTGTTGTCCTCAACCAATTCGGTTTGATTAGAAACCTTACTGATGTTAAAATTCTTTCAGAGTGGGGTATCCTCTTTCTGGTAAAGCTTTATTTTCTCCGCTATATTGTTTATTTTCTTCTACTTTCCATTATTCCTAATTTAGGTTGTATTTGGCTGAAGGTCTCCTTTTTTTTTTTATAACTTTTTCTTTTTTCTTTCCACAGCTTTTTGAGATGGGCTTGGAGCTTTCACTTGCACGTCTGAAAGCTCTTGCTAAGTTTGCTTTTGGCATGGGGTTGCCTCAGGTACATTTTCTGTGTAACCTGTTAACAATTGTTATAGCTCATGGATTAAAATGGTACTTTCTTTGTAATAGGCCTCCAAATCATTGTTAGTAAAAATCACTTGTAATATTCATATGGACATGATGAGACAGCTGAGAAGTTATTGTTTTATGAAGGCTAAGTTTGCAGCAACCTAGTTACCCTCCTCCTGAGGCTTCTACCAAGGGTATCAATTGAGAAGTTATTGTGTTTGTGTCATCATTTTATTTCTTGGATAATGAGTCTTCGCTTCAATTTCTTTTTTTTTTTTTTTCTTGGCAATGATTTTGGACTCTCTTGTCACGGGTGGAATCTTTGGAGTTCAAATGATGTTCATTGTTTCTAGCTAATGGTAGGATTGGGAAAGGCCTAGCTTTTGTAGACAGTTGGGACTTGGGACTAAAACTTGTGAAGTGAATAAATTTTCTTGGTTAACTACTGAATATTAATTATAGATCGAAGTCGAAAAGCTTATCATTTTCTTCATCTAACCGGTGTAAATTTTGTGACAGTAAAACTAAGTCATACCTGGCTGTTGAATTTTGATAGGACTTTTTATGTCCATACAAAGAAGTACCCAAAGTATGATTCATTTGTACTGGCATCCCAAGCTATGCAAGTGTATTTTACCCCTTATCCAAGTATAAGGAACGATAGAAACCAATGGTGGGCGGTGATTAAGATAAAACCAAGATCAACCATTGAAGCACCACTCAATGATACAGCATTTCAAGAGGATACTAATGAAAATCCTCCTACTTTGTGTGAGTTCGAAGGAGTCCAAGAAGGATTTGAAAATGAACTTGAGGACATAATTGAAGAGGAAGCTAATGAAGTCGATTTCAATGTTGAAAACGAGGATGATAATTTTGAAGGGGAGGCAGATGATGACAGTCTTTTATTGTATAATGACATTGATGATGACATTGTAGCTAATGATGATGATGATTTTTGAAGTAATATTGTAATCTCGTGACATTGATAACCAACGATCTATGTTATGATTTTGATGTATGTTTTGATTTTTTTGTGTATATTAATTGATTTTTGAATATATATACTTAAATTCTCTTTGCATGACATTCGTTGTATATACAAGTATGCCTCGAACAAAAGGTTTTGCGCTAAATCATGGTGCGCCTACTTCTGGTTCCGATTCCAATGTTGGGGTTGATCATGCTATAGTCCAGACTCAATCATCATCATCACAGGGAGATAGCTCACAACAAGGGGCAGCTTGCAGGAAGAGAGTCAGCAAAAAGCCATGGAAGAAGCAATGAAACTCATTCAAAACCTCCAATCACAAGTTGACAGGATGTCTGGTGGTTCTAACTAATTTCTTAGCATGGTTTGTTTATTGAACTTTGAATTGGTTTGTTTGTTGAATTGCTTTGTTTAACTTTGAACTGGTTTGTTGGATATTTGGAGGTTGTTAGGATGATGAATACTTGGTGGTTTGTGGATGATTGTGCAAACAATGAATCACAATGTATTTGTGTATTCGTATATTACTGTGTAGAGAAGAAGTCAGACTTTTATGTAAATGTTTTGCAGGAAATATATGTAAAAACGGAATAACAAATGTTCAAAAAGTTATGGAAAAATAATGGAAGATTTAGCGTCGGATTTTAGCGTCGCACCCAAAATCCGACGCTATTTGAGTCAAAAAGGCTGACGCTAATCACAAAAATCGGACGCTAAAATGAAGCGGGGTAGAAAAAGAAAACGAAATTAGCGTCGGATTAGAATCCGACGCTGTTAGCGTCGGACGTATCCGACGCTAATAGAAAGAATCCGACGCTATTAGCGTCGGATTTAGCGTCAGATTCTAATCCGACGCTATTAGCGTCGGATCAATCCGACGCTAAATCCGACGCTAATTAGCGTCGGATGGTGAATCCGACGCGAAATTTTTAGCGTCGAGGTCTTCTGCATCAGAATTTTATCCGACTCTAATCCGACGCTAAAGACGTTTAGCGTCGGATTTTCTGGATTTGGCGTCTGATTTTGTCCGACGCTAATTTACTGTTTTACTGTAGTGGGAAGGGGAAGGGAAAGCGAAAAAGAACATGCGACAGTGTAATTAAGTCATACTATAAACAAAGTCAAGAAAAGAAAATGAAAATTGGAGCACTGACTGACCATCACGTAAACACAGTGTTCTGTGTCGTCAAGGATTGGCATTGGTTTTACGACTGTTGACCATAGAATTTAATTCATCAACCGCTTCGTTGGTAGAACCAAAGATTCTCTATCAACTCCTCGATCAGATTGTATGCCACCGCAGACCAAATTCTGATACTTTCCAACATTGCCCACAACTCAAATCTGGTATAGTCGTGATGCAATTAACTTCTCTGCAGACCTCCACCCAGCAACGTCGTTGTTCAGGCTTTCGAAACTGACCAGACCATCAACTATTTATCTACTATCAGAGAATGAAATTGAGCATTTTAGGCCTGGATTCGTTGATGTTGTTGGAATTCAGAGACATCGAGATAGACAGTTGAGAGAGACAGTAGCAGTGAGCGAATGGTTATGTGCTTCTGGCCATGGGAAATGGGTGGAGAGGAAAAGGCTGGGGATGAGTTGAAAAGAGATGTGAACGTGGGACACATGCTGGTGGTTTTAGTTAGTTTCTCAACTATGGAATGGAACTGCAATTTTGACATTCAAATTCAAGCGCCAATGGAAGCAGCATTTGGTAGGGGTGAACAAAATACAATCAACGGATGAAAGACATCTCATTATTAAATCAACGGCTATTAAGGAGTGTAATCCCTGCAATTAAGAGAAGAGAGGTCAACCTAACTCTTATTTTATATATTACTAGATTGTTTTGTTATGTACACTTCACCTTTCATTTTTTCAATTTACAATATATCAAAATTCCGATCATTTTCTTTTTCCAAATAAAAAAAAATATTCCAACTACTTTGGAGGTTAACAAAATGAACTTAGACTAAGAGTTTTGATTCGAGTGATTGTTTTTTTAGCAACGTGGATAAATATTTCCAATCACATCTTGTTCTATTTGATATACAACTTATTGTTACAAACATTTACATCAAGAATAAAACTGGACATGTTGTAATTATGGGTTGTTAATGAGTGGGATTAGAGTTGTATAAAACTTAATAGACGGGTCATCCGATTTAAGTATGGGTCAAGTTTAAATTTGATTATATTTTAGGTTGACAATATTTTATGTTAGGTCGGGTGATGGTTGGTATCAATTTTGGATCATGTTATTTTTAGTCCATTAAACTTGTCTTTCAAAAATAAACAAGTTATAAAAATAACAGGTGAAGTTTGGTTTGAGTCGGCAGTGGCGGAGCTATTTGATGGGTAAGGGTGACCTGAGACACCCTTAGCGAAAAAAATTTATTGAAATTTATGTTTAAAAATCCTTTAAAAAACTCATAAAATTATTGAAAGGGACACCCACAAAAAATAATAATACTTATAAAATTTAAGAATATTAAAAAATGAACATCCTTAAATATATTTACTAGTCCCGTTATTACGAGTTGGTCAATTCAAATTTTAGATCCACTTACAGATGAGTCCATTTTAAATACCTGTACGATCAATTGTAATAGTATAGTTCTTTGATCGAGTTTCGGGTTAATTTGGCTATGTCTAGCCGGAAAGTTAATGAATTTAAATGGATTAAATTGAATGGGGTGGTCATGTGAGTATTTTAATTAAAAAAATACATCAAGTGCAAATTAATTAATTAATGGATTAAGTCGAGCCAATGTGAATCATTTCTCGTTATGATTTTAAAATATATACGTTTAAGGATGGTTATATATAAAGTATTAGTTGTAATTTTAATCACAGTTAACATGTAATCTTGTGTAACTGAGTTTTCTTCTCTTATTAGCCCCCAAAAAGGACAAATAAATTATTCGTTAATTTGTGTCGAGTCAAGAGCTTCCCGTTAAATTAACAGCATATATATATATATATATATATATATTATAATTAACAGTGATCTTGTGTAAGTGAGTTTTCTTCTCTTATTAGCCCCAAAAAGGACAAATAAATTATTCGTTAATTTATGTCGAGTCAAGAGCTTCCCGTTAAATTAACAGCCTATATATATATACCGGGCCATGACCAATGCCACTAGTGAGGTCATTTGGATACAGAACTTGTTACAATCACTCCATGTTCAAGTTCCCTTAGCACAACTCTACTGTGACAATCAGGCTACGTTACATATTGCCGCCAATCCTATGTTTCATGAACGTACTGAACATATTGAGATTGGTTGTCATTTTGTTCGGGAACGACTATTATCAGGTGAAGTAATTTCTTGGCACATTTCTACAAAAGAGCAGCTTGCAGACATCTTCATTAAGGCACTGGGATAGAGGTAATTTCGTTATTTGCTTAGCAAGTTGGGTGTTTCTGACCTTCACAACCTAACTTTAGAGGGAGTATTAGGATAAGGTTTGTCATGTTTAGGAAATAGTATTAGTTGTCTAATATATGTGTAATTTTATGTATAGGAGTTTATGTATATATCTAATTCGTGTAGCCAGAGTCCATTGTGGATTTGTATTCTTTGCCATATAAATATTTGTTGAAGGCTATGGGGAAGCCACATAGAGACAATTTTCCCCAAAGCTTGAGTTTACAAATATTGTTGTTTTTATGATTGGGTTTCAATCTTTATTATTTCTTTTCATTTTAGGTTCATCTGTTACAATTTGAAGCGGATTTTTGTGGCCAATTACTGTTATTACTATTTGATTGTTAGGATCGATTTGGGAATTCATTTCTTTCTATAGAGTGAATACGAATTGGGTTTTTTATTGAACACGATTTTTGGATTATTAATTTTAGTACGGTGTTTGATTTATGGTTGATCTAGAAATTAAATAGAGTTAATTAGATGGAAGGTAGAACTAATCAATTTATGAATCTATTACCTCTCTGGGTGTGAGGTTGACATTTGATAGCTCATGTTACCCTTTTGTAAATATTTGCAGACTTTTTAGAATTCGACTATGAGCACACTGTTATATCAGTCTTGATTCTTGATTTCAATAGTAACTTGAATTGAATGGTTGAATGCGTAGATTTCATGCTATATTTTGTAAATGTTTAAAAATTAATTTATTGTACCACTGTACTTATCTTTCCCTTTATGATGTATTATATTTTTAGTTTATTGGATTAGCTTTCACGTATTTTGATGGATGATGATAACCTCATATCAAGTCAATTTTTTACAGTGTTAACTATAATTTTTTATGTTTTATTTGACTACATTCTAATTGAAGTACTTACACACATATATTTAATAATTATGTACTGATACCTTTAAAGTAATATATAGGCATCTTAAAAATTAATTTCGGGGTAACACGTAGATTTTGTAAATGTATTTTTGGGGGATTGATTGAACATTGAAGTTTTCTATACATAATTGTGAGAAATTCCTTTTCCAACAATTTTATTGGGTATATTTTCGATTACGGGAGCAACTTAGGCATTGGAGATTGAATCAGTTCAGGATTGTAGTTTTGTGGCTTCTTTACATGTGGCTTCTTTACATATGTCACAACTTTGTTCTTTCAGGTTGTATCAGTTTTCTACTTTATTAGGTATTTTATTTTTTAATTTTTAATTTTAATTGATAATTGATGATCCAATTATTTTGTGGTATTATGGATATGTGATTACATGGGTAGCTTTGCAATCTACTATGTTCTTGATTTTTTTGTTAATTTTATTTTGTATTTTGAGTCGTAGGCATTTTGTTGGGATCCTTTTTGAATGGATTTTTGAGTTTATGACTATTTGATAAATTGGAGAAAGATGTGTTTGTGACTATTTGCAATCAGTTACAATTATTGGGCATAAAGTGTCATATTGGAGCAACCCATATTTTGTTTTTGAAATTGTGAGCATCCTGTGTTTTTTTTTTTTTTTATGTGTTTGATAGGTTGTAATTAGGTTTTAGTTTGCTCGAAGTTTTTTTAATAAGAATGTTGGGATAGTGTTTTAGGTTTTACTTTGTTTTGTACAGTGAGAGGCCAAATCAGCTGAGTAGCTAAGCATCAGTGCAAGGGTAGCAGTTTTTAGGTATTTTTTATCTATCGATTATAGTCTTTCATTTTCTTCATTTCGTAGATTCAACATTATTAGTGTAATTTTTCTCTAGAAAGGTCCTCTTCTCAATATCACTCTCCCTCTTTGCAGGTTCGAGGAGGTGGGGGTGGATTTATGAATTTCAAGAGGGACAGAAATCGGATTTCGTGAATGTGAAGGGGTTGGGATAATGGTGCGTCAATGTCTCTCACTAATTTGTGAAGGGGCAGATTGAGGACGAATTGACAAATTTCATATTTTTCTTTTGATTATTTTTGTATTTTTTGAAAGCATACCTTCTTTTTACGACTCCAAATCCTTCAACAACTTTGACACCCCCTTTTTAGGGAGGGGGATGGATAGGTGCTCCAATTTGAAGGTACAATTATCATTGTTCGAGGGTGAGTTGGTGAATGTGCAATCCAAGTTGAAGCTATTTGTACCTTACATGTTTAATGTAATAGCTACCTAGGAGCCTAAGTTTGAGGCGCATTTCTTAAGTTGTATGTGATGCCGTCAGGATTTTAGTGTATAGCAATTCATTTTTCAAACATGTAGCAAAGAGTTTTTTTCTATTATCTCATGACTCGATAATTGGTTTAAAAAAATAATTTATAAAGGTTAATATAATGTTTAACACATTGAATAACTATTTAATTATACTTTCAACATATCGTATAATATAATTATTTAAAAAATTATTTCCGAGGCAACGCGCGGGTTTTAACTAGTATAAGATAATGGAGTAATCAATATTCTTTATTAAAATGATCAATTTTTAGCTAGGATGAAAATTTAGGACAATCTTTTAAAAAAACCCCAAAACAGTACAAAACACAGAGATTATGACCACAGTAGCAAATTTGAGTAGTTTTCGCTCCCATTAGTTTTCTCTTTTCTTTTTCTTTTTTGAGGGGTGATTATATTGAATAAAAGTAAACCATTTTTTTAATAAAAATAATAAACTAATATTAAGGGTTGATAAACAAAAATAAGTCGAGATTACATTGAGAGATTATTTCCAGTCTCATGATAAAAATGTAAGAGGAGACATTAATGAATCATTATATTGTAAGAGCAGAGAAGCAATTTCATGATAATTTTCCAAGAATAATGAATCATTATGGTTTGTCTTTCCAATATAAATTACTTTACTTTTATTAACATACTACGGAAAAGGAAGAGGAGACATAAAGATGTAAAAGTGTTCACAGTTTGATTTGATTTGATTGATTTTTTAACTCATTAACCGGATTTATCGATTCCTAAAATCATGAATCGAAATCAGAACCGGATAAAAGAATAAATCGAAAATCAGAGAGTGGATAATATACTTATATATTAATCACACATACTTTTTAGTCTTTTACACTTCTCCTGTACTTTCCTATTTCCAGTGGGTAATAAACTAATATGCTAAAGCAAGCAAGTAGGCAGTAGTAGCAATGATGCACCAAGCAACAGAAAAAAAAAAAAAAAAAAAGAAGGCAAAAATAATTACTGGCCCAATTAATTTGGCCCAGACCAGATAGGTAAATGGAGCAAGAGTCAGAAGGTTCACAAACTAATCTTTTAGCACAAATAAAACCACAATACTAATAAAACTGTTAATTGAAGGTTGACATACGAAAGGTCTATGATACTGGTAGTTGAAATTTTCTGGAGGCTATATTGACTGGTCTTGGTTTCCCCCTTAAGTTCCTTGATTTGATAATGGCCTATGTCTTATCTACAAAGATTTCTTGTAAATTTAAATGGAGAATCTCAAGGCTTTTTCTCTGGGGCTTGTGGTTTGTGATAGGGTTACCCTCTCTCACCTTATTTGTTTGTTCTTTGCATGGAGGTGTTAGATAGAGGGCTAGATATGAGTACCTCTAATTAATAAAACTTTTGCATTTCATCTAAGATGTGCTAAGCTCGTATTAACACATCTAGCATTTACAGATGATGTTTTAATTTTTTTCAAGAGGGGATATGCAGTCTATTCAGTGCATTTGGGCCTATTCTTAGGACTTTTTAAGATGTCAGGGTTCTCAGCCAATCTAGAAAAATCTGAATTGTACTTGGGGGTGTACGAGCTACTAAGCAGCAAGCTATTCTTCAAACTACTGGGTTCTCTTTGGGTGGATTTCCCTTCAGATATTTAGGTCTGCCTTTGTCTAAAAAAACCTTACTTATTGTATGTGCCAGCCATTTATTGATAAAATCAAGCAAAAAATTTCTTCATGGGCAGCTAGGAAGTTGTCTTATGTAGGGAAGAAAGTGCTTATTTCTGCAATACTCTCAGGTTCTATCTAATTTTGGTCCCAAATCTTTCTACTTCCAAGACACACTATACATATGTCATTGAATCCATGTGCAGCAAATTTATATGGAGTTAAAATATTAAAGGAAAAAAATGGCTTTAGTTGGTTGGAATAATTTATGCCAACCACATTAGAATGGTGGGTTGAACTTCAAGTAAATTTTAGCTTGGAATAAAGCCTTGTGTGCCAAATGGCTTTGGAAGGTAACTTACTCTCCCTCAATTGTTTCCAAATGGGCTGCTACATATATGTTTCCAGGACATGATATTTTTTCTGTTGAACTCCGATGTGGGGATGCTTGGGGGTGGAAAAAATTACTGGAAGTGAGGAACAAGCTAGCTCGCTTATTGGGCGGTATGCAAAATGCAAATACTTGGATAGATAAACAGCAACCATATTCTGTCCAAGCTGGTTATGTAACTTTTAGGCCAATTGTTGCACCTGTGAGTTGGTGAAGAACAGTTTGGAAGAGTTGGACATGGGACAGATATCAAATGATTTTGTGGCTGGCGTGCTGGGGGAGATTAACTACGACAGAAATGCTAACTAGAAGGGGAATGCACACTGAAAATCCATGTTTATTGTGTGAAGCTCGTGGTATAGATACTTGCCAACATCTATTCTTCTACACAATCTGGAGCAGTATCATCAAATGGTCTAAGGTGGCTCAAAGAAGGTGGGACTTCACGAGAGAGCTAATGTGGTTTAGCAAGTATTGCAAGGGAAATACACATAGAAATAAATGGTTGCATTCTGTTTTTGCAAGCTCAGTGTATGAGATATGGAAGGAAAGGTGTATGAAGAAGCCGACAAGCTATCACCAGAGACTATCATTAGGCAAATTCAGTATGTATGTTGTGTATGAGCTGATGACTTTGTCTTAACATGGAATGATTAGGTTGTAATACCGTAATCTTCCTTGTTGCTAGTATGTACACATTTGGGAAAGTAATGATAATTATTTACCTTTTTCCAAAAAAGCCACAATACTAAAAATTCAGCCTCTAATTTTTTTAAATAAAGTGATTGAAAAATTAAAGGTTCGGTTCTGAAACCATCAATTTCAAAATCCCAAATTGGAATCAGACCGGAAAGACTATCAATTCTCCGGTTTGGTTAAGTTAATAAATAGTTCGGTTCGACATGTTCGCGTATTAGTTTTATGGTTCGAATTTTTGAACAACCTTAGAAAAATGGGTTGAGAAATGAATGTTTCAATTTGGCTATTGAAGAAGGAGATGAATGAGAAAATTTTATTACAGCTTCGAGAAGTTGGGCACTAAAGAATGGCTTAACAATACTATACTAAATTTATGAAGAACTGGTGGTGAATTATGGGATGCTGGGGTGAGGTAGGGGAAAATTGGGTAGCAGTCATCGGTTTGATGACATTATGGTAACGAGGAAATGAGGGGAGGGGAGACGTGATAAGAGAGGAGGAGAGATGTTAAGATGATTTACTTAGTGGACTAATTTGTTCTTGTAACTTATAATTGAGGGGTAAAAAGAGTAAAATAAAGTTATATATTATAAAATAGTCTTGACTTTAAGTTTGAACCTCGAAATATGGATTGTTTGTCTTTAGACCGACATTCACTTGGTTGAAAATAACATAGATAACATAAATAATTGTAATGATTGAGGTTTAAATCTTATGAATGAAAAATATCTCTAATAAGAAAATTGTATTCTTTGATAGACTGACATGAAATTGATTTTAATAAAATAAAGGATTGAATATTTAAAAAATTAATAATAACTAATGATAAGTGCAAGCTTATTAGACCAAACAAAAGTGACCCGACTTGAATGGATGACTTGAAACCCGAATCAAATTGAATCGACGCAACAAATAAAAAGCCAAATTGAGATAACCCAAACCTGACCCAATCCAAACACATCTGAATAATTTTTGTCAAAGTGTTTATCTTTAGAAGACAAGTTTATTAGAGTAAACATCAATCGACTCAAAGTCAATCCTGTGTGGACCTAAACCCAAAACCAAAAAATCAGAACTTAACTGAATCTTAATGACCCAAACATGACTCAACCTGTTAAGCTCGACAAGATTGTAGTCGAATTTTGATTCTAAGATGCCTGAATTGAGAGGATAATGATTGTTGGATAGATTTTGGCAAGATTTAAAGTAATTGGCTTTCCTTTTCTTACTTTATTGTCGCTTCGATTCTCTGAAGATAATCCCATCTTCAAATCATGTCTTGCTTGATTGATCAAGTTTTCATGCGCAAGGATATGCCTACCAAGTACATAAAGCAAATGTAATGCCAAAATATCCTTGATTGGATATATCATCAGTCTCAAACATAATCATTCTTTTCATATTTTATTTTATTTAAGCCAATTTCATTTTAGTTCTAAAATAAAGTTGTAAGTTGTACATAATAATTATAAGAATTTGTTGATAATTATTTTTTTATTCAAAGAAGTAGCAATGGACAATGCAAATGTTGGTGAGGTGCATGAAAGTCTAAAACGACAGAGAATTGAAAATAATTGTTTAAATTTTACACAAAAGACCGAAATATAAGGGGTATTACAACAAGTTGATAGTAGCATCTGTGGCAATTTTGTAATTGGTATGTTTAAGTTTATTTATGTCGATAGTTATTTATTATTGAGAAAACAATAATTGGGAGATGATAACTACAATTGAGGTCTTATATTATTGTTAATAGGATGATAACTTAGATGCAAATCGGAAATCTATTGAATCTGTTTTTTAGGTTTTTTTTTATATATATAGAAAGAGAAATTTCATCAATAAAAATTTATATGACATTTATAAAGATCTTATTATAATAAGAATAAATCTAAAAATATCTTCGATAAAATTAATGGTAAATACACTTCCATTCGTATCTATACTTGTAGAATTAATTTGACCACAAATCATGTTATTCGACTTTAATATATCTTTTCCAAATATTTGCTAGCTATTGTATAATTTCATAGAATAAATCTTTGTGTGTGATATAATAAATCTAACATGAAAAAAACATCACTTTTGATCGATATACATGAAATTCAATTGTTCAATCATTTCCAATAGAAATTAATGAAGTTAATTAATAAAAATATTAAAAATATACCCTCCAATCAAATCAACAATCTTAATAAAAGTTGATTGTATTCGCAAAAGAAATAGCTCGTAGAAAGGCGAGAAACAAGACTCTCACAAGAAGGTGAAAAACCAAAACTCTCACAAGAAGGAGATAAACCCAAACTCTTACAAGAATGAGAGAAAATTTATTAGAAAGAAAATAATAATACCTTTAGAGTTTGATTAGATTGAAGAAATTAAAGTAAAAGGACTTACCACTTACTCAAATTAGACAAATAAAAGCTCAAACAATCTAAAAAAAGAAAGAAGTAGTAGATATAAAATTAGGATTTAGAGAGGAGGAAGATAGAGAATAGAAGGCAAGGGGAGGGCTGCATGAGTTTCAGCTTGTTTTTTAGGTCTTTGATTGCTATTAATTAGAGTTGGATTTAACCTGCCTACATGAGGAATAATTTTTTTTAATTTTTTTAGTATAAGCTTGTTTATTCATAAATAACTTAAAAACATTATTCAAGAGAACAATTTTGAACAACTTGAACTCACAAATTATACTGTGTTCCCGGGTTCACAAATATTACTGCTGCAATGCTCTCCTTTGCCTAATACAAAACGTGAGTAAAGTGCTGCAATGGACCCTACACCATGATATAACTGTTGATTTGAATTAGTTTTATTACAGGAACCTTAACTAAAGTTAATCTTATTTTAATTTGTTAAAATTTTTGAATTCTCACTAGTTTGTATATGAATTCAGTGTTATAATTGTATTAGAACCATAAGTCACATTTTAGAAATGTCAAAATCATGGATCTTTAAAATTTTTTTTTTAAACAGATCCACCTATTGGGCCCTTGTCTAAGGGAAATTCAACAAGTTTAATCAGATTGGAAAAAGAGATGTTAAGGCCAGAATCCTTCCACCACATAATTTCCTCAAACCGAGAAAATTACCCCTCCCCTATTCCAACCTCGGAGGGAAGGGTGGAGAATAAGGTTAATGTCCAACACGCCACTGACCCCTTAACATGGATCTTTGAAAATCGAGAGTACAGTATATATTCTGTTTTGACATAGAAATTGGGCAACAATTTCCATTGGTGTGCCCAATCCTTTGAACAATTAAAATCAAATCAGGGCCACCTAGGGAGCTTCCCATCAGGTAAGACGAAAAAATAAACCGTATTTATAAAATGTAATGAGATGTATTTGCACTATTCAAGTTTTCATTTCATTTTTCTTTCGAAGTCTCTCTCTCTCTCTCTCTCTCTCTCTCTCTCTCTCTCTCAAACATTATTATATTGATGCATTACTTATACCGTTAGATCTTGAGTTCATGGATCCGGGCCATGTGGTAAGCAACATCAAGTCGAGGAGGGGAGAGGGCAACAACATTTGTCATATAAAAAAAATTTTATCTTTCATATAATAGCTACTTTTTATCTATTATAGCAGGTAAATTTTCATTTGTCCTTCTTTTTTGAATTTAATAACTGTAGCGGGTAAAAAGCAGCTACAATGACATTTATAAGATTTAACAGTGATTTTAATGACAATTGTTAATCATTAAATAATTTAATAATATTTTTTACATTAGATATAATTTAGTGACATTTTAATCCGAACACTTCATACACATTTTCCTTGTGAGTCCTCTGCTTAAACATATGCCTGTTAACTTGAGTTTTAGAATCAAATTTTATTTTTCATTCTCTGATTGTAAACAATAAATTTTCATATTACATCTAAAAAATTCAATAGAATGAGGGTTTTTTTTATTTTTTATTTTCTAAAAAAATCTCTGAAAGTTGTTACTAAATTTTTAAATTTAAATTTCGTTTACATTAAACGTCATAAAAAAAGCAGTGCCAAATTTAAAAGGAGAAATTGTAGCCAGTAGTTGGAAGCCAAGCCGGTTTTAGCTTCAATGGACAAAACTTGACAGAGCCCAGTCAACAAGTGTGGGCTCCTGTTTAGGCATGGCAATTAGTCATCTGCCCTTTCGCACCTGGGCCTCCCAAGTTTTGTTTCAACAAAACTGTGTCATATATTCTTTTCTGGAAGATACTGTAAAAGGCTTCACCTCATGAGACCTCATCCCTTTTGTACTACAGTTAAATCATTTCTTTCTATCTTAGATCCTTCATATTATTCTACTTAAGTTACTGTTGGTCCATATAGTCGGTGGAATTCTTTCTTAATAAATTTTCTCTATTTATAAGACTCAAATATAAAATCCTATTTAAGAGAAACATGGATTGTATTCCATTTTAACCAACCTGTATTAATTGTTCCTACAGTTATATCATGAGTCTCGTTTTTCAAAACCCTTGTTAAATTGGACTAGTTTACATGTCATGAGCCAATGAGCTGGCTAGTATAGATCAGTGGCATCGCTCCCACTTGTTATCGTCACCACCTAGGTTTGAAACTCGTATCTTTTTGGAATTTTGGGTGGAGTGGGGTGGAGGAAGTTAGGCTAAAATGGGCTTGGGTACTACTTTTCTTCCCTTCCCTCGACTATCGATCCACTACATTCCTCTGAGATAGAGAACCTAGCGGAGTACTACTGTTATCCTCCTTCCCTGTATTGTTGATCCACTGAATTCCTACTAGATAGAAAATATAATGGGTACTCAAATTTACATAGGTAAAAAAAAATTATTTTTGTACACACATACAAGCATGTAAGACAATTAGATAACGGTAAATAACCACTTAAGGGCACTTGATCTTCCAACAAATCAACGGGTTTTTACAAGTTGAGTTAGTCTAGAATCGAGATATCAATAAATGACCAATTTGGCTTGAGCTAACAAAAAGTCCTTCTCAAATGGATAAGAGTTCAAACATGAGATGTTTGCTTAGGGAAGAATTTCACTTAACATAATTGCCCTAACTCAAATCTTAAGAGGATGTGGCACCATGTATGCATATAAAATAACAACAAAGTATTCTACATAGAGATAAAATCTTAAAAATATTTTTTTATGGAATAAAAACCTGAAAAATCTATTAACGAGGCTATTTTTTTCCTTTTAATGGATTCAATACTTTAAATTTGATAAACAAGTTGTTTTGACTGAAGTGTGAGATGATTCAAAGGATTTATAATGAATTTAAATTCGCATTTGATTTTTGTGGTTTGGTATAAAGTTTAATTTTTTTATTACTCGTTTCAATAAACTTGTTTTATAAATAAAAATAGCTTTGTGAAAACTTCCAAATAAAAGTTTAGATTAGATCTTGATATCTATTTGGACTAAAATTGGTTCAACTCTATCGAGAAAATTTCGGTTGGCTTAATATTACTAAATTTTGGACTCATAATAAAGTTTGGTGAAAATTGGCTAAGGCAAGATCACATGTTGAAAATGGATTGTTTACAAGGTTTTTCTTAAAATATACCCTTTTTTTTATAACATTTACTACAATAAAAGCTAATTTTTATTAATTCGTCCATAATTCAAAAAACTACCAAAAAAAATATTAATGCATATAAAATACAAGCCAATTTTTCGTGTGAGTGGTTGGTTAAAATTTCCTCTAATACAATCACAACATTACATACATACTTGGAAAATATGTGTTAATTAAAGCCTTAAGGTCATAGGCCATTAACGTCTTTTGTGTCTTGTCTAGATATAGTCACTCTTTTTAAGCGTAAATAACATATACGTTTTGTGTCTTGTCTAGATATAGTCACTCTTTTTAAGCGTAAATAACATATACTATGTTGGACGAAATATTTATTAGTTAATTTTGATTGGTGATTCGTGCTTTATAGCGTCATAATCCAATCCATAGCCAAAGTAGCCACTAATTCCCTGTCAATATGACAATTGATTTTACATGGCGCCGACAAATCTTGTATAATTCCAATTGAAAAAGGTCTCAATTCCATTAATTAAAATTAAATTAAAACAAATGAAAAAAAAAAAAAAAGGTTGCGGCCCGCGTGCATTGTGTATTATTTCCAAATGGTGCTGTCGGTAAACAAATCAAAATGCCCATTTGCAAGGACGAATGGCCAACCACTAATCACTTAAAGAAAATTAAAAAAATAAATTAAATAAAAAGAGATGGGCCAACCAAAGGGGGAACAGTCAAATTTACTTTATACTAAAACTACATAATAAGTCATAATTATATGTTTAGACAAATTACAATATGGTTAATGATCCTCATCATCATCTTCATCTCTGGGTCAGGTAGAGAGAGATGCATGTGCTACAATAAAGATGGATGTAAAGGACTAAGGTAACAAAAAAGCAACCACTAGGTCCCATACCAACACAATATTACATCATACATATCATGCATATCTATATATTTATATATATATATATTTATCTAATCCCACCCCGAGAAAAATAAAGAGAGAAAATAGTACAATAGTCGAAAAAGTAATTGATTAACTACATAGTTTGTATGACCATAGATATTCTCCCGCATTTGGTTGATCAACCACCATGTCCATGCTAAAATGGGACTTGGCTTGGGGAGACATAAGCTTAGATGATGGTGACGAGCTTTCCGGTGAGCTGGTCCCTTGATGGTTGGGCACGGTATTGAACTGGCGCATGCGCATGTACACCACCTCTGCTTGTGCCTGAGCTAACTGGGTTTGAAGCGCATCGATTTCTCGTTGTAGCGATGAGATCGCTCCTACACATCCGTAGACAGGATCGCGCACCCTTGCATTTGCCTCATATACCATGGAGCTCACGGCATCACCACGCTGATGCACAGGCAACTCCTACAAAGTCATCACTTACATGTTACTCAACTAATTTTACGTACATAGTCCACATAATAAATTACACATACGGTAAAACTTGTAGTACATCACAACGACCATAAGAATCGAGTGTCCCTAACGTGTCCATATATACTTTTGACTATTGACTCATATCTAGCATTCTTGGCATCCCATGTGTAGCAAACTTGATCCATTAGACTTCCTATGGTGTAGTGGAAATTGGTCTCATGTTTGTTGGAGTTGTTGAAACTAATGAACGACCAAATAGTGAAATTATCCTCAAAGAATCCAAGGAAAGAGAGGCCATAAACCAGGTGGTTCAAAGAAAATGATGTTGCTTTTTGACAATTGAATATTGATGGTCATGAGACTGAGTGAGCTCCCAAGCAAAATCATTGATTATCATGTGTTGTAAGCGAAGTAGTTGCTCTCGCTATGCAACTAAGTCTAAGATGCGAGCCACAGTATTGGTCTAGGCACCTTGCCTATGTCTTTTATTCAGCAAACAAATGGATAAAATTGTCTTAGATCAAGGAATAAATATTCTAAACTTTTGACATTATTGGTCTACACACCTTGGATCAATTCAATCCTAACTAATTCAAACTTTTAATTCAGATTATAAAGTTACAAATATTATAATAAAGTTAAATTTTGAGATTGACTGGTCTGGTCTCGGAAAATACAATATTATTAAATAATGAATTTGAATAATCTTTAACTGAATTATAGACTCATCGCAATCATAAAATTCTTATGAAAAATAGTATATAGGGCCCTCTCTCTAAATGCCAAGTATATGTCCTGTTTTGGTTATAGTTTAAAGATATTCAAAGTCATTAGCAGTTGTAATCGAATTTAACTTATTCTTAATTTATTTTTTAAGAAAAAGAAAAAGAAAAAGAAAGAAAGATTATCCGATTCTTACATATGTAACGTTAGCATCAGCATGAAGTCATTTTTAGTGAAATCCTTTTACAGTAAAAATTGAAGCGACATTCTAGAGGTGCCATTTTTTCCTTTTATGTTTACAAAGCGCATGACATTAAAAAATTAAAAAAAAAAAAAGCACTATGTTGGGAGTCCTTTTTCCTTGCATGGGAATTCTGAAGATAAAAAGATAAATGCATATACTCTAAAAAGACTTATTAGTGGTCATAAAGGTAATGCATGCTTTATAAACCTTTTTTCTTTAAGTCCAAGCAACCACTGTACATATTTATACTTCCTCCATAATAAAACATCATTTATTTACTATTTTGTTATCAATAACCTTTTAGGCCTTGTTCGGTAACCGTGTATGGAGTAACTTTTACTGTTTTGATCAAGTGAAAACGTTAACCAACCAAATACTAATGATCGAGTAAGGTAATGTTTTAATTAGAGTTTGCATTAACTTATTATAGCGTTTTAACTATTGTTTTTAAAAAACTAATATTAGTTTCTCACATTTAAAAGTAGTGTTTCATAATTTTTTTGATAAAAATATTCTTTCATTAATTTATATTTGACAAATTATGTATATTATTTTATGTCAATTTACAATAATCGGTTAGTCCAATCACTAAATTTACCCAACACATTTATTCAACTGCTCAGCTCAACAACTATTTACTAAGGGTGTGTTTCGGCACTAGGTTTTGAGGTAGTGGTTAATGTTTTAAAGGAGGTAAAACACTACTTTTCCGAAAATATAAGTGTTTGGTAAAGTAGTGTTTGATGTAGTGATTAGAGTTTCATATACTTGTTTTCGAAAAGGTATTCAAAGTAACTTTTTCAAAAACACTACCTAGTGTATGCAATATATTTCCCAAAATTCTCCTTTTTATTTTCTAAAAGCTTTTATCAATTATGTCCTTTTAAGTCATTTTATATAAATCTGCTACTTAAACGAGTTACTATTACCAAACAAACTTATCGTAAATCACTAGTTGAACATCTAACTAATAACCACTAGTTAATAACACCTAATCATTACTAAAACAGCTTAACATCTACTAAAACAGCTTAACCACTACTAAAACATCTAATTTTACCGAACGCGCCCTAATAACTAAAATTTGACAATTATTAACTATCTAAAAAGTTATCCACAACTCAAATAACTCATTTTACCGAACATAACCTTAATAAATGCCTAGAAAGATAAACATATTTTACAATTTGAAGTTGTACGATATTACAGTTATATAATGCATTTTTTTACTATTGAATAAATACATTGCATACTCTATGATATACTCGATGTATGTTATTCTTTTAACTTAAAAATTATTTAATTTTAAAATAAGTTATGAATTTAAAATTGTTTGAGAATCACCTCAATATTAAAATTTTAAATTTATAGTTGAAGGCGTACGAATATATTTATACTCCGATAAAAACTTATTCATGTAACTATTATGGGAGACATTGTTATCAATTTTGCAGGAACTATGAACTACATAAGTTTTTTTTATATAAAAAAGTATAATTTGATAACAAAAAATTGAACCATCTCATTTTAATTTTATTTAAAAGTAAAAGTGCTATTGATTTATTTATTTTTAAAATAAAATACAAAAGTGCTAATCAAAGATAGTGGATGGAAAGAGACAAAAATCCCATAAAGCCAAAGTGACAATGACACAAGGAAAGGAACATGTAATTCTATATATGACATCAAATCACCGTTTTAAAACTTTGTTATTTATTGATTTATTTAAAATTCAAATATCAAATCAATTTAAGTCAGGGCAAATGAGCATCAAGGGTGTAAATAGGAGCAAACTTATGATATTAATAATTTTATTATAAAATATAAATATTGTGAGCGGGAGACAGTAAAAGGGTGATTAAAGTGGGGTCTTCAAACCGTTATCAACCGCTGCAACCGATAAAGGCCAAAAGCTATGCATGACAACGACTTATTCACCGCGTTAATTTAATCTTTTCTACTCACGCTTTTTTTTTTTCTCCCTTCCTTTTCGTGCCCTCTATTTTAATTTTTTTTAAAGAAAAAAAGGTCGAAAATGAGTTTTTTTATTTTTTATTTTTCTCTTTCTGGGTTTGTAGTAAAGTTAATTTGTCAATTCTTGTGCAATTTTTTAAATGCTCTTGACAACATATACCGATATATAACAAGTAGCCGATACTCCCGGATGTATATAACACGTTCTACAATTCTATGATATTGAGTTATTTTCTTTATTAAGCTTTTTAATATAATAATAATATTCAACTATTTATTTTCGTAGCCACAACTTTTTATGAGTGAGGTGATCTCAATTAAATGTAGTTGAAATTTGATAGTTCATAAGAAGTGATAGGTGATAATTGCGGTCGCAAAAATTAGTTGTTTTCGTAGTTAATAATTAAAGGTTAGCATTTAGTTATATATTAATTGTTCAATTGATTATTTAAAATAAAAAATACTTAATAAACTTAATTGTTTAAGAAGGAATTTGATGTGCAATGAGATAAAAGAGAGCTGAGGAGGTGAGCTTAAAACATTCTAGGAACTTTTGGTAACTATCTCAGCAACGACCTACTTACTAAATACTTTAAATTATAATTATTAATGATTTAACTGAATTAAACTAGAATAAAAATAATGGAATTATTATAAGTTTTTTAAAAAATTTCTCTTTTACATAAGCCAACTTCTCTTAATCATTTGAAAATTCAGGTGAGAAAACCAATTCATTAGGTGCCAAAAAAGAAGGCAAAAACCATCACATGAGGAGAGAAATTGAAAAGGATGTTTATGAATGCATCAACCTAAGTGTTGACAAAAACATACAAACAAATATTATTGAAGTGGTAGTTGCTATTTCTTTCTCAAACCATTCAAAACTAAGCCAAAGCTACATAATTATTCTAACAAAAAAATTATGATGCAACCTTTAATTTTAGATTTTGCCATAAGAGGCTCGTAAAATGACGATTGAAATTTCTTTTCCTGCATCAACTAAAAATAGATTTTTCTTTTTCTATCAACATACCCCGAAAAGAAAAAACAAAATCTTAGATGGAGTGGTTTTTAATGAACTGATTCTAAGCTTAGCTTGTGAGAGAACATACGGAATTGGACTTTGAAGCTAGACCAAGCTCTAACTCGTGAGGCTAGAGATAAAATCTAGGCTCGGATATTAGAGGGAAAATTTTTTTATTAATAAAGCAACTATGATACTACAAAGATAACAGATGAAGTTCATATATGAAGCAACGATTCTCTAACTCGGAGAAACATGCCACCAAAAGGCAAACCTTATTGCTAGCTTGTAAAGTGGAATTCATGTATATTAGATATAGTGTCTTGTTTATATTATAGAAATGATTTTTCAATTAATGAAAATATTGATAGGTCTTTAAAAAAGAGAGCTTTAACCGTGTAATGAGACTATAAAAAATAATGTTTTTAACAAATTTTAATCAATGGCTTGTTTATAATATAATATATGGGTTGCGGTAGGGGCCTCATCATTGCTCATTCGGGTTTCCAATATTATTCTTCTGTCACGACAAACCCGGTTCGCCACCTTGAAAATGCCCATTTGAGTACTGAGTTTTCAGCTTACAAATCAATCAATCTATGTACTGATTGCTGAACTAATTCCAAAGTCTCTTTTTTCATGTTGTAACTAATCCTTTTTTATATATATCGGAGCAAAAAGTAATAATGTCAAATTAGAAAATAATTATGAAATTAAGTGTTTTAATTATACTTATTTCACCCCTTACGTCTTCTCCTCTACTTTAAATTATTAAAATAAGTTAATAATACTATATGTAAATTTAATCTATTGTTATTAAAATATTAATATAATAGTACAGTCTCTACTATGCTCGTTAGGAATATCGAAAAATCAATGATACTATATGTGCAATGTACGAACTTTTATCTACTGTTATTCAAAATATCAACAGTGGTCAATGCATAAACAATAGAAGGAAAAGAAAGGAAGGAAAATGGAAGTAGTACCTGTAACATCTTATTGACATTGCTGGCACCAAAGACTCTATGGACATTGGCAAACTTCTGAGGCTCATCAGCAGGAAAGTAGGGTGCAAATACACAGTCAGGTGCACACCTTCTCCTGAGAAGCTTACAGGCTGCACAGGGAGACACTGCCCCTTGCTTCCTCCCGTTGTTTTCCTTCATCTTTATTTCTCTTTCCTAAACGCATGCAGCAAGTAAGCTCCTCCTACCTGCTCTACCAACCCACTCGCAAATCTAACTATAGACTGGACTCTGTCTGTGTCTCAATTTACATATATATATATATATATATGAAATCTTATGCTACTTTTTCATGATAATATATATGGACAAGAGTGAAGGGGAAGTTATTATATCAAGATTTAAAAGTTGCCGGGGGAAAAGTGAAGACGAGTATCTGGGTGTTTTAGAGAGAGAGAGGGAAGAAAGGAGAGAGGGAGGGTATGAGTGCGGAAGGAGGGGATGGGAAGTGAAGGATGATGGGTGTTATATAGAAAAAAATTGTAAGTGAGAGGATATCTTTATGGGGGCCTACCAAAGAAACTCTAGATTTTGCTACACCTAAACATCGTTCTCTCATTGGATCTTTAGGCCCACCCGTTTATTACATGTTGGGTCATGCTTTCTTTTGTTTCTATTTGTCCCCTTCCTTGTGTCTAATTACTTTTTCTCTAAGCAAACATGTTCCCTTTTTTTTTCTCTAATGAATATGGTGGTAAGATAAAAAATAAAAAAAATATTCGTGTAGATATTTGGAGAAGATAAACTATATTTTACTATTGATATATTGCAATTGGTTTAGTTCAATTTTTATCATTTTTATGGTAATTATTTTTTATATATTTGCTTTATATTATATTAATAAAAATTTAGTATTCATTTTGTTAGTATATTTTGGAATAATTGAGTAGAAAGTGTTCTAATATTGTATATGCATTCTTTCTCTTCTTATTAGGTGACAATATATGATAAATTACAACAGAAATCTCAATGTGCACGTCATGGAAATCATGCTGTAAACTAATAAGACCAGCTTTGGGTTTATATTACTTTTGTCCTGCGAGATGAAGATTTTTTGTCCTTTTTTTTTTTTTTGGAGTCGCCTTACAAGATGAAGATAAGGACTCTAAAGTCTATCCTTATGCCCGTTAAATTGAGACTAACATTGTTATGCTGGGATCTCAAGCTAGCAGTTGTGGCAGTGACATTGATGATCAATAACCCGTAGTTTTTCCTTTCTATGGATGAAGAGTGGGTCCACAACTTTCTGATCAAACTTCCCTCTCCGTGGGAACAGAGGGAGTCCATAACTGCCTAATTTGAGGTCTGCTCTAGTGTCCTCTCTAGTGCCCCACGCAACAGGTCAGATCATTAAACAACTCACTGGTGAACAATTAAGCACTTAGCTTTCGTCTCAAGAATAGTCATTTAACAGTCTATTGTCTTCACCTAGGTTTGAAAAGGAGAACTTTTTTTGGTTGTTGTAGTAGGTATACTACATCACTTATAAACCATACATGTTTCCCGCCAACAATATAGCCTCGGGAATTTAGTATAGAGACTAGCCCTCAACAGCTTGTTGTCCTCACTTGAACTTAAAAGGGGAAAGCACTTGTTATTGTAATAGCCTATTATATCACTTATAAACTATGTCGTATTTCCGACATTAAAAGCTATAAACTTTAGTTCTTTGCTTCTTAGATGCATAGTTTTACATGTTATACAAGATCCCAAGTCAAACTAATAATTACATTATGAAAGAAAATAACATAACATAAAAAAACAGAGAAAAGGAGTAAAAGAAGAGAAGAATTTGCAATAAAAAAATAACGATTGATTCTTAATCTATAACTTAGTCCTGAGTACTCACCCCGATGCAGTTTGGAAATAGATTTGTCAAGATCCTTTGAATTCCAAGTGTATGGGTGGTTGAATGTCATCAAAAAATATTGTTTATAATAAATGGGAGAAAAAGGATGTCTTCAAATTATTTCAACAACCCTGTGGCGGAGGGAGAGGCTAGAGATGAGGATGTTCTCTCTAAGGAGGGAAAAAAGAACAAAAGATACTGTAAAGATGATCTCTAGATGTGCTATGAAGCGGGAGAAGGACCCTATTTATACTAGTTATGAAGAGGAGGAACCCCTTGTTTTTGTAGGTCTTGGGCGTAACTCCATCGTACACGTCTTTAAGTACGTGAAAGACCATCTAGAATATTCTAGGGAAAAGTTCGGGCTAGCAGCATGCTGCTATAGTCATGGCAGTTATCTTTGCTCATTTTGTTCAGGCCATAACTTTTAATATGACCTCTATTAAGTCGATTCTTGATTCGCTGGAAGTTTTATTGACTCTAATTTTTAAGTAATCTTGTTTCATAATAATTGAGTAGTTATGAAAAAGTTAAAGGTTGAAGAGTGAGAAGGTGTCATTTTCTACATATATTTTAGAATTAAGCTTTTAATATATTCTTGGAAATCTATTTCAATGAGTATATATATATATATATATATGTATATTCCTTGTGTGGGGTCTTAAAATGGGCTAGTTTAGCCCATATATTTGCCCTTTTGTGAACCTTTATTTAAGAAATTTAATTGGGACTAGGATTTTTGGGATACTTGAAATGAAAATGCTTTGCTACTGGTGAGTTGATAATATATCGTCAATGCACATAGCATGTAATATGAGTTCAGTCTACATTAATTTTGCTGAGAAAATCTCGTGTCTATAGTCGGGTTTTTTTAAAAAAAATTAAAAAAATTAAAAAATGATTAGCCAATAGTATGCCAAGACGAAAAGCCATTGGTGGGGATTCAAGGCTTGTGAGATTGTGGCCCTTCCAACCAGGTGTCCTTATAGGACATGGAATTATTGTACACAAATCAGAACGAGAAAATGTATAAAGGCATTCTGGGGCATAAGATAGCAGTTTGACTCAGTCTTAGTAATCCAGCGACTTTTATAGCCTCAGATGAACCTAATATTCCACCATAAGGTAATCATTCTCATTCTTCCTCTTGGCAAAATTATATCAAATTGACCAAAAGACTGTCATATATAAGTTGCAATAAGGACAAGTTTATTAAGAATGCTCAGTTTTTATGTTTGATAAGAGGCTAATTTGTTGAAAATATGCCATACCATATTTTTTTTTGAAAAAAGGATAAATGAATTACAATTTATTTAGGCAGTTTTTTTCGTAAAGGTTTTATCTTTAAAAAATACTATTACGTTTGGAGATAATTCGAGATAGCTATAATTTCCTTGGTCGCTTCATCTCTAGCTTGTGAAATCTTCAGCTTGCTCTTATTCCAACCTGCTTCTAGATGAAAACCACTAAGTTTTGGTTGCCTCTTGAGAGAGCTCTATCTTAGGATTTAGGGTTATAGTTAACTAAAATAAAGCTCCATGGGAGTTATTAGGTTAGGTTAGAGTTTATTTTTGTAAGACTTTGCTTTCTTTGCCGCCACAGAAAAATTATACCATGATCACTAAACTGCCAAACTAGTATTACGTGTGCATTTCTTCATTAAATTTATAATGTAATAAAGTTTTATAATATAGCTATGAATTTTTTCAAATTTGATAAATTCTTTAATGCACTGGTGAATTTTTTATTTTAATAAATTTTACAATAACATTGACGAGTTTATATGCATTAGCGCTGGCAAAAATTGCCTCGATCCCGATTACTCGAATTTGTTTGACCCATAAATTTGGATATAAGATTTTCATATTTTTATTATCCGAACCCGATTTTAATCCGAATTTACGCTTGTCCGATTTGTCCGACCCGAAAAAATTGAATATTGGACAAAAAAACTTCGTCCGATGACCGACCCGACTTCGAACCGAACCCGAATTTTTGCCAACGCTAATATGCATATATATGCCTTTTTTATAAACATAATATTGTTAACTAAAATTTTTATTAATTAATTACCCTTTTTTTCTTTGCATTTGACTCAAAATTATGATCAATGTATAATGATGAATTTAATTTAAATATGATGAATATTTTAATAATATATATATATATATATATATATATATTACAAAAATTATTATGAATATAAATATTTATTCATTCATCTAAAAATATACAAATAAATAATCGAGCATGTTAAAAATTCTAAATAAATTTGTACAAACTAATAAATTTTACGACAATACTGATGAATTTTATAACAATATTATTGAATTTCTAAAAATGTCTACACTTATCAATGTTCATCATTTTTTCTAAGATTTGTGCTAACTTTTTCTACTTTATTATCTGCATAAATTATCAACAGTTAGTAAATATTAATATAAAATAATTAGCATGTTCATGAATAAAATTCATAGATTTTCATATAAAAAGGAAAATTTAATGTGAAACTATTCAAATACTTGAAATACTTGAAATGAACACGTATTTATCGCTAAATCGGTAAATTTATTTAAAAAGATCCTAAGAATAAACATATTTTATTTAATATAAGATAAATTTATCAAGGATAAGTAAATACTCATCAACTATAATTAACATACTCATCACAAAAATTCACATATTCATAAAAAAACAAGTGTTCAATATAATCCTTGCATATCCAAGATAATCCATATTATTAAAAAACATATTCATCTATACAAAAGACAAATTTATTAATTAAAATATCATATTTATCAATACAGTAGATTAGATATAAAAAACATAAATTCATCCATATTATTAGACAAATTCATCAATATAATAGACAAATATTCATCAAAGAAAACTTCATATTTATCAATATAGAGTAGATTGAACTTTTAAAAAAATCTCATATTCATTAATATAAAAGATAAATTTATCATAAAAAATTCATTGATATAGACCATATTCAATCTCAAAATACTGTGCATATTTGTTTTACCTTTCAAAACTTTTAATTATCTCGAAATAAAAAATTAGCATCAATCAATGATAAAAACCAAAATGAAAAAATAAATTAGAATAAATCTTACCAAGTCAAACCATGTACTAGGGATGGCGGTGGGTCCTGGACCCGACCCAGACCCGCCAGACCCGACCCATTTAATCGGGTCCGGGTCCAAAATTTGGACCCGATGGGTCCGGGTCGGGTCCGGGTCTAATCGTCTCGAGTCAGGTCGGGTCCGGGTCTTATTTTTAAGACCCGGACTCGACCCGAGACCCGCTTAAGACCCGTTTAAGACCCGAACACTAATTTTATTTTTTTGAAAAATTCTAACGGTAGTATTCATGCAAATTTGGACCCGGTGCAATTTGGAAACCCTTCCTACAATTTGTTGTTAAACTTTGATGGACTTTGAACTTTGTGTTGTCAAACTTTGATGAACTTTGTGTTTAATATATTGGTGTATTCGATTTGTATGAACTAAGTTTTTGTTTGTACAATAGATTGGTTGATAGATAGATTAGTATAATGCTAAAGAGGTTATATGTAACAAAATTGCTTGTAAATTTACAATAATATTAAAATAGGGCACAAAATATTGATTTTTAAACTCATTTATGATAAAAATATAGTAGACCCGTTTAAGACCCGTGGACCCACCGGGTCCGGGTCCGAGTCCAAATTTTACAGACCCGTCGGGTCCGGGTCGGGTCTGGGTCCAAATCTAAAAAGTTAAATGGGTCCAGGTCCGGTCGGACCCGACCAGCATCCGACCCATTGCCATCCCTACCATGTACCTTCCACATCGATCGTAATTGAGAAGTAAAACAATAAATCGAGCAAAATTTGGTGAAATAGAAATAGAATGTGACGAATCTGAACTAAATTTGATGTGTATCAAAGAAAAGAAGCAATTCAACGATTTAAAATCAAAACCGATGCGCAAATTGAAAGAAATGCTGGGAAAAGAAAAAGGAGAAGGTAGAGAAAGAGAGAGGATGTACATGAGAGAGAGAGGAATAATTATGTGATATTTATATATAAATAACATTATTGTTTTTTTTTTCTTTTTTGTTTTATTCAAACCACCTAAATAGGTGGTTTGCTTACTACCATATAAGAGTATCCATGATCCAAAATTTTATATTACATATAGGGACCTACACCTCCACATCATATCATAATCCAATTTTCTGAAATTCAATCCATCGCTTCTACAACCATTGGATCATCAAATAAAATATTACCCATGTAACTTACAAACATAAATATTTAGTTTAGTTTTTTTCTTTAAATATGAAAATGCTGACAAAAATAAAACAAAAAAATGAAAAATAATTCAAGATGGAAACTCGACCTAAATGAGTGTCCGATTGACTATGTGAGCGAGATGAGCCTCGTGTTGAATGGAACATGCGTTGCAAAAATATGGATTGGATCACATGAACAAAATTGAATCACAAAATCTTACGTTACAATTGCTCTAAGAATTGCTAATCCACTAAGTTTTCTCTTTCTTTCTCTTTTAATTCTTGTTTTATGTTTGTTATTTTGCTTAATTAATGCTTGATTCTTGTTTATTTCCTTGTTTAGTACTAGTTTCATCCATTTTCTGTCTCTTATTCTTGCTTGTTAGTGTAGTTGCTAGTTTAGATTTTTGTTGTATTTTCATGTGGATTACTGGCTAATTTTTGTGGCTTTGATTATGATTAGTTTTTTGATGGCTAGTTAGTCATGTATTAGGATTAGTCAAACTCAATTTATACTTGTAAATTTGAGTTTTCACTCATCATGTCTGTTAAGTGTTCCATAAAATGTTTGAAAAAGATTTCATCCATATGTTTGGGCGATTGACTTATGACGAGAGGTAAGGTCAATTTGCTAATGTAGGAGAGTTTGATTTTAGCATGATCGGTGGGATTTTGGCATGAAAATAGATCGGGAACCCATCCTAGATCCAAGTTGCTAACCTTGTGGTATATTTGGCCTAACTTCATGAAAATAGAAGGCGGTTAAGACTAGCTCATGAACCATGAAAGTGCGCTCCGGTAAGATTTCTCGATGCAATCGATCATCTTTATTTGCTAACTTAAGTTGGGTAGGTTAGAACCTCGTCTTACCTAATTAGATCATTAATTAATGAAATTACAATCGAACCACCTATTTTAGCTTTCTCAGTTTAGTTTTCATTATTTAATTCTCCAACATATTTGATTTGGCCTATCTTGAGTAGCTTGAATAAAGTTTCGGTACTTTTAACACTTCTTCCTACGGTTCGACACCCTAAGTACTCATTGAAGTTTCGTTTACTTATGAGTTACAGAAATTACGACGAACAATTATGCTAAAGAAAGAAAAGACTTTCAACTCTGTATCTTTAAATTGGTTCAGTTAGTCTAGTCAAGTTTATAATAAAAAATATTCAGATAAGATCCTCCTTGGAATATTTATTAGGAAAGAGTACAAGGCAAGTTGTGTCAAAAATAGACTAGTGGGAGGCAACAAAAAAATAAAAAAAAGGTTGATTTAAAAGGAAAAATAAGTTGAATATGGAATTTCCACAAAGGCATGATATAGGTAGCAACGCGTAAACGTACAAATGAATAATAAGAAATGGAGATTAATTCATTACCTTTTTTTCTTTATTTTTTTTCTTTTGGGAAGATAACAAATTTTAATTTGAGATTTGATGTTGGATATGATGGAGGTGGGCATTGTTTAGGGAAGTTGACATTTTAGAAAGGGATTTGCTAATGATGCTTTCGGTAATGATTCAATTAACTAACCATGGTAACAACCGACAGGGTTTAAAACTAACAACGGAAATCTTTGTGTTGGGATTCCTCTTATTGCTAGGAAGTTTAATGGAGTAGAGCCACTAAAAAAACTTTAAAATAGCAACAGTAAAATTTCGACTGCAAAGAGGTTTACGGGTGTTTATGGGTCTAAATTTGGACTGGACCAGATCAGATCGGATCGGTCTGAAAATCGAATAAGAGAATTTGGCGGATTGCGGACGGATCGAATAACTTTTGATCAGGACCTAGATTGCACCGAAAAACCTTACCGAACTTGGATTGGATTGAAGTTGACTAAATACGGATAATCGCATAGCTAGATATGGGTCAACTCCAAAAAATGTTAAAATTTGGAGAGAGAATGAGTTTCAAATTGGCCAAATTTAAGATTAAAGAGAATTAGAATATGTTCCCAATTAGAAATCCTAATTAGCTATATATATATATATATATAAGTATGATAGGCGACATGACTTTGATTTTTTTTAGCAACTTATTCGATCCTCGGTTTGGTGGACCGGACTGGACCAAAAACCAAAAAGAAAATTTTGTAATCGTGGCCCGGACCGAATATGAACGGTCCAGTCCGGTTCAATCCAGGCTGATTTTCGGTCCGGTCTTATTTTTCACCGAATAATGCATAGTCCTACTGAAATCTATCCGTTCGACGGGTTATGTAACAGACTTCAACAGAAATACGAAAAAAAATTAGCTTTTAATTTTTGCAGGTGCCCATCAAAATGTTTAAACTTTTCAATTCATAAGTTATAGAATTCTTTCAATTTAGAATTTTTATATTTAAAAAATTTATATTTATTAAAGAAAAACAAGTGGAAACACTTCAATTACCCTGCATTAGTACGGTACCTATCCCTTTAATCATATTTAGAAGTCTACTATTATAAGTAAATTATCCATCAAAGTATTTAACGAATAATCCATGATTGCTTTTGCTCTCCTTTATCGAATAGTGTATGATTGCTCTTCCTCTCCTTTATTTACTCTCACTCTATCTTAACTCTCTTCTAACTTTTTATTAATAACTATGGCTACGATCTCTTATTTATATGCTTAATATATTTCGGGCCTTTTTGCCTTATATTTATCTTTTTTTAATCAAAAGTAGTCAGTCAGTTGACATTCGATCGATCATGAATACTTTTGGTGACCGTCTTATATAAGTCTTTTTAACACTTTCAAGTCTAAATTCCGTTTTGTACCATTTTTTTTTGACACTTTCACTTCTAAATTGAGTACTCCTATGATTTTTCTTTTTCCCATATGCAGCAATATAATTATGCTTAATGTTGCATTTTTGTTTTATTTAATAATTTTTTAAGATAATAGCCCTCATATTTTGAATATTTTGCATGTGCTAGTTTTTGAAAATTAAACTCTCAAGTTATGTATGTTCGATCCTTAATTGTGACAGTATTATATTATTACAAGTGATAAAAATATCTTATAAAGTGATGGTTAAACTCCTGTGGAGAATTGCAGTTGGCAAGAGTAGAATTGAAAGGGCTAACTGTGTGGGAAGCAAAAGCAATCATGAGTCATTCTTGGGCATGGAGGAGTATGCTTAGAAATAGGTATGAGGTCTTTAACAGAGTTGGAGGCTTTGATGTGATTAAGAAGCATGTGGAAAATGCTAATTTTTCTGCCAAGGGAGTATACCAGATCCTCATAAGTGGGGCAGGCAAAATGCAATCGGCTGGGACTGTATGGGACCCTATTTGTATGCCAAAGCATGCTTTCATTACTTGGGTTGCAATGGAGAATAGGTTTCTTACAGAGGAGAGGTATGCTTAAATTATGCATTGCAATGCTGGAGCTTGTTGCTTTTGCACAGAGCCTGAAAATACTCAACATCTGTTCTTTTAGTGTTCATTCAGCAATCAGGTGTGGAGTTCCATTTTAATCTGGTTGGGAGGAGCAACTAAGAGGTGGGGTTAGAACCATGAAAGACATTGGTTCATTGCACGAGTGAAAGAGAATAGTATAAGGGCAAAGGTACTTCGATGTATCTTGTGTACAAGTTACAACATTGTATTGCATATGACAAGCAAGAAACAAAGTCAAATTTTTGGGGACAATAGATTACCACCCAAGCTGTCATACATCAAGTCAAATACATAACTTAAATTAGGCTAAGTACTCTTATTTGGGGATGAGGGACTTAATAACTTAGTGTGACATCGGTTTTTAGCACTTCCCTTAGGGCATAACTAGGGGCATATATGTATACGCTTACTTTTTGGAGCAATATACTTGACCTTTTTGTTTAAAAAAATCTTATGATGACATTTTGAACTTTTGATTACACATAGTAATATGACCTCAAGCTTATTTGGGAGGAGGATAAGGAGAAGTAAAGGGGAGTAATAAGAGTTGTAACTCTCCTTACTCATATTTGAAAGACATTAGTGGAAGAGTAAATAAAAGTAAGGAGGGGTAGCTCTTACCCTTCCTTACTCCTCTTTACCCCCATTTATTTCTTTTCTTAAATTTTTGTTGGCAAAGGAGATGGAGAACACACACACACACGTAAATAAGGACAGGACTGGGGCTTATACTTAACACAAGACGAAAAACTCCATCAAATTTTCCTTCAATCTTTTCATTATCAAGGATGACTCTTCTTTTGACAATTACCATTTGATCCTCCCGTACTAGCTTTCCGGCTTTCAGCTTGGTCCCATGGACACTCCTTTTATCACTTCCATTTTGGTGGTTGTTACTTTCCCGCAACCGATGTCCGTGTCCTTTCCTTTATTCATGATCTTTCCTACACCAAGAAACAAAGTTAGTAAAACTTGATATAAACTCATTTGCCTCTTGATTGCTTCTTGCCACAAACTCCTCTTCTAGACATCTTTTTTATGCAGCTTGATTCTTGACCATATTCTTGATGACATTCTTCTTCCCCTTTGAACGCATGGTATGTTGTTGGGTTGAAAACATAAACATGTTTGTGGCTTTCTCTTCCTTCCTTATTGATCTGTCTATTTAGATTTATGATTGTATTGTAACTATGAACAAACATCCTCCTCCATGTCAACTTGCCCCTTCTCAACCGAGGGCGAATATACCAATTTGTTCCCATTTTCATAAGATTGATTCCACATACTATTATTTTTTCAATCTTTAACTACCCATGAAGTCATGACCACGAGCTTGGATGCAAAAACAAAATCCTATTTTCTTACCATTCATGAGACTCTCATGGTCCCTTCTTGAAATTTTGATAAGACACCTCAATCAACTTGTATTGAAGAATATGATCTTATCTTCTTTATCACTACCACCTTGATTCTGACTGTGACTAGAAGTACAAAGATTAGCAAGTGGGACTTACTCCCACTAACGTCTATGTCATTGACCCGATTAGAATGACCATTCATATAATTCCATAGATTCTAATGCTTGTCACATCATGCTCAACGTCCAATTGGTTTTCAACTAATCTCAACACTCTGAATCTTGGTTCAAACTTCCCAAGGTAACATCTTTGGAGCTTGTCATCTCATAAACTCTTTGTTGGAGGTTAGAATAATTTGATAACGAGTTCAATACTCCGAGACTCGGATGTGAAGAGGTCGAATACCTTATTTTCCTTATTCTGGACCTTGTTAGAAAAGGAAACTTCATTTCTATAACTTGAGCCATACATGTCCTTAATCTTCTTAAGCTCTATAATGAAAAATTTATTATCAGTTCAAATTTAATAACTATTCAAGATCCATTCTTGCATCCTTTATCATGCTTAGATTGGTATAAGCTAATGCCCTCTTATATCTCGTTTTGACATCGGAATAAGCAAATCTCATGGTCAAATCACAATTCTCAATAACTCTATCATATTTCTTAATCATCAACCAACATACAACTAGATTCGAATGGAAAGTGACTCCTAACTCAGATATCAATTCTGCATCTTGGACATAGTTCAAACTCCCCAAACATAGAAATTATAGATCTCTATCATACGTCAAAATTGCTTTGTGAAATTCATGGGCGTTAAAAAGAATATTCCCTGAATCCTTCAAAGAACAAGCCTTCCAGATTGCTTCTCTAGGATGCTTCATTCGCTCAAGGCTTTTATAACACTTGCATGTAGTTACCCTTTAAATTGAGAATCAAATAGATTCTTGAGAGTCTCTTCAAACCCAAGATCTATACTCGGTTGGCCTGTTATAAACCAAATTTCAATGACAAAGTCCTCAACACCAAACCTACACAAGTCCCAAACACTAATCTTGAAACAAGGAACACAAAAGACTAATTGAAATACCAAGTGAATACCTTAGTTAACCAACACAAATAAAAAACTAACAACTAGTGTCACTTAATCCGGCACTTGCCAACAACAAAAGTTAAAGCAAATAAGGTGAATAACCGCCATTAACTAAGAGGCAACCACCCGGATCAAACTCCAAAGAAACAAAAATAGATGGAGAAGAAAATCAAGTGCCACACTTGACTCACTATCGGATATTAAATACCCGAGTACTTGTCAACCACACTTGCCCCCAATCTAATCCGGAAACATAAGGGGAATTTCATATGATGATTTGCTCGGTCCGAGGAGTTCGGATAACATCAACTTGCTCTAAACCAACACCTCAACAAATTTCCAACTTTCCCTTTATCTTCAAGAGTTTCAAGAGTTTTTACAAGCTCTATTTTCAAATTTAAGTCTTCATGCTCTCGAATTAGATATGATTGGAGGAAACCTCTTTTTTCCTTATTAGAGTTTGAGTCATTTTGTTGAGAAGATGTTTGGAAACACAACTTTCAAGCCTATATTAAATAAGACAAGACATTGAGAAACAAATTCAAATTTGTACTGACATCGGATGTGTAAGTACAATAATTGTATAATTGTTACGAATACAAATATAGTAAATCCTTTGTTTTGATCTCTTATAATGAAATTGAATAAATTTATTTTTAAGAGAGGAACTAAGAGACTTGATCTTAATAAAGAAAAACGTATGATTTCTCGAGAGTAGACGATAGGAGTTTGAATGAAGTGCTTGTTAACTTCGTTATAGAAAGAGTGCTTAATTTTTTTATTTTTCTATGAGTTTTCATAATATCTACCCTTTAAATAAAGATGAAATTCTTTATTAATAAAGAAATTGGAGTTACGTTCTCCTTCCAAAATATCTTTATTGTTAAAAAAATAATAATTTATTTTTTACATCATTTACATATAGAATATAATACCCATACCTATTTTTTCATATATATTTATTCATACCCATATTCATATTTAAATTTGTCGTTGCCATCCATTTGAGTGTTAAAAATTGCGACGGATTTTAATCGAGACATTCGTTCGGGTAATACTCCTACCGTGAGATATTTTGGGAAAAGAGCAAGGACAAGACAAAGCATGTGACGTCAAGGGAAAGTACACGTGCACATGGGATCCACCAAAGCTTCCACGTAGCATTTAAAATATCAGCCCTTTTTCAGCTCTCGCCTCTGTGTGCGTCTTCTCTATCCGTAAAAATCTTCGTCGATCCTCAATATTTCTTTCTGTATAGCTAGCTCCAATCTCCACTCCCCCTCTCTCTTTCTCCTCCCCCATTTTGAATTCTTTGCTGTGAATTCGAGCGACGTCAAGGCTTCTGCTTCTCCCCCATCTGCAATGTCTCTGTGTAGCGGTTCGGTTTCTTCTCCGATTTGGGGGAACGATTTGAGCATGTTCAATCATGGAGGCATTGAGCTTCTCAGCTTGAGGCGTGTTCATTACAGAACTAGATTCGAGCGGTCGTTCTCTAGGGTTTATGCGATGTCAGAGGGGAATCAAACGGCTTACAAGATGAATTTGAACGAATACATGGTCACATTGGAGAAGCCATTGGGTATTCGCCTCGCTCTTTCAATCGACGGCAAGGTTTTTGTCCACTCTCTCCGAAAAGGGGTCCGTAATCTCACTTCTCTTTTACTGAGATTTTGTGTTATTGGTATTGGCTAAATCTGGAAAGCTTTTTCGAGTTTTATTTGCAATTTATCTTTTGCTATTGCCATTTAGTGAAGTTCTGGAACTATGAAAACTTCTACTTAGTCCGAAGGTTAGGTTATAAAAGCTTAGAAATGTGAGAATTGAATTGTACAAGGAGTGGGTTTGGATGAACTACTTCGAGGTGAAGCATTGGGGTTGAGCTTCTAGCATGTATATGAAGGAACCAACTCAATCAATTGATGATTAAAGGCATGGGAATAGGTTATATCTGCACTCTTACTTGCCAGCTGATGTCTAATAAAAGAGTGTGTTTTGATGAACTACTTTGATAATGGAGTACTTGGGCTGAACATTTAGCATGTATGTCAGGAAACCAACTTGACCAAAAGCTTAACTTGATGGTTGAATGATCAGGAATAAATTACATTATGCATTCTAATATATGGATGCTATCTGGATTTCAAAGTGAGTGTGGATGCTGCATAGACCCCTCGCATATAGTGAATAGTTGCTGGAATATTGGGGTTGTTGAGACTCAAACTTGAGACCTTTTACCTATAGAGTGGCATTAGATGGAGCTTCCCGCAGGCTTATATATCTGTCAGTCTTCCCTTTATCGATTTAGGATATGCCACCTGTGAATTTTCTTTAGGTACTCTCCCTCACACTAATTCCCTTTTGAATTAGTAGGTCAATCTCAAAGAATTTATGATACCTCATTACGGCTGGGCTTATGATTGAGGTTAAACATGGACCCTTCTATGTCAAAGGATGCTTTGGGCCTTTGACAAGTTTCTTTAGTTTCTTGTATGATGCCCCTTGCTCATGGGAGAAACGATGGGCCATGATCTTCGCATGTTTTTCTTCCATGTCGTGAAGCCAATTCAACCCAAAACTTTAGCTAATAGGAATGAATTCTGTTATACACTATAAGATTATCATTCTTATCATTCACAACTCCTAGGCTATGTTTGAAAGGGTGTAAGGAGGAGCAAAGGGAGTTGATAGAATACACTATTCAGAGCTTTCAGTTGGAAGTTGGAAGAAAGGAGCTGAGCTGAAGTGGGAAGAAATTGGAAAAAATTGAAACCAGCTGGAAAAGTTGGAAGGAGTTGGAAAGAATTGGGAAAATCTAGAAGGAGTTGGAAGAAACCAGAAGCAGTTGTGAAGCAATTATAACTTATAAAATTGTTGGAAAATCGGAAGAACCCAGAAGGAGTTGGAAAGATTGGGAAAGAGTTGGAATGACCTGAAAGAGGTTGAAGGAATTGGAAAATGAAACTTCAACCTGAAAAGAAAACCCTTAGGAGGGAGTAGAGACCGGTGTGAAGTAAAGAGATATAGATAGGATACTCACTCTCAATACACATGTGGAGTGTAGAAGAGTGAAGAGTGTTGACGTCTAACCCTTCTTCATCCCTCTTCAGTCTTCACTCATTCTTTATCCTTTAATTTGTGTGCCAAGGAGAACAAAGAGAAAATTTGCTGTTACATTTTTTCTTTTCTTTTACTAAACATCAAAAGAGAGGTTTGTGACTACTCTTTCTTACTCTAATTTTCCGTAATTCTTTCCTCTTTTCTTTTCTTTCTTTGGATAAGAAAACAAAGTATCTATCAATGAGAGTGCTCTAATTCCTTCCTTTCAAATGATATGTTTTTACTTTTACCTATAAACACTCAATTTTTTCAAGTTAGAATCAGAAAAGGCCAAAAAGGGGTTGCATTAAGCTTTGTAAGTTTATATTTAACCTTGACAGTTGTTGCTTTTGAAAATACCTTTGTTGACAAAATTTTTGACAGTTTTTAAGCCTTTGAAAAATTCACCTTGGGAATCCCCCCAGCTTTAGGATATAATGCACTAAAGAAAAATGTCTCACTTAATTGTCTTCTTGTTCCTTTTCTGTGAAATAGGTTTTTAAAATCTTGATCAACCAGAGAAAGCCTGTCTTTAATTTAACGCCAAGCAATATACATATGAGACCCCCTCCTGTGCTTTCTTTGTCAATATTCCATGGCTTTCAATTAGGGATTCAAAGTGGGCCTATTCCATGATGAAATGGCTATCCAATTTAGGTTTTGAAGTTAAGTGAACTACATTTTCCTTTGGAACGACTTTGACAACGATTTTAAAACAGAGAACAACATTTGTGTCCAGTTTATTAAATTTTTGTGACTTATTGATATATTTTATTTTTTGTCTATTTGTCACAAAACTTTGCTGCAAAAACCGTGATTTGCTTTGTGGTTGCCATATTAGCATGATTCTGCAATATTTGTACTCATTACTGCATTTTGAATCATGGTATCAGCTTAGTTTGCATGTATTTTAGAAACTTTATTTCTGCACCTTTTTGCTGGTGTACTGTTTCAATTTCACTATTTTACACTGTTACCTTTTCAAACTATATGGCGAACATAGTGTTAGTTTGACCTTTTGCTTCTCTGTTTCTTAAGTATATTGATTTTGTAGCATATTCTTTATAGGGGAATGCAGAAAAATCAAGGATAGTTATGGTGGGTGACACTTTGAAGAAGGCAAGTGATTCATCTGGTGGTCAGTTTATTGAGATCAAGGACATTGGTGATGCACAGTATAGATTTCTTTACTTTCCCACTCCCGTATCTTAGAAGTTATAAATTTTTGAGTATCTCAAATGTGAACTGTTTGCTTGTAGAATCACAAACTTGTTGGGGAAATGGACTTGTATGCATAACTAAAGATTGAACCTCTTCCTCCGTGAGTCTACAGTGTTTAGATAATGATGAAGTTGGTCATAGGACATCCATCAAATCTGACGGAAGTTCACAAGCAAAACTAAAGACTATAATTGACTTCATACTGCAAATCCTAGTCTCCATATGGTTATACATTTCTACAAAGGTTAGCCAAGCGGTTAAACTAAGCGTGCAAGGTATTTGCATGTGTGCTTCATCACTTATTGCGTAATCCTTTGACCATTTGCCTTTTTGGCCAATACTAGACTTTTGCTTTGCTCTGTTGGGGATAGTCCCTAGCTCATCTGGATCAGATGAAAGATGGAAATCATTGTGAGTTCACATTCTGATAGACATAGACTTGGAACACAATTTTGGGGAATATGTAAAGGGTTATATGTTGCATTGTGTTTGATCATGATACACTATACTTTGGTGATTCCACCTATTCAATGATGTTGCTTGACTTGTATGGACAACTCTAGATCTTGGTTGTGAAATACTTGCCTTTCTCATGTTACTTCTTTAATGACGGACATTGTTCATTGTTACATTGCTCAATGTTATTCCCTATGCCATAACAATCTTTTCCTCCATGAGAGCAAGAAAGAGTCGAGAAGAAATTTTTATGAAGGATGAATGTGACAATTTATTCACTTTTATTGGATATGTGCTCTATCTTGCATAGAACGAAATCAAAGGCCTTTACATGGGGTAATGGCCATTATATAACAGAATTTAGTTCATTGGGTCGTTATGTACCATTCATTTCATGAGTTTGTTCTTGAGCGAATTTCTAGCTTGTATTGCTGATATTTGATTATATGTAAGGTGTAAAATACATCACAGAAACATACTCTTTTACTATGTATTTTGATACCTTTTCCAGGGTTGATTGTTTTTCTGGCTTCATTAGGAGTATGCTCAAGGAGAAAGTTGGATCTTTCAGCCTGGTCCTTGAGAGACCATTCTCACCCTTCCCTATCCACGAGCTTGTTTTGACAGAAGATCTTGATATTCTCTTCAATCGAGGCCGTGTAGCTATTGCCACATGGAACAAAAACCTACTCGCTTCAGGTCTGCAAGCATCTTCTGAGAGCAATGGGAATCCTGGATTTGTTGTGTTCTCTTCAAAGTTACTCGCACCCAAAGCATGGACGATTCTTACTGGTCCAAATGGAAATGGCTATCCATTTGCGCAGAGAAGCACATTCACTTCACCAATTACCCAACTTGTTTGCATTTCTTCAGAGGAAGATTCTGATGCTGAATGGGGTCATGGAAGCTTCCCGTTAGATGAATATACTAGGGCCCTTGATCGTTCTAAAGGAGAACTCTACTACAATCATTCTCTTGGTATGCGCTACAGTAAGGTGCAATGTTTAACTCCTTCATTCTCTTGCTGCTCCCCTCCTCAACCCCCCAAAAAAACTGCGGTCAAGTTTTGATTTTGATGCTTTCATGATTGTGATTTTATAAATTTTGGTATCAAAGTAACCGTCCTTTGTCCGCATTATTTGTTTTTTTTTTTTAAAAAACATTGTGTGTGTGTGACAGTTAAAGCACAGTGTCGTGCTTTACCGACTCCCTTACTCCCTAGGGATAGCAACAACCTGGATGATAATAATCTGTCAACTCTCCTAGTCATCTGTCAACTCCCCTTGTACCCAACCTAAAAAACTATAAAAGAAGATATGACTGGTCAAGCCCCTTAGTGAAACTTATTCTCCAAGTGGCCTGACTGAGCTCATGTTTCATTGAGAAAAGGATTAATGCAATGCAGTGCAACTTGCAAGCGTATTGTCAGGCCGATTCCAAATCATAACAATGATTTAGCTAATAATTCCCAAGTTCAAATTTTGTCTGTCTGATTATTAATCTATGCTTTTCCAAATATTGAATGAATAATCAATAGGTCCTTTTAACATCTAGTGAATCATCGAAAAAATGGCTGCTAAGCTCCTTCAATATTGAGCGTACTGTACTTTTTATGTAATTCTGTAGCAACCCCTGTTAATGTTTCGAAATTTGACTGTACTCCATAATGCTTGCATTTGCATGAGGATGGGCTTGGGAGGTTCACATTTTTTTTTACTTTCTATTTCTTTTCCCTTGAACAGTTTCCTAGATTTTTTGCATATGCTTGTCAAATACCTAATCTCAGTAGTTTATATGATTGTATCCCTAAATTTTGTATTTATACTAGAATCAGGCTCTGTGCTTGCCCAGTTTTTTAGATTTCTTGTGTAATATTTCATTGTTTTGATAAGGAAAAGAGAATAACATATATTAAAATCAAAAGGATGGATGCAAAGCAAACTTCCTACAAAAGGACTATGTACGTCAAATATCTAGACTATCCACAAAATCTACGATATCAAAAGAAGATTGACAATAATTGCCACTATCCCAAAAGTAGAGTCTTGATAATATTATCCTTAAATCACTAAAGAGATGTCTCCACTCGCTGGAAGACTCACATATTGCTCTCACATCAAATGCTCCAAAAATTGCATGTGGGATAAGCATGGCTTTTTTAGCTTTCTCCAAAGTAACCCTTCCAAGCCTATGGTTCCTAATAGAGCTTGAAATAACCCAAGAGACTCCCGAACAACTAAAGGCTAACTCCCTCAAAGCTCTAGCAAAAGGACAATGCTACAGCAAGTGATTAGTAATTCCAAATCAGCTTTGCACATAGGACATCTATTCACCAAAATCTCCTTTGTAAATTATCGCAGTTAAAATAATCCCATGATAAGCTCCCCCAACCAAAAAAGAACAGAAACTTTTAGAGGCGCCAAAGACTTCCAAATGAGCGTCCAAGGTAGATTGTCTAAAGGGGTTCGTAATAAGGACAACCAATTGGAAGCAAGCTTCAAATAGAAAGACTTAACGGAGAAAAACCTTTAGGATTGAAATCCCATTAAACCATATGAAGAGAGGAATTCCCTAGAGTAATCTCATTAAGTTTGACAAAGTGACCAGGAATAGTGTCGACATCAATGAGGGCTTCTTGAATAAAAACCAGAGACCAAACTATAGTGTCAGATCGTCTTACAAAATAATCAACCAACGAAGCATCCTTATCCCTTGCTAAGGCATAAAGAGAAGGGAAAAGATATTTCAAGGGAGCACCTTCACACCACTGGTCATGCCAAAAAGAATATGGAAGAGCCAATTCCAACCTCAAAAGAAAAGTGGGGTATGAATTTTTCCCATCTGTTAGATATATACCTCCAAAGGCTTTGTTTGTAAGAACAATCGTCTTTACCATATTTAACAGTCATCACCTTTCGCCAAAGGTTCCGCTTCTCATTCATGAATCTCCACAACCACTTTCCAAGCAAAGCCTTATCAAAGATCTTTTAAGTCTCTAAGTCTTAATCCCCCTCAAGAATCGGGAGCTTAACAATTTTCCATTAACCAGATGGTACTTAAAGTCACTTCCAAAAGAGCCCCAAAGAAACTTTTGCTGAATTGCTTCTAACTTAGAAGCCGCTGAAGGACTGTGGAAGAGGAAAGGAAGTAAGTAGGAATGCTAGAAAGGACAATTTTGATGAGAGCCAACCTTCCCCCTTTTGAAAGGTAATTTAATTTCCCCCAGAAAGCCTTCTCTCAAACTTCTCTAACTTCTTGAGCAATATTTCATACTGTTATAAAGTAATCCCTCTAGAAAATGTATCGAATATTTGTTTGCAACAGAAAAAAATATGAATCCAATTTAGTTGATATAGAAAATGATAACACAGTTGAAATGCATGCATTAAGTTGATCTAATTAATAATTCTAATTAACTACCACTTTAATTTTATAACTAAAAAACAAAACTACGCCCAATGAATGAGTGTCATGCCACCATGGTTTACCTCAATTTTAAGTATATCTATATGGATGGATGCATAGATGCTTTCTAACATACTTTGTACATTTGTATATTTATTTACTGCTTTCATTTCTTTTGTTTGTTTTTGTCTTTTGCTTAGATTACCGAACAAATATATGTGGGGTCCTGCATACAAAAAGAAACTGATGTAGAAGCATTAGCAAATGTGGTAAGTGCTATGATTTAGTTATGAGCATGTGAAGGCTACTGCTTGTAAAGTAATTTGATGTTTCTCACTTCAGAGTTTGTATCAGGGAGTTACTGCTGTGCTGAATTTTCAGAGTGCAATTGAAGCAGAAAACTGGGGGATCAACTCTAATTCTATCAACGAGTGTTGCCAAAGATATAATATTTTGATGATAAGTTACCCCATCAGGTAATTGGAATTCAGGCTGTGTAGTATTTGAAGCATATGTGCTTCTTTTTCTCTTCATTTTGCAAGATGTTTATTGTTGCCACAATGTTTTGCAACTCAGAAATCTATCAGGTTTCTCTAGTTGTGCATAAGTTCTTTAATTTCTTTTATTAAAGTTGACTAGTCTGACTGTTCAGTGAAATAATTGGATGGGTTAGGTGATGGCTCCAGTGAGTCAACTGATTGAATTTAGAACTTCCATCATTGTACCATGCGCTGTGCATATATAACAAGCGCACATGATTTCTTTTTACAGGGAAGGGGACTCGTTTGATATGAGGAAAAAGCTACCTTTCTGTGTAGGGCTTTTGTTGCGCTTGCTGAAGAAAAACCATCGTGTTTTTGTCACTTGCACATCAGGCTTTGACCGATCTCCTGCATGTGTCATTGCATACTTACACTGGATGACAGACACTTCTCTAAATGCCGCTTATAATTTTGTTACTGGTCTACATTCTTGTAGGCCTGACAGGTACTTCTGCATTTTTTTCAAAAACTGCAATTATATCTCCATTTTTATGTACTTTGTTGTTACAAAATTTTGGAGACTCTTACCTGTACTAACGACCCCCTTCCCTCAAAGGTGAAAAGGGGGAAGAAGAAGAAATGGTTTGCATAATGATAACCTATTTCTGTTGATCTTTCTTCTTGTTCATGAGAAGCAAGAAAGTGATGTCACATCTTCTACCAATGTGTGAACTAACTCTTACACAGAGGCAGTGGCATAGCTATTCATGGCTTAAGGGTGTCCCGGGACACCCTTGGCAAAAAAGTTGTTAAAATTTATGTTTAAAAATTCAAAAAAATTATAAAATTATTAAAGGGACCCCCATAAAAAATAATAGGACTTATAAAATTAAAGAATATTAAAAAGGGACACCCTTAAATATATTTGCTAGACCGCCACTGCACAGAGGTTCATGCTACTATAGATTTTAATTGTGAACTCTTGCTTGGGGGATGATTGAATGTACTCTAGATATTTTTCTTATTCACCCAGACACATTTGCATGTATGACTGTGCTTTGGCAGACCTTTACATTAAAAAAACATTCTTGATTTCTTCAAGGACAGTGGGCATAAGAAGGGGTTTGATGGTGAACAACTCCAACTATACTCCGTATAAAAAATCTTTGTGACATAAAGCAGCATATATGGGTAGTTATAGATTATAACCAAAAATCTACTAGTATGATAAGAAAATTAATCTAGTATCCAAACATAACTAAGATACTACTTTCTTGTTGATAATATAACTAATGTTATAATATTTTCTACTCTAAAGACATATCCCTAAAACTAAATCCAAAAATACAATAAACATACCAAAACATAGTCACTTCCTTAAACTTATAATTTGTGCCATAAATCTTTAACTTCTTCAAGAAAAAAAGTTGTCTATGAGTTTTCTGATGAAGAAAGAGTGGCATGATGTATTTCTTTGTATGTTCATTGTCTGTAGATTTCTTCATTTTAGCACTTGTCTATCTCCTCCATAGGGGTTAGTTAGGTTATACGAAAGAATGGCAATGGATGTGTTGTGGATTGGAAAAGAAGAAGAATCGGCTTATTGGAACTTTGATGATTATTCCAGTGGTTATTCGGATAAGAATGGAACGAAAAGGATGAATTTTTAAGGGCAAAGCTATGTCCTGTTTAGAGTTCAACTTAATTTTTCTAAAGCTTGTATAGTTAGAATTAAGTGTTGTGAAGTAGTTTGGATATGGTAGATCATATCCCTCATGAGATGTTGATGGCATAATAATTTTTGTAGTTTCCCGTTTTTTGTAAAGGGTTGACATCACCAAAATGTGCTATATGCTTTTCTGTTATTTTAAAAAATAACAGTGGCATGATGGGTGGAAGGCGCTCATAACAAGCTCTTATTGCTGATATGTGCTTTCTCTCTCTCTCTCTCTACATATATATATATATATGTAGAGAGAGAGAGAGAGAGAGAGAAGAGAACGTATCCAAGTGAGAACTAGGATTTAAAATGAGAATTAGGAACTATAAATCTGAACCATTAAAATTTAATCTAAAGGCTTAGAGTTTGCCACGTCATTACTGTCATTAACCACCACTACTTAAACCCAACACCTCCCTCTCAATGGCCAAACCACCGTTGAACCACCATCACCACCACACCTCTGCTTACACTACCACCCACTCACCGCGGCGCCGGCCCAGATCGGAGGTCACCTCTGGCGACACTCATGTAACTTCTCACATATCTTCCCCAATCCCAATGCCACCACACAGCAACTTCTAGCACCGCCGCCACAACCATTGCTCAGGCGGACAACTCATGCTTCCCCTATGGTGGGCTTCACCTTGCCCTTCATTTGTCACTTCCCCCTAGGGTTTCGTTTGAATTCTGGCGGCTTTGCCACTAGAAAATGCATCTATTGCCTTGGTTGTGAATGAACATTGAAATCGATCAAATTATAGCAAAAAATGACTGGTGACCTCAAATTTATTGTTTGACAGCAACCAAAAACCAAAATTGTGGCCCAAAAACCAAAACCGTGATTGTTAAAAACCAAAATCGTGGTTGTTTTGGGGTTGAATGACACCAAATCTTGGTTGTGCTTGGGGTTGAATGACTGCAAACGACAGTGGCCAAAGGCGTCGGTTGGCGGACGGTAACCTCGATTGACATTTGCTTCCTACCGCCGATGCCCTTGCTGGTGGTTGTTGGACCCAGTTGCCGGCGATAATGGTGTCTGAAGTTTCTTCCCGAATTGGATGGGAAGTAGAAACGGCGACCACCAACGGGTTCACCGGTGGCCGGAGAACGCCGATTGGGGTTTGACGGCCACCGGCGAGCCCAGGGTTGGCCGCTGTTTTCCTATTGCTGGCGGTGGCCGGCGGGTTTGGTGGCCGGCAGAAAATTGGGCAGTAGTAGTGGAGAGAGAGAGAGTAAAGAGAGTGGTGGTGGGAGTGTGGGGAGAAGATTAGTGATGTGGCATATTTGTGACCTTTAGATGAGAAATAAACGGATCAGATTTAAAGTTCCTAGTTCTCATTCTAAAACCTTGTTCTCACTGGATATCTTCTCTCTCTCTCTCTCTCTCTCTCTCTCTCTCTCTCTCTATATATATATATATATATATATATATATATATATATATTATGGCCACTAAAATCTTGTGTAAAGGCCTCCAACTCAAACTTCATATTGACCTCATTACTTTTAGCAATTTCTTCCTCTTCAAGCAATTTACCTTTAGCAACATTGAGCTTACTTGTTTCTTATCTACCTTTCCTCATAGATTCGGTATAGGAACAGCATCTTTAACAGGCTCTTCAATCTTTTCCATATTCACCTCTACAACATGCTTCGCTAATAGTAATAGTAGTTTCTCTTCCACCACCATGATCAGTTGGGGTGCTGCTAACTTCTTGTCATATGGCTTATCAATTTTCTCTGCAAGAGCATTATTAACAACTTGAAGCTCATTTGCTTTGTTTAATGTATATCTTTCAATATTACAAATCGAAACGAGGAGAGTGCTAGGAGTTTTCTTGCTTTATCTTCTTCTGTTGCCATGTTACAAAAATGGTAGGTTTGCAAATGATGATTGTGCCAACGAGGTACAGTTAGCATGACAATGATCTGCGACTCCATAATGGTTGATGATTGTGCCTAAAAGTCACAGCAAATCCCAAAGAACAGCCTTTTGTTGGCACAAAGTCCGCTTTGACACCAAACCAATTCAGAATAAATTCAACTAAACACAACTCAATTGTATTCCATATCAAACTCTCTGGAAATAAAACAGGATTAAAAGGGTATATACACCCTAAAATTTACTAATGAGACGAGGAAAACAACCTAGGGTTTCATAATAAATAAAATACTACTTTCCCAATGATACTATAACTAATATTCTAAAATTTCTATCCTAAAGGAATTCCCTGAAAAAGAAATCTGAAATTCCCATTAACATGTCAAAACACAGTTGTTTCCTCAAACTCATGATCTTACATCTTAAATTAGCAACCCCCCACCCAAACAAAAAAAGCTTAGATCACAACCTCCTATGTTGCTTTCTTGCCAACTGAATCAGGGCAGAGAGTGAGAGGTGTAAAATGTTACTTAAACTGTGCTTTATGTATCAGCTACAGGCCTACGACCACTGTCCAAAAGATAATGTCATTTGTTGTTCTTTTCTACATAGGTATACTCCTGTTCAAATTTCTCTCTCTTCACTTAGTTGAGTTGCCATGCTCTATTGAGAATGCAGGGCAGCAATAGCTTGGGCAACTTGGGACCTTATTGCCATGGTTGAAAATGGTAGACATGATGGCCCTGCAACCCATGCTGTCACATTTGTCTGGAATGGTCAAGAGGTAATTAAGATTTTCGGTCTGCTGCTTTGGGTCTTTGTGAGCTTGTCCTTTTCCTTTTATTTTTTCATTGTAATTTAGGTCCAGCTTGATCACAACCTTTGTATGGCATGTTTTTATTCTATCATAGATAGAGAACCATTGACTAGTGGATGAGTTAACAAGGAAAATAGTATTATAGTAAGGTTCAATATAAATTCAAATTTGAATAAGTGCTACTCTGTTGGATCTGTAGGAGAGATACCCTCTTATATATTTGATATAATTCACTGCATTTTCTGCCTCATAATTTTGCACATGTCTATTCAAGAATGGAGATTTGTTACTTGAGAATTTCATTATATTTGGGGTCAAGTTTTCGATTATAGTAGAATATTGACTTCTTTTAGGTAGATATAATTATTTAGGAGAGCTTGAGGGCATGATTTTTTTCCTTTTTCTTTTACATGCTCTTTTGTGCTTGGTTGACATACCACTTTGTGTCATACTAATATATTTTTTGATCTCTCATTTAAAAACATGTCTAATTTTTCTTGGTTTGCTTGCTTCTCCCAAACCAACCCAGTACTCTGGGGCTTTGCCTAGGATGGGGCATAGGGTGGATAGAGGGAAAGAATTGCAGCCAAGCCATTTCCATTGGACCTTAGATTTGATTGGCAATAACTGCCTAGTACCCACAAAAAGGAAGAAGTGGGGGTGGTGGAAGAGAAAATAGAGAAGAAACTAAAGGACAGCTTACTGAGATAATTTTGCTTTTTCAGCTGTCTTTGTCTTGATTGTATGATTTGTTTTGATTTGCATACTTGACAGGGTGAAGACGTAAGGTTGGTGGGAGATTTTACAGGAAACTGGAAAGAGCCTATAAGGGCTACCCACAAAGGAGGACCCAGATATGAAGTTGATGTTAGACTTCCTCAAGGAAAGTGAGTATTATATTCAGGAAAGCTAATTTCTAATTGGTGGGTTGTGAAGTCCTGATCTGTAAATTTAGTTTGTTTTAGATGTCTGTCTTCAATAACATTCCTGAAGGCACTTTTGCAAACTGAAGTTGTGAGATGATCACGTCATTTGTATAGAATGGCTAAAAGAAAATAATTTAAAAAAGATGAGATGAGACGAGACTCAATTATTGACTTGCCTGTGTGGGAGAGGGTGATTTGTAGCTACGGCATTTGACATATACAGACATAATTACGATTTCAGCCGGAAGGAGCTATCCGAGACTTAGTTGAACCAAATTATTAGAATCTTTTATATTACTAGAAGATGATTAAGGCTTAAATTTGTTGAACTTCAGTTTGTTTACATGCAGGATTTTCTGCTTTTCTGAGCTCATCCTTGCTAAGAGCCTACTACCCAAAAAAAATCTGATTTGTGCACATCTGACCTTGAATAAAGTGTGTGAATGGTTCAGAAGTTACAGATTTACTTTATTTTGATTTGGGCACTCTATTTTGCCATATTTTCTATTCTTTTGGGATTGGGACTTTTGAAGTCCTCAGATTCAGGAAACGGTTTGGGTTGCCACTACAAGTGTGCATGAGCTCTATGTATAGAAAAATATGGATCTTCCAAATGTAAACACATCAATATATATCTTTTAATTGTGGTCATTATCTTCAGGTACTATTATAAGTACATTGTTAACGACCAGTGGAGGCATTCTACAGCTTCTCCAACAGAAAGAGATGAAAGAGGGAATGTTAATAACATCATTATAATTGGTGACACAGCCAGTGTGAGGCCCTCCCTTCTACAGCCGAAAAAGGTAGATGCCTGTTTCTCATGTTTTGATAGTTGGAGTTTCAGCTTTATTAGATAGCAGTGTACTGTGTAAATTGTCATGATGTCTGTCATTGTTTACATTTGGTTCAAGATTTACAATTGATTCATCCCTTGATTTCATTTCATCCATTAACACAAACACTTTATTTGATTACTCTTCCTTCTGATCGAAGTTAGCTACCCCTGCAACAGAGAAAGGATAGGGTCATAGAGAAATACAGGAACACCGCAAATTCACATTCAATTTACAAAATGGCAAATTGGTTTATAATATTTATAATTATCATCTAAATCTTAGTGTTGGAACCAGGTTTTAAATCGAAGTTGTTTTTATGATTATTTATTTCCCTTTGCAAACATTGTACCAGCATACCTATCCCAGGCCCCATCCTCACTCTCTGTCCCCCTTCCCCCAAAAAAAGCACATCCCACCACCATCGTCAATCCGATTCTCTGCCACTGCTGTATGTCAACAGAGGCAATGGCGGCCGGTAATCTCATCTCCACTCTACTCTGCAGCCATCTCTCCTCTCTTCTCCCCCACTTCTCCCTCTCTCCAAATTGAGCTGTTGCTTTTCTACCAGGTTGGCACTGCTTGGATTGAGATTTTGTATTGATTTTCCATACAGAAAACACGGAGTGACTTCTTTGGTGATATTTGAAGGAATTTGATCGAGTATTTGCTTAAAATTGAATTTTTAGAAAAGAGTTGGGGTGTGGAAGCACTTTGAGAGGGTCATATTTGAGGTATTAATTTCCATGCTTTGGCATGTTGTTGATTGTGGTTTAAACAAATGTAACAGGCAAATGGTTCTGTCTGACTATCTGTTTTGAAGATTTGGATAAAATATTTTACAGAAAATTGAGTTTCCAGGTTGCAAGTATCTGGAAATGGTTTTAACAATGATCTAATAGTTTGTCCCAAGTTGCCCCATTGACAAGCCACCATTTGAGCCCGAGGGGATCAAGCTTACAAGGAGCTCTATGGCCCTGCTTACAGTGGAGAGCTACCTTGGGAATGATGTTGGTGTTGTGGACTCTAAGTGAAGAAGATTTCTTGGTTAGGGAGAGATTGGGGGGGTTGAAGTTGAAGAAATAGGAAGCTAGGGATAGGTCTGAAGAGAGCAGCGTTTGGGTATGCTTATTTAGTTTTAGATTGGGGAAATTCATGATATTGTTGTTTTGGTTTCTAATTTTGGGAAGTTGAGTTAGAATTTGAAGTTGGGGTACAATTTGGGAAATTTAAGTTGGTGTTACAGGTTCAGTTGATCTCAAGGTGTTCTGACATTGATAATTTTTGGTCAGATGCATAATCTGAGTGTTAAATTGAGTTGCTAGGGCTCTTTTGGGAGTCTGTCTGGTTGTGCTTGTTCTATTTCAGCTCAAGAATGGCGAATTGGTTCTTGATTGTTGGGTGAGAAGAAAAGAGTGGAGGGACCGCAAGGGGCCAGGGAACGGAGGTGGTGATAGTGGTGGTGGGTCTTATTATTATTATTAGGCTTTGGTGCCGTTTTCTTTCCCTAATACAATGTTCATTGAGAAAAAAAAACAAAGAAAATTCAAGAGTTTACCTACAAACGGTTTATATATAGGCTGACTGGTTGTTGCTTGTGGACAAAAAGTAGTTACATAGTGTGCCCTTGTCAATTTTGTAACATTGCAGATATAGTAGAACATCATGAATTGGTAATTTTTTTCTATTTCAGGATGCTAACATAGTGAAGGTTATCGAAAGACAACTGACAGAAAATGAGCGCTTCATGCTAGCAAAAGCAGCTCGGTGTATTGCTTTTTCTATCTGTCCGATCAAGTTAGCTCCAAAATAGCCTGTTTATGTTTCTCGTCTGAACAAATTGGTGATTGTGAATTCTGATCGAATCTTCATCAGAATGAGATACAAAATCCACATCAAAAGAAGCTGTGGAGTGTACAATATTGTCAGATTTTGCAATTAGGTATCTACATGAGTTGCCGGATGCATCCCATATTCATGTATATATACTACTGTAATTACATTTACATACCCTTTGTATGATTAGAATAAAGGCCAAAGGCGCCTTAATATAGTATAGATGAGCGATACGGTGGCATAGGAAAATATGTTAAAATCCTTGTTTGGACATGAGATTCATTTTCTGAATTTATTGTTTGGAAATGATAGAACAAAATAATCATTTTTAGTTTTACCTCCTTCATATGCTAGCGAAGCAAATACTGATGAATGACAATTTGTCATTTTTACACTGCATACTCTTAAGAGAGATCTTGTTCCCCCACCGCCCACAACCCCCACAACCCCCCAAAAAAAAAAATAAAGAAAAGAATGCAAAGGAAAATTATTTACTTTTTGAATCTTTCAACTATGTTACATTAATTTTTTGAAACTCGTAGCAATGAAAATGAATTTTTCGGTTTATTGAACTATTAAATATATAAACCAAGGGAGGAACATGTTCAAAATGTCTTTTTATACGGTGTGTGAATTATATTACAGAAATAAAATTTTATTTAATAATAAATTTAAAAACTATTACTCTTTTATGATTATTATTTTTTATTAAGAGTTTTTTTAAAAATAACAATAGGATGATTTGACATAAAAAGATATTATCCAAAGTTTCAAACATCCTCTCCTTCCTAATTTTCTTGTTCATCCTTTAAAAAATATATTTTGCTCTTTGTTCACGCTGGATGATTATTCCTACAAGGGATGAGTGAGATAAAAAACAAAAAATCTAAGAAGTTAAAAAATAAAAATTCTCGGGTTCTATAAGATTTCAAGGAATCATCTTATCCTCCATCTCCCAAAAGATCTTGTCCTCATATTTCCTTGTACATAAATTGAGTGTATGTTTGCATGATTTTGGTCTAAACCTAACACCATAATATATACAGTGTTAGGAAAATATGAACAATGATACATAATTTAAAACAATGCAGGAAAAATATAACAAAATATCAAGATAAAAAATTATTGAATTACACGTATAAATACGAATGCATAACATTAACACATTGTCTAACATAAAAGGAATAAATATTTTTCTATTTTTTGATAAAATCTGGAATCTTTATTTTCAACACCTAAACTTGTTTATTTTTATCTCAATCATCCTTTGTGTGAGTCCTCATCCAGTGTGAATAAAGAGCTAAGGAAATTTTTTAGAGAAATAGCAAGAAAAGTAGGAAGACGTGGATGTAAATTGGATATTATATTTTTATATCAAATGGTGTTTTTGTTTGAAAAACCTATTATCAAAAATTAATAATTATAAGTAAACCCTTTTTAAATTTATCATTAAACAACTTTATTTATAAATGTTAAAGTAAAATTTTATTTCCTTAATATAATATATTTACCAGATAAAGGAATGACATTTCCGTAGTATTTGTCTATTTGTTCATATATTCAATAGGTCAATGGATCCAAAAGTTCATTTCCATACTTATGGATTTTAAAAGCTCATGCACCATAGTTAAATATTTTTAAAAATAAATACTTTAATAAAGTGCAAAAAATATTAATATCCTAAGAAAAATTAAATGAGATTCTTATATATATTCTCTTATTTAATAAAGTTTAAACACAATCGAGGGCAATGTTTATCAAGATAGATAATTATCTTATTTAATATTTTAAAAAATAAACAGTGTTTTTGTTTGGTCAAATGAATTGTCGAGTGTCATATATCCGTTTTTAATATCAAATATTTGACACGGATTCTAAAGATAAAATGAAGAGTACAAGTAATATATAGTGCAGCACAAATGTGAAATAAACACGTTATCTTGTTTGAAATTCTCCTCAGCCGGGCAAAGTTGGCTGTGCCACTTGGCCTCAAACATACAGGCTAGGAGTTGAAAGAAGGCAGACTAGTTTTTCCTTTGTTGGTGTAAGCTTTTGCTGATATTGATTGCATTTCTAGGACAAGCATATTGCAGCCTTCAACAGATTTGAATGACTTGAACTGAATATGACTATAGAGCAAATCCAATACGGCTAGAATACTTGATAAAACTGCGCTCATCAGAACCTTCCCGTTTCCTGGTATTTACTTCCTACTTCGGTTATTGTCCTTGTCAGTTTTAACTCGGAATGATTACTTCATGTTTGTGACACTGGCTTCTTGTATTGATCTTTAACGGTCTATTTGATTCTTGGAAAATTGGATGGAAAGAAAAAAATTAGAAAAGTAAAAATTTTTATGTGTTTGATTCAAAGAAAATAGAAAGAAAACAAATTATGTGGAAAATTTGGTGGAAATTTGACAATTTTAGCCAAGTTTATTTTCCTTCCAAAAACATGAGCTAAGTTGGCGGAAAATTTTGTGTGAAGCTCATGTCCTTGCTCTCTCTCTCTCTCTCTCTCTCTCTCTGCTTCCTTCTCTCTCTATTTTCAATCAATCAAAGTCTTGCTCCATTTTTAACCCCTCTAATTACTAAATTATACACAATTTTATGATAAATTACGTTAGAGAGAGAGAGATGGGTAACATGGGATCTCAACTCTCAACGGATGAGAATAAAAGTGGGATTTAAGTTGCAGAGAGAGGTATAGGAGTCTCATCTCTCAATGGAGGAGAAAGAAAGTGATTATGTCCCTGTTTCATTTAGTTGTAAGGAGTTATAAGATTGTAATAAGTTGTAAAGAGTTGTAAGCAAAACTGCAAGGAGTCTGTAAGAAGTTATAAGGACTCGTTAAGGTAGTAATAAAGTTAGTTACAAAAAATTGTAAGGAGTTGTAAGCATTTGTAAGGGGTTGTAAAAAGTCATATAATTGTAAGTTAAAAGCTAAATGGAATAGGGCTTATAGGATCTTGAAAATAGAGATTCAACAAACAATTAATAAAAATGAGGGTTTTTTTTCCTAAATTTTCTAGGTCTAAATGAAAAGAAAAAAAATCAATTTTCTCTTATTTTTCCTCCAAATTTTTTTCCACCTAATTTTATGAGAATCAAATAGAGCCTTAGGTTCCGTTTGATTCTTGAAAACTTAGGTGGAAAGAAGATTTGAAGGAAAAAATGAGAAAAAAATTAGAAGAAAGTAATTTCTTTTTCTCTTGTTTGAAATAAGAAAAAATACAAGGAAAAAAAGTAACTTTTCCAACCAATTTTTTCCTTTATTTGGAATGAAAAAATTGATCAAGGAAAGAAAAAAAACCTCATACAATAATTTTGAACAATCAATTATATCACGCTAATATTTTAAAAACTAAACACCCTTATTCAATCTAAATTCCCAATGGTCACGTATTCCAAGCACACTTTATACACACAAAAAGGATTGAAATTAACACCACTAGCAATGTCTCAAAACAAGTTTAGATTCTCTTATGTCAAAACTCAAAAATTCAAAACAAATGAACACCAAACTAAAACTTCAAAGTAGGCTTAAGCCTACAAATATAATGTAGAGACAACCCGATATTCTAACACATAGTACCACTTAATTAAGGAACTCTTCACCCAACATCAGTTTTAGCCACAATTAGATGACGTTCACCCAAGTAAGCAAGGAATGCTCTAGATGAATTAAGGTCGATCGAAAAAGTTTGATACACCCTCATCTCGCGCGATGTCACTCAAACCATCAACATTTGAAGACAAGAAAACATTAGAGCAAATAAGTAATTACCCAATGCTTATTTATTCATACAATATTCTGCAAACTGCATCTCAACATAAATATGATACAATCAATTGCGTATTGTCAAATCAAACCAATACTTGTTTTGCCACATGCTCTGGAGTCTTTTGTCCCTATTGGTTCAGAATAAATCACTAATCAAGCGAGTCAAGATCAGCATTTTTATTGAATATAAAATTGAGGGGGAAAAAAGCTTGAACCTGATTTTACACTATAGTCAACTACCTAAACTCTATTATTACAGAGTTATCAACAACTAATTCAGACTAATAATAAGATGAATTAAACCGCGATTAAAAAAAACAGAGTTCCAAAATCATTTCGACTAATAGCAACAACACACCTCCACATGCCATAAAACCAACATCACACAGTCACACATAAAAAAAAAACAGCTAAATTGAATAACCTGCCAATTAGTCTCCATTTTTTAATCACTAGAAGCCTAATAAATAATAATGATCATTCGCAGGACATAACCTACCAAAAAAATCACTAGAAGACTTCACCTACAAAGACATTATAGTTGCCCGGAGGTGTGGGGTTAGAGAGATAGATAATGATTATTTACCTTTGTAATTTCCTTATACAGTTGTTCTTTGACATGATTTCTTAAGTTACCATTCTAAAGTGGCATAGTCACAACATCTATACCTAATTTAAGGGATCTCAACTCCTCATATACGAATTCTATTGCTTTATTCTTCAATTTCTTGGTCACAACTTGTGCTTTTGATGAAGGTTCACATGAAGTTTTCTTCATGAGGAGCACCGTCACTTCAAGTTGGTTCTTTTCTCCATTGATTTTGTCTTTCTTTTGGTCCAGCTGCATTACTTCCCGTTGCTCTGTCCTTCCCAAACAAAAGATCCAACTTATAAAAGTTATTCACAAGTTTGAAGCGAAATGTATTCACATATTATTAACACTAGTAGAAAAAGGGTTTTTAACAATGAAAAATTTCATCGTTAAAAGTCCATTTTACCGTCGTTAATACTTTTAACAATAAAAAAATTGTTGGTTGTCGTTCGTTGTTATTGGTTCGTAAGGATAAAAGTGAGAATTTTTGTGTGGGCTAGAATCCCATATTTGAGTGGTGAAGCTCCCAATATGTCCCAAATTTATTCCGAGATGAAGCTCCGATACGGTTCTTAAGAGCATGGGTAAGAATCCCATTCTTGAGTATTGAATACTTTGATAAAACATTTTCTAAAAAAATATTGGGGAACCAATTGGGAACATAATCTAGGTGGATCGGATTATTAGTTAAGTCAAACGAGGCAAATTATTCATACTGAGTGTATGTTGGGAAGAATTAAGTCTTAAATTTTATAACTGCAAGTGCATGACATAGCTATAGCTAGAAACCGGTGAGTACGTGTCGTGTCCACAAGGAACTCGCTTTTAAATACTAAATGCACCTAAAAACTCTAATCTAGGTGAAACTAGGTTTGACAATGATTTGGTTTGTGGATTCAATTAATAACAAAATAACTACAAGAAATCAATGGATAAAAAGCCTTAAATTGGGATTAATCGCACTATTATGCTCGAAAATCAAAATCGAATACCGCTTGAGATTTGCCTATGTTAGTAGTTTAGAAGGGGAAACACCAATTAAACCTATCTTTGCCTACTTTTGAAGGTCAAAGACTAATCTTGTTCAATCCAATCACCTACTTTCATGGGATTAATAAAGAACAAAATCAGCACAAATGCATCTCATAACCCCCAATTAAAACCTTAATTATTTTCATATCAAAGTTCTAATCGTTCACAATGTCATTCTAGGTGAGTTTCCATCTTTCGATGTTCACAAAACCCGAGTAAAAGCATATGAGTCCTCTTTCGAGATAATCAACGGAAAAGTGATGAGGGAAGTGAATTCTAACCTAACAAGCATAGAGCAATTCAATTGGTACTCAATTCATGATTATCAAGGCATAATAGGGATCAATCCCAACCTAAGTAGAGAAATTAGCCCCTAAACATAATACTAAACAATTGACAAGATTTAATGAATATAAACATGAAAACTATAGAGAAATCGCGAAAAACAAACATAAAGAGAGAGAATTAAGAACTATCGAATAGAAATCGTATGCTTGAATTCAAATTAATCTTCAAAAATTCAAAATCTTAATCTTCAATCTAAAGGGATTTGACTGCTGGAAACTACCTTAGAAACCCTAAAAACTTATTGAGAAAAGAACTGCAAAAAAAAAAAAAAACAAAAATCGCTTATAAAGTCGCCGAAACAGTGTCGCACGGCTAGTGCGGAATGCCCGAACTTTCGCCTCTTACGCACAAGACGTGCAACTTCTGCACAGATACACCGTGCATGACTTCAACTTTCATAACTTCTCGCACGATTGTGCAGGGTGTGCACGGGTGGCCGTGCAACCTTCCTTGACTTTGAGCCCTTAGCCCGATGATTCGCACGGTTGTGCGGCTTTGCCACGATTGGTCGTGCAGCTTCACTTGATGAATTCTAGGCTTCTTTCTTACCTCCTTTTAGGTCCGAACTTTCCTCTTTATCGCTTTTCATCAAATTTGCCTCAAATATCTCTAATTTAAGTCCAAAAACTTGTAATTAAGAGATTTACGAGCTTATGTGATAATAAAGAGAAAATGAGCAAAATCTAATCTAAAACTAAACAAATATCATTGAAATCACCATGGAATTGGGTTAAATATTACCTTAAAAACTGATAAATACGAGGTTTAACAACTCCCCTATGCTTAGCTCTTACTTGTCCCCAAGCAAGACTGTCAATTAACGATTCGGGGTTATAATCTCACATTTACCCTCCTCAGGTGACAAGTTAACAATTCAATTAATGGGAAATAACCATGCACATAAACAACTTATTTAAAGTTTCATACTTTCCATGAAAATTTGCTTGAAAATTCTAGTGACTACAATGCTTGGTTACAATGTACGATAGTCTCATATTGAACCACATTAACACTCATGACGCCCTCAAAAAAATGGCGAACTAGCTTGACCGGTGGAACCTCACTTTAGGAAATGTGGATCACTCCAACTCATTTGAAATTTTGTTTTGAGGTTTTTCTCAATATCTCTTTCCAAAACACATTCTACCATAAGCTTGGTCATATTCTCATTCTCTACCAATATGCAGGCAAACATGCAAATGCAATCAAGAGGTCTTTTAAAGCTTGTAACATGGCTAAGGTTCACTGGTAAAAAGGGAATTAATTTGGGAAATGCGGAGCTAAATAGCCGAGACCTAATAGATAAGAAGCAAAAACACTTCCAATCATGACAACAAAACTTCCTCCCAATTCACATCTTTAAGCATAAACAAGCTTTAAGACAATTAAGGAATGAACATAAAACTTTTTGAACTTTTCACATGCCAATCACTTTTTTTTTATAATTATTTTTTATTTTTATTTTATTTTTAATTTTTTTAACTAATAGTATTGGCATGAGAATGATGAACATAACTCAATTCCAAAGGATATAATAAGAGACTTATCAAGTTTTTTTTTCACATGTCCCAATTTCAAACTACAAAACCAAATAAAACACCATCTCCATATAAACTCTAAACTCGCTCAACTCAAGAAGTGTTGCTCCCTAACCTTGGCATAGGATTGGAAAATGTGTTTAGGCCAATGGTAAAGCAGATATAGGTGCAACAAAAAAGTATGTCAAAGCTCAAAGGGCTAACAAAAGGGTATATATAGTAGGGTGGCTTTTTGGCTCATGTAGTTTAAAAATCAATGAATACCTCTATCATATTACATAATGCATATGCCAAATGTGGTCTCAAAGAGAGACAGAACAAGTTCTAGAGGAAATACACCAAAAAAGAGTCACACATGAAATGAAATATGAGACTAAAATTGATAAATTAGCCATAAGACTTAAAATATCACATGTTCCTCTACCAAAGTCAAACTAACTCAAAAATTGAATGTCGGAGTTCAAATGGGACAAAGAATGACACATTTTGGATCAAAGTCTATTATGTACATCATACATCCATGCAAACTAATAGTCAAGTAACAAGGGGTCAAAGCTTAAACAAAATGCCACAAACTCCCTAAAACAATTTTTAAAAATCAAAAATCTTTTTGCTACTTTGAAAAAAATTTCCTCTTTTTTTTTTTCTTTTTCAAAATATTGAAGCATGACTTCTCCTCCCCCACACGTAGATTTCACAATGTCCTCATTGGGAGTCAAGGAGCAACCACACCAATAAAAGAGACTCAATTATAAACAAAAACACTACCACCAAAAAAAAAAAAACAAAAACAACATGAATATATACATATGGGTGATCATGGCCCATGGCGCAACAACATCCAAAGTTTATCCTCAAAATGATCACCCCAAAAAAATAAAATCCTAAATATCCACAACTAAAACCAAAAAGAAAAACACAATCCTAAATATCCACAACTAAAAACAGAGAAAAAAATACAAAAAAAGAAAGAAAGAAAGAAAATCTAAGAAAAAGAGAAAGAGAGGGAACAAGTATACCGGGTTAGGTGTTGGGTGCACCTAAACTAATGCCTCCTAAGTACTAGGAAGGCTTGAGGAGTATCAGCCACTACTCATCTCAAGATCAAGCTCCAACCCATATGTTGTCGAGTTATAAGAAACTTATCAAATACATGAGCACAAAACTCATATGAATGTAAGTAAGAGAGCACAACAACAAATAAATCGGTAATATTAAGTGATTTCTTAAATTTATCGAAGCCTTAGAAAAATCAAAAGAGTGATCAAAGAAGATAATCCACATAATTTTTCTAGGTATATCCTCTAGGTAAGCATGAAAAGGGTCAACGGAGGGGATGTAACCTCCAAAGATACCTAGGGACATAATATTGTCAACCACATCCCCCTCGAGCATGCTAGATGAGTAATTCACATTGTCCACATCTAAATTAGAATCACAAATCACATAGATAGTGGGCTCAGAAAAATGATACTCGGGGTAAGGGGAGGGTAGTGAACAAATAGGGGAAGCAGGGATCAAAGTAAGTGGGTCGGCGGACACATGATCATCAACATCAAGACTAGTAGGTGACGCCTCAACCACAACCACCTCATATGACTTCACTAAATAAGTCTCCGGATCAAAAACCTCATCTAAAGCATCTTCTGATTCACACAAAAGAGGGGTATGATCGGGAATACAAGGGTATTGGATGTAAGATCTAGCATGATAAGCACAAGGGTTGGGGCATGAAAATCCAGAATCGGTACAAGCCTTTTCAAATTCACAAGTATCCTAAGCAATCCATTCAAGTAAATCCCAAGCTTCATCAACACTTTTTACACAAAAATCTCAATGTTCTAAAAGCACGGGTTTCACTATTCACACCCTCATAGACAACATTCAATACTTCCCATTTCTCCAAACAGTTACTAGAAAGAGCAAGAAGAGCATTAAGTCGATCAAAATACGGATAAAACAATTCGTGCTCATACTGCGAGATAATGGTAAGTACACATGTTTTCAATTTTTTTATTTTGTATTTTATTTTTGGATTTTTCAATAAAATACCTAGTATAGAATGCTCAAGTAAGCTCCAATATCAAAATGAAACAACTCCCCAGCAACGACGCCAAAAACTTGTTGGGAAGAATTAAGTCTTAAATTTTATAACCGCAAGTGCACGGTGTAATCGTAGTTAGAAACCGGGTGAGTACAGGTCGTGTCCATAAGGAACTCGCTTTTAAGTACTAAATTCACCTAAAAACTCTAATTTAGGTGAAACTCAATTCGACAATTATTTGGTTCGTGGATTCAACCAATAACAAAATAATTACAACAAATCAATAGATAAAAAGCCTTAAATTGGGATTAACCACACTATTATGCCCGAAATCAAAATCGAATGGAATGTGTGTATATAAATATATAAATTTTTTTCTTCTTTAAATATGGAAATGTTGACAAAACAAAATTTTAAAAAAGAAAAAGAAAAAATGATACAAGATGGATACACGAGCGGATTGAGTACACGAGCGACCATGCGGACGGATCGGCCTCAAATTGAATGGAATGTGTATTGCGGTAAGATGGATTGGATTACATGGACAAAATTGGATCACATGATCTTGCGTTGCAATTGCTCTAAGACTCCCGTAGTGCATAAGGACGATTGCTCTGGTCAATGTATCAATAATTATGTTCTCGATTTTGCAATCTTAGAAAGGGAATAGGGAAGGTGTTGATCTTGAAATTGAGCTACCACTGGAGAATAATTTAGAAATGGTGGATAACTCAAATTAAAATCCCTAAAATTTGGATCATTAGGAGTTATTTTTATAATTGTGACTATTTCGATTCAACACACCTTCACGAAGCCCAATCCTAACCCTATCATTCAATTCTCCGACGATAGCGAGATAAAGGATGCTAAAACCCTAATCAATTTACAGCTATCCTAACCCTAGTCGCGAATCTCCCCTTAAAGAGGTATGTATTGATTGATTCTGGGTATAAATTTGTTCGTTTGATGGTGGATTTCTCTTGGAGAAATTTGTTAATTGGTTCGTGGAAAACTTCATGTAAAAAATTGATTAAAATAAAATGGATTGTAAATTTTAATTATATATAAGACATCCATAAAAAAAATTAGGCGTTGTTTGGCAATCGGTTGTTAGTCATTAGACTGTTTGTATTAGTCTGTTTGAGGAAAAAGTGTTATAAAATTAGTTGTTTCTAACAAAATTGTTTGACAAAGTTCCATTTATGCCGATAGCTTAATTGCATTAACTATTTTATGCATTATAATTTTTTTATTCCATATTCATACTTCTTCTCAACAATAATTAAGAATTATGTGACATATAAAATTACATTTATACAATCTACACAATTTTAGTTATTTATATCTTTTGAAGTTTATTTTTAATAATATATTTGATATTTATGTAACAAAATTATTTATTTATTATGATAGACTAAATTTCTTGTTAAAATATAGAAAATATTAAAATAAAAAAATATTAATTTAAATAGTCATAGTCATTCTCTACTATTGCCCCAAAAGAGAAAGAATATGAATTAAAAAAAAATTTATACATAAGCGTAATTTTAACAATTAGCATAATTTTACCAAAATATGAAAGGTAGTATAGTAATTTCAAGTATTAATTACTATTAGGATATAGTTGTATCTAATTAGGAGATAGTGTCAGTTATTGTGTATGTTTACAATTCACTAACTATTTGTATTTGTGTAGGAAAGTAACCATGTATTTGCGTAGGATTCAACCAAAGTTGTTAGTCTGTTTCCCAGAGGCCAGCCTACCACTACCACTCTTCCTTTCCTTCATTCACTTTCAAATCTAAAAGGTTACTCGTTTTCAATTTCTTTTTAAATTTGTTACTTGTTATTGTTAGAAATATGAATGCATTATTAACATTGATTGTAATATTGATTTTAACGTTGATTGTTGATCTCGGTTGTTTCTTGTATTGTAGTATTATTGATTGTTGATGTTATTTGTGATTATGATTAAAAACACATAACCAACTGTTTAACCTTAGGAATCTTTTCCGATTTCCCCAACCCCAACCGATTCGAATAGTTTCTTTTGATTTTTGGATATTATAATATAATATTTGATGTTCTATTTGGTCTTCATCGTGATTTCGTAGTTTTTGTTGATTGTTGATCTTGGTTGTTTCTTGTATTGTAATATTATTGATTGTTGATATTATTTGTGATTATGGTCGAAACACATAACCAATTGTTTAACCCTAGGAATCTTTCCCCAACCCCAACTGATTCGAATAATTTCTTTTGATTGTTGGATATTATAATATAATATTTGATGTTCTATTTTGGTCTTCATCGTAATTTCGTAGTTTTTTGTTGTCTCCATATCCCTTATTGTTAACGTATTGTATTTTTATCGTTTTACTCCTCCAGATTATGAAAGTCGCTAAGATCTCGGCCTGAAATTTCATGGTTAGAAACACATAACCAAATGTTTACTATATTATAATATAATGTTTACTATATTATAAAATGTTTACTATATTAATTAGCCCAAAATGCAAGTTTCCTCATTATTTTTCAGCGGTGGATTTTTGGTTACGGGATTATGTGTGATGTGATGGATTTTATTTCGGTGTCCATCTATCGAAAACAATGGTGATGGAAGTTGGTAAATCAATTGAAGAAGCCGCAAGCCCACGAGAGCCCGTAAAAGGAGAGCCCGAGAGAGGAAGAGGAAAGTTTAGAGGGAAGTGATAATGAGAGTCCAGGAGAGTCGGAGGAAACTTCAAAGTATGATGAAGAAAGTTCAAATGATAATCCATATGAAGGTGATGTTTATCATGACTTGGATAGCGATGAAGAGTCTATGGATGGGAATGGGAATGATCCCGAGTTTGTGAAGAGGGTTCGGAGATTCTCGTGAGAAATATGAGCGTGACAAGTTTCTTTTTCACATTCATATATATTATTCTAACTTACGGGTGCTCTATCCTCCTGGTTGATCATCCGATGATGATGTATATTTCATTTGATTGATTTTTCTGCCTGCCTGGTGTTGTAGCTTTTCAACTATAAACCAGCCAAGCTTTCTAGAGGGCGTGGATTTTGCTCGTGTTGGTGTTGGTGGTCTACGACTGTTCTTCACTATGAAATGAATGATCCTTACTGTAAGGAACTTGCACGATTCGCAGTGGACAAATACAATGAACAACAGTGTCTTGAATGATACCCTAAAAAGAAGAAAATAGTTTCTTGCTTTTAACTTCGATTGCCAATTTCAGGTCTTTACTTCAACCTAATGCCTTTTTTTTTTTTTGTATGGTTGCCTCGCAGACTTCAAGGCTGAAGTGGACCAAAATAGTTGGTCACAATGTTATGACCATGTATGGATTGATGCACTATCTTACTCTTGAGGTAGAGCATGAAGATGGTTCTAAACTTTATAGGGCCCAAGTGTATAACTTGGGAGAAACCTTCATCTTGGGTCTTTTTAAGCCTCGCTCCTCCCGAAAGTAAACCGATGACTCGTGAAGCCTGTGGTCGAAGATGAGGTATGCTTTCTTTCGTGTTTAGTTTATCATTCTCACTTGCATGGGTAGTCAGCAACTAACTTTTCTTACTTTTAACAAGGTGTGGGTTGCTTGTGTATCTTGCGAACCATTGCAAATAGCATCTGCTAGCCTCGCCACTTTTTGGACTAACATCTGTTTGTTGAAGGGGTTTTAAAGCTGGCAATGAAACTAAAATTGCAAAGGCAAAGAGCGATGTGAAATGCAAAGCTATGCGAACAAGTGACGGTGAATCTGCTGAGAAGGATAATGCTACTCGGAAGTTGTTGTGTGGTGCCGATGAATCAAGTTATGATAATGATGGTGAAGACGAGCTTGCGCCGAGTTAAATTTCTAGTCGGAGGTGCCGCACCTTAACCTCGCAACGGAGTAAGCTGTTAGTGTCATCCACTTTTGTTTTACACTTTGGCTGACACCTTTTATCAAGACCGAAACTGTTGTTACTTATTAGAGACTAAGTAGTTCTGATTATCCACAATTGGGCCGCCTCTTTTGCCGAACACTTTGGGTGTCACCTTTTAATAATGCTGTGAATATACGTTTATTGCTTACTAGAGATTAGGCTTCTCCTTGCATGTCTATTTACCAGCCAATATTTTGGTCTTTTAGGATCACTATTCTGGTAATATGATATTTATATTGGTCCGACCTGGGATTGTGCATACGTAGTACTCTAATGATCTTGGTATATTTTACTTATGTAAGCTCTCTGTGTGGATTGTTGGTAGTATTGACATAAGAAACCAATATTCATGTGTTAACTCGATAAATGAGATCAAGGCTGTCTTTTTTATCTTGCTGCTTTCTCTTTCTTTTACAAGTTAGGAAGGAAATAATATTTGTAAATCAACTAACGTTAAGAGATTATAACAGATCTAAGGGTCTCTTCAAAAGTTTGTCCAAGCTAGGAAACAATGAAAGTGGGAAGGCAAGCAATCAACTTGTTCAAATTTGTATTCTTGAATTAGTTTGAAGCAATCAAGTTTGTATTTTGTTAATTTGCGTTATTATTGGCTATTAATTTCTTGTGTTAAAACATTAAAATTTTATTGTTTGAATCGGTCAAACTATTTAATTTATTTTGTAATTAAAAAATTATAATAAATAAAAATTATAATTTATTTCTTATGTAATTAATTTAAAGTGATTATATTATACCTCAAAAAAAAAAGTGATTATATTTCATGGTATTTAATTTGAGATGATAAATTACATGGACTATTCAATTTTCATGGCAACATTATCAAAAAAATAAGGGCAACATTATTATGTATTGATATATAGCATTTAAATGTTTACTTGACTCACAATTTATTCATTTGTATGCTTTGATAACCATTTTGTGAGGAGAAGATTGGGATATTAGGGCTTCGTTTAATTTTAGGAAAATTGGGTGGAAAGAAAATTTGAAGGGAAAAAATGAGAAAAAAAGTTGGGAAGAAAGTAAATTTTTTTGCTATTGTTTGAAATATGAAAAAACTACAAGGAAAAAAAGTATGTTTCTAACCAACTTTTTTCCTTTATTTGGAATGGGAAAATTAATCAAGGAAACGAAAAAAAACCCTTATATAACAATTTTAAATAATCAATTGCATCAATCTAGCATTTTAAAACTAAACACCCTTGTTTACTCTAGATTTCCAGTGGTAGCATATTCCGGCAGATTTTATACAGCTTATACACTAAACAAAGGACTGAAATTAACACCAATAGCAATGTCTCAAAACAAGTTTTAGATTCTTTGATGTCAAAACTTAAAAATTCAAAACAAATGGACACCAAACTAAACTTCAAAGTCAGCTTAAGCCTATGAACATAGTAGGAGACAACTTGATATTCTAACACATAATGCCACTTAATTAAAAAAACTCTTCACCAAATTTCAGTTTCAGCCACAATAGATGACATTAACCTAAGTGATGAATGCTCTAGCTGAATTAGGGTCAGCACAAAGAGTTTGATACACCTTCATATGTGCGATGTCACACAAACCATTAACCTTTGAAGACAAGAAAACATTAGAACAAATAGAGTAATTATCCAATGCTTCTTTATTCATATAGGGTTCTCCAAACTCCATCTCAATAGAAATATGATACAATCAATTATGAATTGTCAAATCAAGCCAGTACTATTTTGCCACATGCTCTGGAGATCTTTTGCCTCTATTGGTTCAAAATAAAACACTAATAAAACAGTCAAGACCAAGTATTTTTATCGAGTATAAAATTGCGAAAAAAAACTTGAACCCAATTTTACACTATAATCAACTACCTAACCTCTATTATTACAAGTTGTCAGTAACTAATTCGGACAACTAATTACAGAGTTGAACCCAAGTTTCACAAAAAATTCTTCATTAGGAACACTGTCACTTGAAGCTAGTTCTTTTCTACATTGGTTTTGCCTTTCTTTTGGTCCATCTATGCTCTGTCCTATAATATTATTTATCAACGTTACTAATCGAGAGACACATATTAAGCAACCAACTCAAACACAAAATTGGGTCCATCTCCAACCCATGTTCTAGAATAAGTAACATAAGATTATAGATAAGCTATTGAGTTAGCTACATTATTTTCCTCTCGACAAACATGTGAAAACGAATAAAAATCAAAGGACTTACAAAGTTCAAGAATATCATAAATAAACAAACCAACTTCGGACCTAAACAATCTTGCTTCTTTAGTTTGGCAAGTGGGACACAATCTCCTTCAATCACCAACTTAGTGTAGTTGTGTTCCAACACAAGTTTCATCCCGAATAGACAAGCTTTAGCATCTTCAATTTTTCGGTCTAAGAAACCTAGGCTTTAGCTTACCCCACACAGCTACATTAAGCCCAAACAATTTCGGAGTACTACCCCCACCCCACCCATAACCCCAATTCCTAATTTTTCTCCATCCATGTTAAGCTTCCATGTCCCACCGCTTAAGGGGCTTCCACAAATCATTTCGTGGTGTCGAATTTGGGAGAAGAGACACATATGCTTTCCTATACTCGTTGGTAAACTTGATAGCTTTGTAACCAAGGTCACTATAAAGTCGATTCCCGTCACCAAACAACCTTCGGTTCCTAGCATTTCACACCTCTCAAATCACTCGCCAAATACTCCTCCCGTTCGTCTCCACAAAGCTATTGATAGGCATAAAAGATAAGGTCCCAAAAAGAGTCAAAGCTAGCATCCCATAAACCATGAGTGAATTTACTACCTTCCTAAAAAGCCACAACTTGAGGACAACAGAATACGACATGACAATCATCTTCCTCAGTAAGGTTGCATGCCCCTCACACCCTTAAAAAGCCGGAATATGCCTCGCAACCCCATGCTAGAGGATAGCGATTTTGAGTATAGTCACCTTGCCAGGCAAAGATTTTGATTTGGGGAGGCAGGTAAGTTCTCCACGGCGCCTTACAAGGACCCGAATCCCCTTTTCTGCTCGAGCCCCACTCATCCTCACCACGTCGCCTACGGATACAGGTGACGGGCTTTTAACGTTACTAAAACTATTTAGTGTTTTTAGTAAGTAGTAATTATTTTTATTTTTTTTGAAAGGAGTAAGTAGTAATTATTACTACTGCTACTACTACTGTTGTAAATAAAAATAAATAAAAATTAAGAAATCTTATGAGATAGGATTAAAAAACACATGTTGGGCTTAGTATGAGCCACAACCCACGGGTAACAGACAAGCCTGCAGAAAATATGTTAACCACTCGGCCTTCCAAGTTTGCTCATCCACAATCATACCGGTTGTACCTAGCTGATGGTACACCTCGTTGTTTAATATAATTTTCGCTGGAGCTTGTAGTTTTGGAACAAGAAGATGGATACCAGGTAGTCTGAGCTAGCCCATGAACTAACCGCAGCGGTCAAACATCGAAAGGCCTAAACCATCCCCGCCACACCTCTCTCTCTGTCTCCAATTCCATGTCTTTATCCATGACCATCTCTTCTTCTTCCTCCAACTCCACACTCTTCTGCGCACGCTTATTGTTTTCTCACTCTTATGCTCCTCGAAAGACGGAGAAGCTCCTCTTCCCTCATTCTCTCTCTTTCTCAGGCTCCCCTGCTTCGCGCTTCTCTTCCTTCTGCACCAAGTGTAACTTCTGTCTGTCTGCTCTCTCTCTCTCTCTCTCTCTCTCTCTCTCTCATTGTATGAATTAAGGGATTTCCTTGGTGGGTTTTACAGCTGACACTGAAAGGGCTAATGGGTCTTCTCTGCCTTCTGGATCTGCGCTAACAACGCAGCAACAACACTTGCTTCAAGTTGTTTTGGTCTCTCCCCAGGTATCCCTCCACCCCTTTAACTCCTAGTTTGATTTGATCTCCACCCTATTTTGTACCCAAATTTTAATGAAGGGATTGAGATAATGGTTAAAACCCTTTAAATCAGAGTTAGAGATTGTGGAATGTCTCTCAAGACTGCTCTATTTTGCTCAATTCAACTGAATGGCTGCGTTGTTAATTATCACCAATAAGCTTGGCAATCAACTGTTTTACATTAACTTTACAGAATTTTCCATGTAATTTTCTTCTAGGGATGTGCTAGAATTGGCCAAGTTAGGGTTTTATTAGTATGAAATTGAGAATAATCAGATTGTCAACATCACCAAATTGGATATGTCTAGAACTAAGATTCATGTATTACATCCGTTTGGCACACCAGCAAATTTTGTGACCAGTATGAGAGTGATTGTAGAGTGGTAGGTACCTCCATGAATGAGGAAGATGTATGTTCTCGTTGTAGCAATTCTGAATGTTGGAGTTGGCAATGATGAGAAAGCTAAAGAGCAAATCAGACTTTACTACAAAAGGGGTGAACAGCTAGTTCGAGAAAACTCTGAACTTGTTGCCTGTGTTTCTGACCGGAAATGGTTCTCATGTGCTAAAGTAAAGCCAATGAGTGTTTATCCCGATTGTGAAGGTTGATGCCGTCATGTACGCATATCTGCACTAAGACTTTATTACCCTACAGAAGCTGAAGCAAATGGAAGTTGTGAGATCAGGTAGACAATAAACACAGTATATTACCCTGGTAGATTTACAAATTCAGGGAAAAGTAGCAATTAACACAGTATATTACCCTGGTAGATTTACAAATTCAGGGAAAAGTAGCAATTAGGTACGGATTCATGGTAAAAACTTAGTAGATTCTTTTCCATTGTGATAAGGCCTGACTGTAAAATCCAGATCATTAGTGAAGATTCATAGGCTGGACTTGAAAGATACTTGTGAATTTAGGAAAAGTCCTACTGCAGGGAGAGAAAAATGTTTTTACTGATTTTATAAATTGGATTCCTCCTTTAGGGTTTCCTTTTGTGTGTTCGGACCAAATTTAGACAGGATATATCCATAGCAGAACCAGAAAATTGAAATTCAGAAAACTCCTGTTATCCCTTGCTTCATGAAATCTAGTAATTAGCATATTGTCATTTTCCTTGAGAAAAGGGACAGATGGTGATCATATTCTCATTAATGATCATAGAAAAATAACATGTCTAAAAATGTTAGAATCTTATACTCCTCCATTACCTGTTTACTAGAGCTCTCTTGGGGTGTTTGGGGTATCTTTGTGTTGTGGTTAAGTCTGTCAAACATCATTGAATGACTTGAGAGGGGTCTTTTGGAAGAAAAACAGGAGAAAGTTAAGCATAAAATTACCAGAGCAGCAGAGCCGTTCCTTACGCTAGTTTTTTTGGACAATGTGGGTGGAATGAAATATGGGAGTATTTTTTTATAGTGTTGAAACTCCACAAGAGCACATTAAGGAGAGGTCGCTTAAGACTTGTACATTTGGGAGGAGGAAGAATCTTGTTCCACTTCATGTGATGTAGTTGATAGCCTCTTTTTGGGTTGTAATTAGCTTTGTCATGCTGGATGCATGGTTAGTATCCATTCCTTTTGGTCCCTCTATTTCATGTTAATATTATATTATTAACTTTCCTTGTGAGAAAAAGAACAAGTCAGACTTTGTTACTGGTAGGGAACAACTAGTTTTGGGAAACACATAACTCATTCTCTATGCGATTCTGAGTCTTCTGACCAAAATTTGTTCTCCCATGCAAAGTGAGATATGTACTGGAGAGTGGTTTAGATACAGCAATATCTTTAGTTTAGCTGTCACAAGCAAAAAGTTTCCTCAGCCAATAGTACATGGTATGGGCTTAAGTGATGTTTTATCATTTATGGAGTCCAAATTTCATTTGTTGTGTCATTTTTGTTTATAAGGATCGTCCTAGTTTTAAATTTTTGAATGAATTTTTTCGGTGAAAAACTGACTCTGAGTGCTAGCTTCTGGTGGTGATACCCAGTCTTATACCAGTTTGAGATGCTGTTAACCGTGACACTGAAGATTGCATCTTATTGCAGATTCCTGGAAACACAGGGAGCATAGCAAGAACGTGTGCTGCATCAGGTGTTAAACTACACCTGGTTGAGGTGAAATCTATGTTCCCTTGGATGTAAATATTGTTTCCTTGCAAAAAGAAAAATATTGTTACTCTAGGCTAAGTATTCTTAATGGTGAGCATTTCTTACTTGTGGACAGCCAATGGGATTTCGAGTAGTTGATGCCAAACTCAAGCGTGCTGGACTGGATTATTGGCCGTATTCTCATAAATCTTTAACAAAAATTTTGCAGTTTATCTTGTCTACTCACATACTAAATAAACTCAACAAATTCAGAACTAGGTAGTTATGAGTTGGTAGATTATTTTGTCAGTCACTTATTTAGTTATTGATTCTAAAGTAAAAGCTGTCAGTCAAAGATTAATTTGTCAGAACTAATGTGATGCATGATTGACAACCTATAGCATTGTTTACTTGACTTCATGGCCACGACGTGTCAGTTTTTGCTCTGACATTCACTGTGTACTGCCTTAATTATGGCCCCAAGATATGTAGTTGTCAAAGTGCATCCTTCCTGGGCTGAATTTCGACGCTATTTCGCACTCCAAGTAATGTTTCCATCCTCTGTGTTGCTTCCCCCTATTTCTGTCATATTTCTCTCCTTTCTTAGTCGTGATTGTATCCTACTGTACACAGGGTGGAGACAAACGGCTTTTGGCCTTCACTAAAAGGGGAACAGCTATACATTCAGTAAGTGTCTTTGCTTCATATTTACTTCTCCCACGATCATAGCATCTTTGCTTCATATTCAGTAAGCTTAGAATATAATGAAACTAAACTTTATGCTAGAAAATGAATAAAAGCTAAACTTATATTCATTTCCACATTGTCTAAGATTTTAAATAATATCACAAAGACCAAGCCAACCCATATTTTGTCAACGAATGCAGATCCAGTTGTCAGGCCTTTAGTTTCTCAAGTCGTTATGTTGTCAATGAATGCCTCACACTTTCTGCTTGTCAAGGTGTTAACCCTTTGAATATGTAACCCTCCTTGGATCCTTGGAGATGCCCCCAGTTTATGTTTTTGGCCAACAAAGCCAACCCCCCCAAAAAAAAAGAAAAAACAGTAAAACACAAAAGACACTTAAAATTATACCATAGTCCCTGACCTACCTTGCATGGTCCAAAGACAAATTTCTTTCTCCTTTTCTTTGAATTCCCAAAACTCCCCTTTTCCATCTGTCCCCATGCCCAAAAAAAGATGTTTTAGGGCATACCTAGCAACGTAGGTGATAGACTACTGTATAACAACTCCGCACATGCACTAGTTCATATATATAGGCAGGCTTCCTTTCTGCAAGTCTAGAATTATGATAACTGATATTTGTATCTGGGCAGGATTTTGTGTACAGGCCTGGTGATTGGCTTGTATTTGGCTCAGAAACGAGTGGGCTGCCCCCAGAAGCACTGGAGGACTGCAGAAGTGAAACATATGGTGGTGGAACCATTAAAATTCCGATGGTGGACACCTATGTCAGATGTTTGAATTTGTCGGTCAGTGTAGGAATTGCTGTTTATGAAGCTGCTAGGCAGTTGAACTACGAGCAGCTCCAATGTTCGTCCGAAACTCACATTGAGGATCAAAATCCACTCGTTACAGAAGACATCTTTGCTTAGCCGCACTGCTTTTTCACCTGAAAATGAATCTGAGTAGTCACCATGAAGCTGTACATAGAAATTAGAGTTTTCCCTCTTTTTTCAAGCACACATGAATTTGAGGCGGCCTTGCTGGATGTATTCCTAGCATGTTCATCAGTGAGCAAAAAAATCATATTTACATTCATGGTTTTGTAAGAGAGTCATATTTTTTAGGATGTACGAACAAATAATCTTAGCAATATCCGCAAAAGCAGAACTCACATTGGAGTTGTTATTAAATCCCAAAAGAGGAACTGCTTAACCCTTCAATTTTGGTGAGGGATCGCGCCCCGACACTTAAATCCCAAAAGAGTTTAGATAAGAAACGAAGATGGAATATAACAAAGTAAAGGGAGATAGAAACAAGATTAAAAAGCACATTTGAGAGATGATCCTATTTGACGCCTAGGTGATCCATAGAACTCCAATTTGATGTGCCTAGAAATTTAGCCCTCTTCATGTTTTTGAGAAAGGTAATTAATTTGGCCTTTTTTTCATAAAGGGATAAATGTACAAACATATTTTATTTTAAAAAATGAAAGGTAATTAATTTGGCCTTTTTTATAAAGGGATAAATGTACAAACGTATTTTATTAAAAAAAAAAGATACAACTTAAACTGTCGTTGTAGTAAATGTTCAACCTAAATTATCCTCCTTCCATTACATCTTACAATGAGATCTTAAATTCTTTTCATTTTTTCGTTAAGTTCGAATGAGAGCTTTTGAATCATAGAGTTTTAGCCAATTGATAACATATAATCTTAAAATAGATAATTATTGCATAACAATTTATCATATATAAATTGACATATAAAAAATAACCATAAATAATAATATATAAGACCTTCACAACATACTAGATTAACCCCAAAAGACAATAAATGTTTTGCTCTCTTAGTTTACCTTAAGGGAGATGTACTTAACCCATATTTGGACCAAAAACCACATCCAATTTATAAACTCACATATATGTTTTTCATTAATTCTTCACTAACACATTATTCAAAGACTATCCCATTGCCTTTAACTATAACCATTCTTTTGAAGAATTAATCTATAATATGCATAATCATTTTTTAACTACATTCATTCTTTCGATGAATTAATTTATAATGTACGTAAGTATTTTATTTTCTAACATTCGATAGACTTTAAATTTAATTGTTAATATAATTACTTTGATTAATATTATTATAACAACCAATTCGTAAATTGTCGTACAAGACTAAAAAAACCATAAGTTTGCCATAAATAGGGCAACAATAATTTAGGAACATCATATATAGAGTTGGAGATAGGAGAAATTTTTTCAACATTATGTCAATAGCATGTCAAGTTGGACAAAGATGGTGACAAAAGATGAGCACATAACTTAAAGCCTTTTGGAGAGAAGAATGACGAGAGAATGTCTACACATGCTATTCATATTGCTTTTCTTTTGTTACTTTCAACATGTGCTTATCTAAATAAATACCTTAAAGTTTCCAAAACTAGTCAAACTTGAGCTTCATTCCTCTTCTTGTCTTTCCCAAGTCCAATGTGCACAAAACTCCTCTCCATAGTTGAAACTCAATTATGAGTCCCTCAAGGGAAGTTATTCTCTCTATTCTTCATCCCTATTTCATTCATTTTATAGTCAAAGTTTCTCGATTTTTCTACCGTATATAGAAATCTATATTTGTTTATGCTTATCTCGGTTTTGATTTATCAGAATTCACACTCATACGTATTTATATTTCATGTCTTCAACATTACAAGATGCATGTCGCAAAGTGGAAGATACAGTAAAGAGAACATACATCCTTTCTTCTCATTTGCACCGTCACTATATACGTACGTTATGTGCTTATAAAGACTCTCTTTTAATTTATATTATACAAGTTATTTTTTAAAACCAACTTTTTTTAACCGGAGTTTTAACTATCCGTTTGTTATATCTTATAATAACTGGAAGTTAGATGGACCGTACTTTTTATTCAACAAACTCACGTCTTGAAATGCCCACAACCACAAACCATTTTGGGGGGGAGATTAAAGGTAGCAATAATATAGTAAGGTATTGGAGGCAAGAATATTAATAGCCACAGGGGCAAAGGTAGAGTGTTACCTTATCATAATATTTTGTGGAGGCCCGCAGATGAACAATGAAGGCATGCAGTAACTAACAATCATACGATATCCATAAAATTGTTGGCCAACCAATCTCATTTCATCTTCTTTTCGTCTACAGTGCTCCTCACGAACCAATTAACACCACAATTCTTTGATATTTTGCATGTGGCAACCCTTTCCAACCTCATCTAACGTTTTCATTTCTAGTATCATGTGTCTTTTCAACATTTCCTCAAATTACTTTTTTTCTTTTCTTACAAATTGTTTGTGGGCTCCAATGTTTTGCTGCTCACCATTTTTCGATGATTCCGTAATTTAAAATCGTCTCTCTAAAAAATATATTGTAATCATTGGACTAGTTAATATGATAGTCTCATGGATTATTTCTTTTTTTAAAAATTCTTTAAACTTTCTTTTTACTTTTTTTTTTATTCATCCATCTATTAACATGTGATTTAGGAGTATAGATCATATCTACAACTAGATATAAGGTTTCTATATTATGATGGATTCCATATAATCTTACACGAATGCTTTGATCAATAACAAATTGAGTATGAGTCGGTTTAGTTAAAAAGTCTTTCTTATTATCTAACATGGCCTTTTACCCATCATTCACACAAAAAATAAATAAATAATGAAAAAATTGATGAATATGATCCACATTGGAATATGGTTATTCTTTTTTGTAGAGGGTGGCCTTCATTTTGTTGTAGGAATTAGAGACTGATATACTAATGAAACAAGGATCATAATGCGGAGTTAATCTGGGCCAGTCCCCGCATAGATTTGAATGTAGAGAGAGAGAGAGAGAGAGAGTTGCTTTAATCCATGGAAGAGATTATGTGGCAAGAAGGAAGGCCTTTGAAACCTGATCAACAATGTTCAGAAGGCTGTTATTCAGCCACATTTCACTTTCGTTATCTGCTTTGGTCCCATGCAATATCCCATCTCATACGGGTGGAAAACCGTTGATGCCAATAAATATATTTAAGATGCAGGCTATTCTCGATGGGAAGTGCGTAACGGAGCTACAAGTAGTAGAATTAATAAGGTTAGCTGAGAGTGAGAGAGAGAGAAGGAGCTCCATACGTACGTGACAAGCAGACAATGTCGAGCGCTGCATCGTCAGTTAACGGCTGGTGCCTCACCTCTCTCTCTCCTGCCAAATCACACTCACAGCTTAAGACCAGATCAGTCTCTTTGAGGCCTGTCTTCTCTGCTAACTCATCCTCCTCCTCTTCTTCTTCGTCAGTCGTCCCTCCTACACTCATCAGAAACCAGCCCGTTTTCGCCGCCCCTGCCCCTATCATCAACCCCAGTTGGGTATGTGCCTGCGTCTACTTATACTATATATGTGTCACATTAATGATATATGTGTTACTCTAGTAGTTAAGACTATAAGAATCTAAATACGACACTAAGTGTCAGATTCAATTATTAAACTAATACCGAACAAAAAGATATCATCATCTATACACTGCGAGTTCATTTTTCACGAATTATTATGCCTACCGTACAATGTGAGAAACTTTCTTGTTACACGGGATGGTATGACAAGAATTTAGTTATTGTGAGATATCTCAATTTTACTCAATCAGTAAAATTTTTAAAAATCAGTATTTGATTTTGTTTTTACATTAATATGTGTATCCTTAGAGCAAAATTTTAGACAGTCAGTGTAATACATTATGCATTTTTATTTGGTTTTTAGATCATATTTTATACTATGAGCAAGGATTTTTAAGCAATAATACTATCAAGTTTTTACTGAAAGTAGTCACTAATCAAGTATATTGGTGGGTAATTTTTATGTGCAGAGAGATCACGACATGGCCTACGAAGAAGCCATTGCCGCGCTCAAGAAGCTCCTGATGTTAGTAAATTGTTATACGTTACATGCTCCATAAATTTTACCGATTGAAATAACCGCTATGAACAAAAAAATTACTAATGATCCCAATTCTGAACCGAACAAAATCAATTTAGAGAGTTTAACAGAATCATTCATGAAAATAGGTATTACATTTACATGGATCAACATATAGTTAAGTGGTTAAAACTATAGATAAAATTGATAAGATCTTGCATGATAATTTCCCTTGTTATCCCTTCTTTTTCCCTCGTAGCGATGTTGGATACTTTAGTTGCCACATTTTACATGAAAATTTTGTACGTCAAATTACCATCGTAAATTTATGACCTTGGCAATGAACTGCAGTGAGAATGGAGAGCTCGAAACCGTAGCTGCGGAGAAAGTGTCACAAGTAACAGCTCAGTTGCAAACAACCGGTTCCGGAGCTCCACCCTCCAGCCCTGCTGTGGAGAGGATGAAGGACGGATTTATCCATTTCAAGAGGGAGAAATACGAGTGAGTATACGTAGAACATACGTATTTATACCATTATAACTAACTAAGATGATGAAATTAAATACCCTCACGAGTTATATTATTATACCTTAGCCTTTTTATGTATATTGTTGGGCACTGATTTGATTATATTCATAATTTCAGGAAGAACCCGCAGCTATATGGAGAACTAGCTAAGGGCCAGAGCCCCAAGGTATATTTATTCTGCATATCTGCATATACTGGTCTTTATTAGCAAGGAAATATTCCATTTCTTTTACAGTTTTTGAGTGAATTTTTTTGCTTTTTTATTGATAGTCTTCACACTTTTTATGATGGGAAAATGTAAGTCAACTTACGTAGTAGTTGAAAACATTACTCCCTAGTCCTTAAAAAGTTGTCCAAATTTTTATTTTTTAATGTCCCATAATACTTATCAATATAATGTTAGAATTATTTACTTAATTATCTAAAGACTGTATATTTATTTATTGCAACAATAAGATAAAAGGTTTTATGTAAAATTATGAAATACTCATCAATTAGTACAACACAAAATACAAATAATCAAACAACTTTAAAACTTTTCAACAAATAAATAATATTTCCCTATTTTTATTTTTTTTTAAATTTAATAATTTTTCCAGGATGAAGGAAGTATATAAATGATTTTGCAGAAAGAAAGAGACAGACATAAAGAAATTAAATAAACAAAGAAGAAAGGGGTGGACATATTTTTATATTCAAAGTGGTTCCAAATTTAGGATCTATAAATGGAATTTATTATTGAAGTAATAGGTTTTTAATTTTTCTAAAATTTGATTATTAATCTAGGATTCCTTTTTCTCTTTTTTAAAAAATCATATTTCATTTATATGCAAAATATTTATATTGTGAATCGAGTTTGCTCAAAATATTTATATCCAATTCAATAAATTACAATATGGCTAAATCAAAAAATAAGAAAAGTTTGTTTGCGATGTACGCAGTTCATGGTGTTCGCTTGCTCAGACTCCCGGGTTTGCCCGTCGCACGTTCTTGATTTCCAGCCTGGTGAGGCTTTCATGGTTCGCAACATCGCTAACATGGTCCCTGCTTATCACAAGGTATATAGACAAGCAAAAACATGACATTTGGTTGCGAATATTATTATGATTTCTAACATGATTTCTTGTACCACCTTTTATTATTGCAGGCTTTGTCTGTCGGAGTTGGGGCAGCCATTGAGTACGCAGTTTTACATCTCAAGGTGATCATATAACTTTCCTTCACATTCTGATTACGGATTAATATTCCACTAATTTCTCAAAGTAGACACCTCAAAAACTCGAGGTATTGATTGAAAATCTAAGGTTATAGGATTATTGTTGTCCAATACTTCAAGAAACCCTGAAAAAGAAAATCCGAATGAGCTGGTTACAAACTTAAAGTTATGGTACATGTAGGTGGAGAACATTGTTGTGATTGGGCACAGTGCTTGTGGTGGAATCAAGGGGCTCATGTCTTTCCCAGAGGAGGGACCAACTACAACGTAAGTCAGAATAATTACTCTTTATTTCTAACTTTAGATTTCATTCAGAGTTTAATTTCACACATGTATTAACTATATATACATGATACCCAATGTGCAGCGCTTTCATTGAGGATTGGGTGAGAATAGGCTTGCCAGCCAAGCACAAAGTCCTGGCAGAGCACAAGGATGCCTCTTTTGCCGAACAATGCGCCTACTGTGAAAAGGTCAGGCATTCTGAATCGTAGTAATAAGCCTGCACATTTGAAATAAGAAACTATCGTTATAGTTTCGATCATATTTCTTAATATACGTGCAAAATCGTGCAGGAAGCTGTAAATGTATCGCTGGGGAACCTGTTGACATACCCATTTGTGAGAGATGGTTTGGTGAAGAAGACACTGGCAGTGAAGGGAGGTTACTATGATTTTGTTAAGGGGACCTTTGAGCTGTGGGGGCTTGAGTTTGGACTCTCTCCTTCCCTTTCTGTATGAACCATATGACCACCAGTGACACTCCTCATCTGTTTTCTCTCCTTTCTTCAATTCCTATCCTAACTTTTTGGCATCTTGGGTTCATTCAGATGCATCTTGTACTCTACAATAATGTTCATAATAAATAAAATAATCGAGATTTACATGCATAATATTAATAATACTCCTGCTACTTTGTTTTTTTCTTTTTTTTCCCCTTTAGTGTTGTATGTAAATTAAAAATGAGAAATGCTAAAAATAGAGGTAAATTTATTTACTTAGCTATTTGTTTTTTTTTTTCTTATTTTTGTTTTGCTTGATAGGTAAAAGATGTGGCTACAATTTTGCATTGGAAGCTCTAAGAACATTTAGAGATCAATTGCTTGCAGCACAGATGGGCCAATAATTTTTCATTATCCTTTGTTGTACTCATGTCTCTAATACACTTTTACTTTTTTTTTTTCCTATAATATATTTTAGGTCATAATTGGAAACTTTGGATCTCCATATAGTGGTGTAATAAATGAAATGTTAATAGTATTAACTCTATTTCTTTAGTTAATATATCATAACAGTTTTTAATATCGATCATACCATATATTTTTGTCTATTTATTCTTTTGCAAAAGATGCAAGTAGTTATATTAAAGAGGATTATTTCGCAAAAACCCGCCTTATAGGCTAAGGTACATTTATATTCTCCGCTACTTAAAGTCCGAGCAGAGTGCCAACTTATGAGAAGTATGACTCCTACTTAAGCAACTTTACTAATTATAAAAGGAATTATGTGGGACTTATTATTATTTGAAAATTAGTGATCAACCACCGTCCTTAAAAAACAAGTGAAATAAAAGATAAAATTTTGTAATTTAAATTTTTTAAAAAATAATTTTCTCATAGTTTATCATTTCCTGTAGCTTTGTTGGACTTTTTTTTTTTTTTTTTTGCAAATGAGGTGCAAAATAGGCAAGATTCAAACCAAATCTTTAATGACAATTCTTATAAACTTTATAAATTGAGTTAAACTGACACATACAATCTGGGCCGGAATTACTTAGTAAAGCACAAATTTGACAAGATATGTTTGATTTTTGATGCCAATAACTCTGAACTGTGTTTACCATTAGTGTAAAAGCATGTCACTTTTCTTGGATAAACTCAAATTGTTCAGAAGACAAACAAGACATTGACACGATTATTTAAGAATTAACTTGAGATGGTTTGTTCGCTATGGCATCATTCGCACGGCTGCACAGTATTTTATACAAAGGTCAATATAGCCGAAATTTAACTTCTAAGTTATCAATACAAGATAATAGCTAGACACTAATACGCGATAATATTGTGGTTGAACGAGTACAGCACAGGGCAAGGCCACCCTTTGACACAACTCTGAAGCTCAGCTACAAAAGAATCACCGACGAATGAAGTGGTTATAAGATTTTTGATCTTAACTAAGATTTTTCGGAAGTGTTGATAACTTTGATCTCTGTTATTTTGGGAGATCAACCCAAGGTACATTTGTATTAGACCCTTTTCCGACAAAATTAAAAGTTGTTTGAGTTAATATATAGTTATTTTAGTAGCGGATAGCTATTTTAGCATCCTGTATTCTCACCACAACTAAATCACAAATAGATGCAGGTACTATTCTTAGATAAAATAATGTTATGCAGGTACTATTCTTAGATAAAATAATGTTAACCGTCCTCAAATGAATAAGATCTAAAAAGGTAGAAATAAGATCTAAAAAGATTTTCTTCTACACAATCAGAAAAATTTTGATGAGAAAGATGACCCGGCACAAAGGACTTCAAAACAAATATGCAAATTGATCCACCTTTCTAGTACTTTTTCTGATGTATAAACAACTACTCCCATTGTGGGCTCGCTTGTGCAAGGTCTGGGGTACTTTTTCTGATGTATATACAAAGGTTAAATCACCAGCAGGCTGAGCTGAATTCCTCTCACTAAGTTCTGTAAGTATATAATGTACATTCTACTGTTCCTATACAACATAGAACAGCCGATGCTGGTCTTGGTTATATTCAGTTGTATTTTCTTTCTCATCCGTGTAAATGGTCCTATCTGACATGATCAATCTCCGCTGTAAATTAAATGTCCTTCGACCAACACCACCCTTTGCATTCCAGTCTGCAAGTTTTGTCTCTACTTTGCTTCTGGGTGCAGTTCTTCCCCAACCTCAAGCCATGAATCTTCTTCCTTTTTTGACATATCACTCTTCTCATGGCGGAGCAATATTCCAAACAAAATTCTCCCCTGTTTTTCCAGGTATTTATTTTCGATATTCAGAAACAGAAAGATAAAAATAAATAAAAGTAAAATAAACTAGGTATATTCGTGTAAGAAGTTGTGGCCCACCTTCACCCGCCTGTAAGATGCTAAAGTCGCCAAAGGTTCGCTTGTTTTTTGAATATGTCCTGACTGGTGATCAAAGTTGATCATCTGGCATCGGTTGCATCCTCCCAATGACTGCCGAATACAAGAGTAAGAATTAATATCTAACACCATGAATTTTGGTCCCAGACAAAATGAAAGGGTGAACACAAATTTAACCTAGAGTAACAATGACTACTCAAGACCAAGAACTTTAGTTTAGGAGACCACAAATTTAACTTTGGGGTTCATTGCTGTGTATTGCTTATACTCGTAACTGGCGCACAACATTCACTTAAAGACATGGCCAAGTTCTACTGACAGTGGTGTGGTTGGCAAGAAGAGGAAAGAAGGATGTATAATACAAATTTATGTATGACCGTGTGCATAAGCAAGTGAAATTCGTTTTGTCTCCCTCTCTCTCCCCTTCTCATTTGGTTCATTTTCAGAGTTACATATTAGTCACTGGTTCATTATTAATTTTACTATCTTTGGTACTTTAAATTCTAGAAAATACACTCATCTTCCTTCTCAATTTTCCATTAGAAACTCCAAAAGCATCAATAACTATTTCATCTTAGCTAGCATTGTTGTACTTCTGAGCGCTGACGACAAAGAGTGGATCACCCATCATATTAAGCAACAGACCAATTTGTGCATAGTAAATTCAGTGCACATATTAGACTTGTATTCCTCAAGATTTTTGTGTTGCATTGCTAGGAGATTGAGGCTCCTAGGCCTGCAATCCCACCATTCAGGATATGTATAAAAGAGCCATGACTAGTGTTGCGGACTGGACGGAGAAACAGATAGTTTCCTACAATCGTTGGTTAGCATCAAGGATCCATTTTAACCCCATTTCCTAGTAAAGGTGCGCTCAGAACAGACATTAAACATGATTTACTTCAGCATATGTTATTTGTTGATGTCTTGATGAGATAGTTTTTATGACTGAGACTAGAAAAGGGTTTAACAAGAAGTTAGAACTTGGATCTGTGGGGGATACCTAGAATCTACTGTTCCATATAAAGCAGCTAAGAATAGAGAGTTTTAAACGTAGGTTTTAACAAAAATGAAGTCGTTAGAGATGGTGATGTCAAAATCAATGCTTATGCTAAACCAAAAATAGTAGCATCCAAACATTTAGGGTTTATCAGACAAGGCAAAGCAGAGAATGACGATCATGACATTCGCCTTACATGGGCATGGCAGTGAAAACAGAAGAATGCTTTAGGAGTTATGTATCACAAGAAGACTTCGGTAAAATTAAGGTGAATATCTACTATATGATGGCCACACTAGCTCTATTACACGGTACACTTTATTGGCTAATTAAGAACCTGCAGTTTTGAATGATGGTGGTAGCATAGGACACTTCGTATGGTTCCTTGGATGTCGGCTGTGCTAGATTTGATAGGATAAGAAATGAGGTGATCTCTTGAAGAAAAAACTTCTGAATCCAGACAAAGATGGTTTTAACATGTCACGAGAATACATACATTTGATGCAATTGTGAGGAATTTGAGAAAATTACTTTGTAGGAATGTAGAAGGGGAAGATAATACGAAAGAAAAACCAGAGGAAGGTCATACGATTTAGCACTTCCGACCTCAGTTTAAAAAGCTCAAGGTGCACAAAAGCGCAAAGGGTCTTGGGTCCCGGGCGCGGGCTTTGAGGCAAAGGCCCGGGCTTTTTGGAACGGGGCGCAGTCACTAAAAATGCTTGAAAATCAATGCCAAGCAATATTTTTGATTGAATATGCTAGGTGATGACATCAAATAAGTGATTAGATATCATTGTACTACAAAAATACTACAAAGAGTCTTAGACTGTGATAACACAATGAATTCGCTACGATTTTAACCAAAAAGCAAGAAAAAAAATTAAAAATAGCACAAATTGAAAAAATGGGGCAATTTACCCACTTACTCATTGTCTAACAAAGACAGAGACAAGAGAAGGGGAGGGGAGACAGAAAGAGAGCGAGAGAGAGAGAGAGAGAGAGAAATAGCAAAAATATAGAAAAAAGCCCACTGAGGCAAGCAAGGCGCACGAGGCGCAACCGAGCCCTCGGCTGAGGCGCAGACCGAGGCGCGCACCTCGGAGGGCTTTTGGAGGGGCTGGGCTTCACCCCTTGCAAGGCGCAAGGGGTGGGCTTCGGGCTTTTCTGTGCCTAGGCGCACCCCGGGTGCGCTTTTTAAACTAAGCTTCCGACATGATTTCAGTTTGGGTTTTGAAACAATTTCACATTAGGAACAGGGACCTTGGATAAGAACCCTTTTAGCCTCTTCTTCACAATTGATGTTTTACCACCTCTCTAAGCTTCTAGTTCACATACGAAAATTCTCGGTACCTTACACTCGAACTCAATTTGGTTTTGATGCCTACCTTATGTATACTTGCTAACTTGCCCACCTATATTCATACATTGCAATGTTGGTTATAAAAGCGTTAACTTCTAACAATTTTTTGAGTATGCGTTTAATGAGTTTTATTATAGTTACCTTCTCCAATATGTCTAGCGAATCTTCCTTTTATCTCCTTTTCCAGCCTCAACATGTATTTCCAACAATTTTCAAATTATTTTTGAATCTCTTGAGAACACACCCTCTATTCCTCAAGGTTAACAATGCATAATAATTATAACCTAGATAAAAACTACAAATCGACTTTTATAATAGGAAATCAAAGATTTTTTCATGTCAGCTGAAACCTTATAGTCTGACATCAAAAACCTTATAATGTACTATCAGAACCTTGACGCATGTGCAGATACCAGTGCCTCAAATGTGTGCCCGATGTCACGCACGTGGTGGATATGCTTTAAAATGCTGTCCTTTTATTGCATCAAACAAATGCTTACAGTTCAACAGTTTTACACAAGTTTTTATGAATGTTTCTTTTCATTAAACGGGTTAGTCATCAGACTATAATATCTGTGAATCGATGATATTTCCTATATTACTAGTTTACTACATTACTAGTGTAATTCATATGCCTTAAGAAAAGAAAATTTATGAAGTGAAATGACCACATACTGTTATTTCTTATAGAGGCAGCTACATCAGGGTCTCAGGCTTCCTAATTAGAGCCTATGTTGAGAGAACCGGCCCAGTGATCGACCAGGTCAGCAAAGTGGGTCAATGGTTCGACCGATCAAACCGTTTAGCTCGGATTAGACCGATTGGCCCGATTGATGGTTGAACCGGATTAGACCGCTTAAACCCCGGTATATGTTTAAGTAAAAAACAAAACAAGGTCAAACCATATTTATAAAAAACTTACGGGTCTTATCTAAGTAGCCCATCCAAACCCTAATATTTTTAGCTTTGTCTCGTGCCCCTCTTAATGCTACAAAGTCTCTCTCTCCTCTAAAGCCCTCACACCTCACGCTTCCCATTGCTAAAGCCTCTCTCTCTCCCTCTCCTCTAAAGCCCTCACGCCTCTCTCTCCTCTAAAGCCTCCCCCCCAATTGCTACTGCCTCTCTGTCTCTCCTCTAAATATCATCACGCCTCTCTCTCTCCTCTAAAGCCCTTACGCCTCAGCCATTATGCCCAAGGTTAAGTAAAAATCATTCTTCAAGAGAGCTCAGTGAAATGAAATTGTCGGCGATGCTTTCTTAACCTTTGATTTGGATTGCTTGCTACCCCCTCCAGCCCCAGTGGCGTCTTTAGTCCTCAGGGAACTAGGCCATTTATGTGGAGTATACATCTACTTAGAACTTTAGAAGTAGAGTTCAGTTTCTCTTGGTCACAATTTGTGATAAAACACATGAATTAGAGATTTGTGCCTTACCACGAGGCCAACAATCTTCAATCTTGAAGGGAGCTATGTACAACGGCAGTTATGAGGGCTCAGGAGAGGAGAGAAAGAGAAACAAACAACACTGACTGAGTCAGGGTTCAAGGATGCTGCAAAATCACGGTTTACCGCGGTCAAGGCGGGTCAGCAAGTCGTCCAGGTGGCCAGTTTTTTCAGGTTCAAATGTTTGAACGAGCTAAAACATTAAACCGACCGCTAAAGAGATCGGTTCCCACTCCGACTGGCCTTCCGGTCCGGTTCTCTTAACATAGATTAGAGCATCAATCAGTAACATTAGTATCTAGGCTTGTATGCTAGAGGTTAAGGAGCATTTGATAACTGTAGTACTGCATGATTGAGCTCTTTTGTGCAGTTATCCACAAGACGTCCAGTAATTGAGTAATATATATATATATATATGTGTGTGTGTGTGTGTGTGTGTGTGTGTGTGTGTGTGTGTGCGTGTGTGTGTGCGCGTGCGCGTGTGCGTGTGTGCGTGCGCGTGTGTGTAAAAGGCATCTGTGAGTATGGATCAAGCAAATTTTTAGGGCAATTTTTTTTTATCATCAGCGTCCATTTTAGCACCCTATTTCATAATTCCAACCATTGACATACTAAATGATATTAAATCCAACCACATCCATTGGAATAACCTTTTAACTAAAAAACACTAGTACACTACAACCACCACCTGTGTAGAACACGGAACCCCCTAAATGAGGAGATTTAGATTTAGATGTAGGTACCCTTAGCCTTGCAAACAGCAGAGAAGCTATTGCCAAGATTGAAACAATCTTATCAAAATTACTTTTCTTTAGAATGCTAGTCCAGTAAAACTCACTTCAAAATAATTCTTCCCAATTCGAACTCTTCTCCAGAAATCTTCAGCATATGGCTCTCCTCCAGATATGACAAGGTTGGGACGGAATCTCATCGGAGAAATCTGAACAATTGGTGCTCGGGATTTTTGAGATATCTCTGCTACAACAGATGAAAAAACATGACAAAGAGCACTGGAACATGCAAAAAGAAGTAACTGAATTTCCATAAATAATGTCTTCAGAAATATTGCTAAAACTAGTTAAACTGGGAAGAGAAAAATCATGATAAGTTGTACTGCATGAGCAAATATTTTTGTCACTGAAAATTGTTTTTGCTTTGTTGCAAGGCTCTGCTCTCATGCATAGCATCCACAGTTCAGGCATGAAAAAGGATCTCCCTGACAGATGCATGCAAAAACCAAACAATAGGGCTACAAGTTCTAAATATCACAGGATTTATGCAAGGGGAATTCCCTTTCAGATACCTGGGAGTACCCATCACGGCTAGTAGGCTCAGTAAATTAGAATGCAGAATGCTGGTTGAGAAGATCACAGTAAAAATCAAGGTTTGGTCCTCGAGGCACATCTCATACTCTGGGAGGATCATACTCATAAACTCAGTGCTTCTGGGTATTTATGGTTTTCTGGCCTCAATATTCATACCGCCTCAGGAAGTCATCAACCAAATCACTGCAATATCTAGGAACTACTAGTGGGCTGCTGACAGTGTATACAAAAAGCACCGTATGTTGCTTGGAAATCAATTTGTGTTCCCAAAATTATGGGGCTATTGGATTGAGAAATTTGGATGCTTGGAATAAAGCCTGTGTTGCAGAACATGTTTGGGCCATTGTCACTAAGAAGGATTTACTATGGGTCAAATGGGTTCATGGAAAATATTTACTATGGGTCAAATGGAAAATACCTCAAAAGGCAAACATGGTGGGATTACATGCCTACACAGGATATGAGTTGGTATTGGAGGAAATTATGCTGGGTTAAAGAGGAATTCAAGTGGAACAGCACCAACGGAAGCCACTGGAGTTGGAAAGGCAGCGATGATGAATACAAAGTTCAGCAAGGCTACAAATGGTATCTCAACCTCAAAGACAAACCTTCTTGGACTGGATTTGTTTGGCGTAGAGCCAATATACCCAAACATGCTTTCATTGCTTTGATTTTTCTTTATAAAAAGCTACCCGTAAAGGTGAGGATTGCAAGGAGAAACCCCATGCTAGATCAGTCTTGCACCCTATGAAATGACGAGGAAGAAACAATTGAGCCTCTGATTTCAGACTGCATTATAGCTAAGATAGTCATGAAGAATCTGGGTGCATGGCTAGAGCTGGAAGATATTACTGATGGCTCCTGGGTGCATAAGCTAAACATTAAAAAACTCAAGGCTTAGAAGGACCTTGATATGTAACCTTTGCAGCTTATATATACCAGATTTGGTGGGAAATCAAGTGCTTTTCAGTCAGAAGAATGTTTGCTAAACTATATTGTACAAAGAATCATAGTTCAGATAAGACACATATTTCTAATCTTAGCAAAGTTTTCAAAAAAATATACACCATCTTGTATAGATTAGATTTTGAGGATTTGAGGCTATTGTAAAGGCTCACTGCCATAGCACAGTGCTCTTCTTTTGTTGGAGTACTAATTAAAGGTAATGAAGATCATTTACTTCTTACCAAAAAAACAAAAACAATAGAAGTATACATGAAATTAATAATCCAATTAAGGCGGTGGTGTTTCCGGTCAATTTCTCATATGATTTCATCAAGCCTGATCACTGAGATAAGAAAAGAGAAGACTACAAAAATTATGGATGACAGATACAACCACCAGTTTATCTCAAACTTGTTTCCAATGAACAAATTGAGCCTGCTGATCCCCAATAGAGATTATGCAGGGCAGTCCACAAACTGGTCACAAAGAACACTTAATTAAGAACGTAATCCTGATGGATTTCTGTAATGTTCATTTTTAGGGGACAACCTACACTAGCAGGAACAGACGGTTACAATTACATTGGAACAAGCAACTAACAGTTCGAGTAAGGATCTTGAACAATAGAATTAACGGCAGAAATGAATGATGATACCAACCTAAGTCATAAATGTACATTGAATATAGCAGGAAGGAGACGAATGAAGCAATAAGATAAAGGAGGGTTAGAGGGAGGGGGTCATAGAGAGAGTGAGAAAAGTGGAACTTCCAACATTTCCATTGTACTGAATACAGTTAAGTGAAATTGCAAAAACAAGCTTAGAAAGGCCTGTCATTACTAATACAGAGGCTGAAGTTTCCATTTCTGAGACTAATTTGTAATTCATTCTGACTCACAGATTGTGCCTGTGCAAACAACAAAGCTTCTTCATAGATAAAAATCAGTACATGAGAGCTTGAGGGCATGATGATTTTTTGTTCTTGCCCTTTTTGTATTTGGGTGTCAGCCCCTTGGTTCATTGATATATTTTTTAATTACTAATAAAAAAAAAAAGAAAAGTTAGAAATCAGTTACTTTGATCGAAAAAAATAATATAAAACACAGTTACGCTAATCTTGGTAAAATTTACAATGTACTAGCAAAAAGGGCTTTACATTATTTAGCACATCACAGTCAGCTATCCATTCCCATGATTACCAAATGAAACCAAATAAGCACACCAGAATACCAAAATTTCTTAAATTGAGTTGTAGAGAGGCGATTTCTATTTAAAAATCTTAAATTTGGAGGTTATAGACTGCCTACTACCTCAGAATGAAAAAAGGAAAGAGCAGCTTAGTGAGGCATTTTGCTGTACTATAATATAAAGCTGAAGATACTACCCATTGCCTCTTTAAGCCGATTGGAAGTTGGACACTATATCCATTCTGAAGACTATGAAGAATGGTTCATATACATAACTGAATTTCACTCAAAGTTGCTCCATAACATGCCAAGGAACAGACTGCAAACTAGAGGTGGATAACATTGTGAATAAGAGTTCATATACATACTTGTGCTTAGTCTGTTGTTGAGATCTGATATGCTTGCTTCAGATATAAGTAAGAATTGGGCTTCATTCACAAAATTTAGTGAACTCTCCATGTCTCTGCACATGCTTGCCCCTCCCCTTCTCTTCCAATGACAATCAATGGCTGAGGATCTCCACAGTGTGCAAGGACGTCCAATAGCTTCACTGAACCAACTGTCAACTTCATGAGTATAGCACTGCACTTCATACCTGACAGTTGACATTTGTCTCTCAGTGTGGCACATCAGTATCAAATTCAATAGCTACATGCAATTCATAACATTAAGCAATCAGTGAACAGAGGGGGGAGAGAATCTTATAACCATCTGAAACATATTAATACATATATGCATCAAAGAACTTATCTTGTCCCGTTTCAGATCGGATCCATCATAATGTAAAGAAAAAGATCACATTGTTTCACATACATCATTTTCAGTACTGACGGATAAGAAACGTCTTGTTTACAATTTTTCTTAACTATCAATGTTGTGACATCATTCTGACAAAAAAGAAAACTCTGCGACATCATCTCAGCGCACATCTAGCTGTGACAAAATTTCACAAAATCACAGACAGCAAAACAGCAAAGAACATACTGCATGTGTATGAAAGAAATACCTGTAACCATGTAAATCAATCTCTTCTCTTCCACAACCGTATGATGCTAATTTAAGGGGAATCTTGAGTTCTGTTTTGCAATGTGGTGATTCAACAAAGAGCAGCCCTTGACTAAGGTCTATAAATGTACTTATAAGGCTCATTTCAGGGGCCTGCAAAAACCAATTACAGAAGATTTTATCACCATGTTTCTTCTCCTCATGATATGATCAAACATTAACCAAAAAATGGGTATTTTTAGGATCAAGTACAAAATTGTGCACAATTATTTACACCCAAAAGAAAAGAACTAGGGTTTATAGTTGCTCCTTTAGGGAGACAAAAGAAAAACAATAGAATACCATAAAGGCAGACCCTTTTTTTCCTTTTGGCTTTTGATAAGAAAAATAGAATATATTACAGGAGTCATGATTCGAATATACTATATATGTCTAGATTAAAAGCAATAGATGTACAGATAGCATCCTACAAAAGGACTATACACATCCAAATATACTTTTTAGGATCAAGTACAAAATTGTGCACAATTATTAACACCCAAAAGAAATGAACTAGGGTTTATAGTTGCTCTTTTAGGGAGACAAAAGAAAAACAATAGAAAACCATAAAGGCAGACCCTTTTTTTTTTTTTTTTCCTTTTGGCTTTTGATAAGAAAAATAGAATATATTACAGGATTCACAATTCGAGTATACTATACATGTCAACATTAAAAGCAATAGATGTACAGATAGCATCCTAAAAAGGACTATACACATCCAAATATACTTTTCATAAAGCTGGCCACATCAAAAGAAGAACAGAACAAGTCCAAACAACCCCATAACTACAGAGTAATCAAACTATCTTTTTAACAGTGAACAGGCATTTTCATACCCTCTGTTGTTTTTCTCTCCAAATGCTCCTAAGCATTTCCTGATGTATAAGTACAACAATAACATTCTTCTTTTAATTTTCGGACCAAGGAAATCCACCCAAGCAGAGAGGTGGTTCCAAACGGACTTTAAAGGAACCCAAGAGGAGCCAATTCTATCTCCTAAGGTGCTTTTCTGAACTGATAATGAAGTAGCAAGCAGTCAGTTACTTCCAACACCCCTTTGCACATAAAGCATCTGTTTCCCAAGACCTTTCCCCTCTAATGTAAATTATCATAACTCAAAATACACCCGTGAGATGCTTCCCGAACAACAAATGAAACCTTTAAGTCTTTAGAGGAACCATAGACTGTAGACTTCCAATAAGCTTGCAAACAATTTTGAACCTAATAGCATTATTAGCATAACGTGATTATGATTGATGATCCAGGCCAAGCTTTGATTACCAAATAACTCAAGAACACTTTGCAACAGCTACCAGTAGGCCATGCATGTGTCCAATTTACAGGTAGTCATAAGTTTCTCTATTGGTCAAGTTTTCCAGCATTTGCCTCGCTGAACTGTCCCCTGCTTTGATTGTGGAGGGCTAGGCAGTTGGTTTTAGGGGCAATGCTATGTACATGAGAAGCCTCCACACTGCCCTAAGTAGATTGGGTTTACTGGTTACTGGTTACCACTTGCCTTTTCTAGGTCAAAATTTTTCTCCTAAGGTCAGAGTATATACATAAGTCTGTTCATGGTAAAGGGAAGCTGTACTTTAGTCAGCAGAATGCAAAGGAAAATGATTAAAAAAATGTGCTAAAAAGATTTGAGACTGCATATTCAATCACAGAAGAAAAGAATCCAGCAGCAATCAGAGAAACCTTCTCTTGCATGGAAAAATACATTTAAGCATTGCCAACAAAAGTTCTTTAGCTCCCGCCTGAGTCAAAATCAGATCACATAAACTGAGCTACAATAAAGTAAGGGTTGAAGACTGGCCACTCTGAGACAATTTGCTTCTGCTATGCCTTTCAACTACATTATAGGTATCTAAATGGTACTTCAGCAGAGTATAAGTTAATCAGACGGCTGTAATTATGATTGCTCAGCACCACACTGAACAGCTGTAACTATGATTGCTCAACACCGCACTGAACGCTCATTCTATACACTATGTTTCTCATACTAAACTACGAGTGGCCAATATGGGTTGTCAAGAACTCAAGACGTCACACTAGCCCATGCGCTAGATAATACACATGACCTTGTGGTCTAAAATACGCATGGATAATTGTCAAGCGTATACCATAGGTAAACGAGGTTAGATGGAAAGGCCAACTGGCCAAGTAACATGGCCAGCACAGCACAGATGAAATGGTAAAGCACTTTATAAATGGCACAAAAGTACACCTTCTTCTGAGTAAGAATTTCACCATTCAGACTTTTGAGAAGCCACTCCCGATCATGCAACAGGCCTGCAGAAAATACAAGGCAGAGAAGTTAAATAGGTGATGATAAGCCATTAGCCAAGCAAGTATCTCGGAATAATCCTCAGAAATATAAAATCCCCCAAGATAAAATCCCTTAAAAACAATATTAAGTGGAGAATGCAGGAAAAAAGGCACCTGTATTGCTTAGAGGCCATCTATCTATGCTAAATCCTGAACAGGATTTTATTGGGTACACCACAATGGACTTCAAATATGAACCCATGTCATTGTATGCACGCTCCTGACCTGCATTTGAGAAAGTTTCAATAAAGCATCACAAAGCGGCAAAAAAGCAGACAAAGATTCAAGAGGTTTAAATAGTAGATAATAAACGGATCTGAGCAAGAAAATTTGTCATGCAAGGAATGAGAGAAACTACCACTTCTATTAATGGAGAAAATAACAGAGTGACTGGTCCTAGGTCCTTACAAGGAAGGAGAGGGTAGAATTTGGTTTTAGAGTGGTCCTTTAAGACTACCCATAACACATATCCCTCCCTCTCTCCAGGAATCATGTCCCTCCTTCAGTTCGTTTTAATACCATGTAGAACAATTACATACAGAAGGGACCTGTGCAAAGTGAGGGAAAGTTCAGGGAGAAAACAGGACATAATTTTTGTTTCAAGTAGTCAGTACCAGAAATACCATAGAGAAGTCAGAAGATTCTGGAGAAGAAAGGCAAACTTATTGCATATTCAAACATCATTGATGATTCACTATAGTTTTTATACCTGGACATGCTATCTGAAGATGGCAATATGCGGTGGAATGCTATACAGGCAACGTAAATGCAATATTAAGAACATCTAAAATCATATCAAGGTAACCAAAATTGGGAAAACAATAGCCAAATGAGTGGAGACAAAGGCTGAATATATGGATTTCAATTTTGGTTCAAACCACAACCATAAACAGAAGAGTGACAAATTGAGGAAGCCAATCACATTGCAATCAATTTTGGATGCTTTGGATAGATATATCAAAAATATGGACAACCGTAAGAAAGCATGATCGTGAAGTGGAAAAGTGCAAAGGAACCCTCATAAATTGAAATGCAAGCTCTGCAGGATCACCACTATCATGCCTTCTAATTTGTTACGTAGTAAGAATTGTTGGCCTACAGCCTTGAGTTGATCTATATGCATATGGAATCAGACAACACCTGATCAGAAGTGAAAGCGTTCAAATGGATTGTAGGAGCTCTCATGGAAACAAGAGGAGGGAGACAAGCCTAGTCTGTCATTTTTCCTGCCCTATGGGAGTTTACTCGACCAATTTCCCAGATTTTTCATCCATGTGAACCAAGCAGCTAACCAGCACCAATTCGGAAAAGTGGAGATATAGAAATTGGAAGGTCTCACCATAGAGGATAACAAAGCAGTTGAAGTGTGAAGGGGATAATTACTCATGACAGTGCATGCTGGGATCTTTAACAGATGGTCTTTTGAAGTTAAAAATTAAAATGCCAGTCTAGAATACACATAAAATCCATACAGTATGATGGCTTTCTTAACGTGCTTTCCTATCGTCAATTCAGCATAGCATGTCCTTTTGAGTGCTTTCTGGTCCATACAGTATGATGGCTTTCTTAACGTGCTTTCCTATCGTCAATTCAGCGTAGCATGTCCTTTTGAGTGCTTTCTGGTCCATATTGTTACTTTCTTATATGCAACTATTCCAGTAGTCTTTGATACTAGACTAATTGCCCACTTCCAAACCCTACGTTTAAGGTTGTGACTTGTGCTACATAAATTTGGCTGGATACTTCCTGGAAGGATTTCCAGTACAGAAATAGGAAATAAATCTAGCCAACCTACCTTCGTTGCTCAAGAGTCAAGACCTAGTGCAGCATGCTGCTTGATACAAATTCCAAAGATATTGGACAGACGAGTAAGGCACATAGCATATAATAACAGCAATATATCTTATCAAGAGAGTTCGCAACAGAATTTCCGGGATACCTACTCCTTAGGAAAATTGATTTGGAGGTCATAATTCCCCACTTGCCCCACTAATGTCGTTCAAGGTGGATGCCTGATCCTGGATTCCACTTGTTCAGCCCTATACATTGCCAAACTACTATTGATATTTGATTCCACTAATTTATCCTTACTGATGCAAATGACGAATGGATACTAATCTAGATCAACAGTAATTCACCTCTAACAAAGAAATAATTAGAACTTTTCTCCAAATCTGAAGATTCAGAAACAACTCCTTAAAACCAAGGAAAAAAGAAAAAAACCTATAGGCAATAAACCCCAAAGCCACAGCATAATACAGCCTCCCATAGCAATTTAAACATTGACTGGCATTGCAAACTAAGGAACACGCAGTACACTTGGAAATTTTACATACTGTAAATCTAGTAGTGATACACATATTTCACATTGTTAAACTTAATAGAGCACAGAACTTGTGAAGTCACAAATATTTCACTGTAATACAGAAAACTGGTAAGAAACCGACCTTTTATAGAGTCAATGTCAGACTCCTTTAGGTGGCATCCAAATCTTAGAAGACTAGGCTGTGCTACAAAGGAACTCATTATAAAGTCAACAAATCTCTGCATGTGAAAAAATACACAGCATCAGAATAGCAGCTATGGTACCTCAAAACTACAATATATTGTAGTCGCACGTTCAACAAAGTAAAATGACGGGAAATCTTTTAGTTTCAATATCACTACAAGCAAAACCCTTGAGTTTCAATTTTGACCACTTGAAGGACAACCAAGTGCCAGTCAACTTCACACTATCCATCAATGACAAGGATACTATCTTATTTAATAAGTGCCTGCCCCAACTTTTACAATAGCTTCAACTGCTTTAATTTTACCACAATTATTTCCTCCAAAAGCTTCCTTTATCCTTCCAGAAGAAAAATCATCTTCTTCCCAAATAATTGGCTATATAGCCAGGTAAGTCATCTCTTCCAAAAACTTCCTTTACCTACATCATCTTCTTCAATCAAATCTAATTTATTCTTCCAATGCAGTGAATGTCATGTGATATCAAAATTAATTTTACCACAATTAGAATGTTTAATTTTCAAATTGTTTCGAAATCAATCTTAGATTATTGTTGTTGGCTGTGATGATAACAAGTTGGTTTTCTTAGCCCATTAAAGCTTCATGCAGTGGAGATAGCCAAATACAGCCCCACAGTACTCACTCTGCTTTTTACCCCATAACAGAAAAAATAAGAAATACCTTTGCCTCCTCAAACGTTGACATGTAGCCAAAGGACACTCTCACAGCTCCTGTCGGCTTTCCGTTCACAAGATCAAAATCATCCCAACAAATATGCCCAGCCTGAATACAAGGATAAAAGTATATCATGAAATGATCAAAAGATTTAATCAAGATAAAGAGTAAAAGAAGGAAGCCCAAAATAAGAAATATCAGGAATAATCTTGAAATTAAAATGTTGTATTTTTATGATTACGCAATGGTAACTAGAGATATGACCACCGAATAAAGTAGTCTACAAATTTTTGGAAAATAATACTTTACTACCTTCAAGTTTGACTTGGATGGGATGGTACTTGACCATCACCTGACATAGTACCGAAATGATGTTTTTACCCCTGGTCAAGCCTGTTAGGATTAGGTTTGAGCTATTTGGATTAGGCTTAATTTTTAAAAGATGTTTTTGCACGAAATTTAACTAATCCAATTATTTGTGCCGGCTTTTTCATCTTTTTTTTTAATGAGCATAAGATGACCACCAAACATAACTTTAAAAGAGCAAAACTCATATGTTCCACTTTCTTTCAAGAATTTCCTATCTTTCCTCCCTCGCTGCCTCCAAATCACCAATGTAGTCCATGAAATAGATGCATCGTTAAAAATTTTCATTAGAGATATAGTGTTTGTAACAATTAAATATCTGTACAATTATTTTTTTCTTTATTTTAGGACTGACCTTTTTCCCGTAACCAGCACTTAATTTCTGAATTCCTGTATCCGGTTACTTTAAAAGCCTGGAAGAAGCATCAGCAAATTAACCAGATTTCTGTGGTGCTGCTTTAGTTTTTAAAAATTCCATAATTGCTCTGTCTGTCCAGAACAGAATCATCTAGATTGACCAGATCTGTTCTCTACAGGACTATTTTGAGAAGTTACTCTCAGTTATGTGCCACTGCTGATGCTACAAGAAGTCTTATTGCTACAGCATATTTTTACTTGCTGCTAGGAAGATTACTTTGGAAAGTTTATTCTAATGCATTAAACTAGTAAGTACTCATGCTTAGCTCCTTCATGTAAACGAGAAATTATGAGTCACAATAACCCAGATTCACACTCACTATATGTATTTATTCATCGTCAATTATATCCTGTGACAAGGTATTTTATGAAGTATTTTTCATCACAGGCGTGAGGAAGAGATTCTAAATAACCATCAACTGGTATCAATGCCTGTGTTAAACCTTATTCAAGAGATGATGCAAGACAAGCATCTTGTGAAGTTTAATGATGGTATTTGCACAGAGATTGTTGTCAATTTGAATAAGGGCCAGCATACTAGACGATCACCCGAATACATCAAGAATGAAAAGGAGGAATATCTAACTTAAATCTGATTCTGATATGCAACATTAAGATTTGGCTATGCAGGCTGGAAGAAAATTTCATTGATAGTTGACACCAATTGCTGAATGGCAACAGATCCACCTCTGGAAGAGATGGACAAAAGAATGCAACACTGCAGAAACAAATGAAAGATGAGATGAATGCCACCCTTCACCTAATAAGATCATTAGAAAGATACAAACTAGATAGAATGATAGTGATGAACAGAATCCAGAAGAGATTCAGGCTCCTCCTTCAGCCAAATGTGTAGCGAAAAAGTTAACAACTTTACTAAAGGACCTAACTGAAAGCAATTTGTAGTTTCCTAATTCACAGTATGTTTGAAGATGAAGTCAAGAGTAGTTAACAGACTAAACAGAAAAGGGATGCTGCACCTCGAAATTCAGCATGGAAACGAGTTCCAGAGGCAGTTTCTAACAATGCAGAAAGTTAAATTCTTTCTAGTTTAGTTGGACGGAATTAAGTCATTGCATCTTAAGTTAATTTCCATGCTACAATTCATTGAAATTGGAGAGCATCTTATGCCCATGGAAGCCACAGAAGCCACCAAAGTTAACAACTGTTGACCACAGAATGATGCCTACGAGATCTCAGAGAATGCTTAAAATGAGACTTTTTCAATAAATTTGAGCACATTATTACGAAGAAGGCTGAAGACAAGTACTGTACAATGGACTTAAGTGTGAATTACTGGACAACAAATGCTCAAGTTTGTTGACTATGTCATTCCTTCATACACTCATTCCCATCCTTCACTTCAGAGCGTTACCTCTTGGCTAGCAAAGAGCTATATCCTATTTTCTTAGTATTACTTGATATAGGCCAGTTAAAATAAGCTCTCATTGCTACTTCTTATTACAAATTGATGTTGTTCCTATGCTAAAGTTTTATCATCCTACCTCATCATAAAACTAAAAAAATGGGGGAAGAATACAGATGATGGAGATTACACGAAGAAACACTAAAATAAGAAACATCAGGAAAAATCTAGAAATAATTTTATTATTCTCGTAGAAGATATTATAAGGTATATCAGAGTACTTAAACAAGGTTATCTAGGAGGAATGTATTACCAATATTCTGTTTCCTATGCTATTTAGGTAGGATAGGTTCATGAGTTTCCAATACGTTTTCGAAGCATTTAGTGTCTTATAATAAAAAATATGTCTGAAGACACCATGGACCCTTTGATGATTGATTAATTGAACACAAAAGTGATTTAACCTCACAACTTTCTGGTTTGCTCGTCCTTGTGCTTCCTTGTCCTTCCATCAATCTTCTACTTCTAATTCTCAAAGGTGATTTTAACCTCTCAACTTTCTGGTTTACTCTTCGGTGAGTTTCCTTGTCCTTTCCTCAATCTTATCTCATCTTCTAATTCTCTTCATCTCGCTAGTGCTCTTTCCCTTTCTCTAATCCCTATCAGTTTAGTATCAGAACCCCCTCCCCCCCAAAGAAATGTTATTAACCTTTACATGGAAATTGCAATGAGATAATACCTCAACATTAGAAAGCAACTCAGAGTGAGAGAGGCCAAGGTACTTAGCACAGGCACCTGGATTGCAAAAGCATCCTGTCTATGAGAAAACAAAGGTGAAAATCAATTATGTCAGAAAGCAATTATGCATAGAAGTGCTCCCTCAACCAAAAATTTTTAAAAAAAAAATGTTCAGCATCTGATGTAAAAAGTAGCTGCAAACAGTTTTCTTGTCAGCTTTTCTCAACCTACTGCTTCCTATCTGTTGCTGATTTCTTTTTTGTCTTCAAGCATACAGCCCACAAAATGTTTAATCAACCATGCAACTTCAACCATATAGATTAGAAAGTATCTATCTTAACAAGTAATATTGCAAATATAAAGAATAATCACAAGACCTAGACGCAACATTACCCTAAATATAGTGATAAGTTAAAAAGGGGGAATACTTTTGATATTTTACCCGGAGCTGAATCCCAGACAGAGAAGCTAATTTCTCCACTTCGCGACATCCAAACCATGAACCATCTGGTCTTTTCAAGTTGAACGATACTGTGGGACCCTTATTCACAGATACCTACAGAATAACTTCAGAATTTAATGGACCATCACTAGAAATCAGTTCATCAAGTTGCAGAATGCTTAGATTTGACAGTAGAACTTGAAGAACCAGAACTCTAATATATTACAGAGCATGTTTGAAGGCAAAACTGATATAATGGAGAATAGAACATTCATAAAAACAGAACATTTGGATCCCACCCATATCCTTTTCCATTCTTCATTTACAAGACAGAAATGTAAAATTGTTTTTTACTTGATACTATAAACTAACCTTGTTATCCACTCCATAAAGTACGCACACATCTGCTCCATTTTCATGCTTTAAGCTTGAGAGCATTCTCCTCAAATATCTTGCAAGAGATGAAGTATGCCTAAAGATCAAAAGATGAAAAGTGTGTATTTGATCAGTTCAACTTTTAGCTGAAAGAACAAGACATCACCAACAGTAGTCATAGAAGCAGCATCAAATATATCACTCTACGAGGTTTTTTAAGTATATATATATATATATATATATATATATATATATATATATATATTATGCACAAGTAATAAGGTACCTATTACCCTTGAATAGTATCGAAAAGAAACTCTTGGCATACATAAAGGGACTTGCAGAACAACCTCAAACAAGGTAAAGTGCCAAATACTGCCAATGGTTGATCAGTCACGAGTATAATTTGGAATTAGATAATCACGATTCAACTCACTTACAATCATGTTTATGTTATGAGCAATTTTTTCAACTATTTCAGATAAGAGAACGTACAGGTGAACAGCCCAAAGGAAAAGGAAAAGCCCTCAATTAGTCCCACTACTGGACATTAGAATCTTATCTTCATAACCCATCTTTCCCCCCGCCCCCAAAAAAAAAAATTAGAGAGGGGTTCAAGAATTAAGCGTATTTCATGAAAAATGAAAATTAAGTGTTCAGTTGAGAATTTAATGGTGCATGAGTTAACCCACATTCTTTTTCAATTACCCCCAAAATGGTCTAATTGATTGACATCCAAATTTATGAAGTTTTGCAAGGAAATCAGAATTATTTAATGGCATAATTCAAAACAAGTGCAAATTATTTGAGACAACTTTAAAGAATAACAAGTAAACAAGATTTGTTGGAGGTAGTATTTCATATTTAGGGCCTGTTTGAAGTTACATAAAACGCACATAAACATAAACAGAAACATAAACGAACAGAAAAGAATATAAAAGAACATAAACGAACATAAACGAACAGAAACGAACAGAAATGAGTGTTAAAATAAGAAACAAACAAACATAAACGAAAATAAATGAACATAAAGAAACATAAACGAACATAAACGAACATAAAAGAACATAAACGAACATAAACATAAATAGATTCCGTTTTTCATGTAACTTCAAACAGGCAATTAGTTGATTTCATTTTTAGTCTCCTCATCCAGCTGAAGTGATCTAAAGATGAGAGCCAGATATGAAATGTTAGATAGCCAAATTATCCACATGAGGTATGCCTGGACCACCTGATTGATCAAAGCAAGTCCTAAGGATAAACCCCAGGAGAAGAGATTCTCAAAGAAGATCACAGCACACCGTGTGAAAATCCAGCCAAAAACTGTTGGTATCTAATGATGCAGCCAGGTGATCCAGCAAAAGAGATTTACATCACCAACCTCATCATATTGTACTAAGATTTTGGCCTGAATTATCAGGATCTTCTATCAGGAAAAGAGGACTGACTATTAGAAAAAAGAAATATTTTCCATGTTATAGCAAGCAACAGAATTTCTTTCACAGACACCAGCATTCATCTCGCCTGACAACATCTTCTTCAACAATAAATATTAAGTAAAACAATCCCTTGCACTCCAAAAATAGCAGTCAACAAGGAACACTGCAGAAGAGTGTGTTGATTCTACTGAATGAAAAAATGATGGTGAGAAACATTGTCAACACATGATTAATCAGAAGCAAATTTTAATAGATGGGATTTTTAACGGAGGAAACCATACCGGGATATGGACGGAACGGTAAGAGCATTGAGTATTCTGAAGCCATGACGAATGGAAGCAATGCTTAAAAATGATGCAGTTCCATCCTCAAACAATTCCTCTATCCCATCTCTGTGCTTGACAAAATCTATATCAGCAATAGATGCTGCTACGGTGCCTGAACCCATGGATTTAATAAATAAAACTATCAATCTATAGGCATCACCCCCCCAAAAAAAAAAAAAAAAAAACTACAAAAAGTTAGATAGATCGGGAGATTTAATTAAAAATGCTCATAAAATGATGAATGACTCTTATTTGCCACAAATAAGAAGGTAGCCAAATCATTTTCATTCAATAATCTTATAGAAGCTACTTGACAGAAATTTTCGAGGTATTGCATTTCCAATCATGGTCTAGCAACAGCCTCTTTGCAATTATATGGACAAAGTTGCACACATTGGATCCCTGCCCTATGTAGGATTTCAGAGGGAGGTACTGGAGTAATGGCATGGTATGGTGTGATACGACATGGTTTGATATGGTGTAGGACATATGATATCCAGTCTTATGCAACCCAATAAATACATAATTGCCATGAGGTGGGGAAGTCAGGCAAAGTTCAAAAGCAGCTAGTAATGTTCCCAAGCTTAACCAGGGGAAGGGGAGGATGGAACCGGAACCTCGGAAAAAATTAGATAAAATACATACCGCCACTGAAGTAGGTCTTCTTTAGCAACTTTGCTGCTTCTGAAACACAATTAACAAGATGAGTCAATAATGCATTCATATCATCTACATCATGTTTTTATTTATACATGGCTGCATGCATCATACCACTTAATATATGAAGCAAAGACTCTAACAAGTAACGAAATTTCACACAATACAACCCAAATAAGTGAAATCCATCTGTTTTGACTATGCCCCTTTGTGCACATGATCACATATCAATAGCCACCATATAAATGTTTGCAAAGCCCCAAAATAATCATCCACTTGCCTTTACAGACATGTATTGACATGATTTCCTTTATCATGGAGACTGCTTCAAATCCATAAATTGAGAAGTAAATATTTATGTTTGCATAGAATACAAAATAGCAGACAGAGATAAAGACTTCTACAGCTCATTTGGTAGGACACACTCAACCATGTAATAAAAAAAATGACATTGGCATTTACATTTGAATGTTAGCTTGTGTTAGGGAATTGTCATTAAAATTCTTTTGCAATCAATATTACCTCAAACTAAGTAATTACATTAGCCCACAGAAACCTAAACGATCTTCATTAGAATAGTGAGAATGGCATAAAACATGTCCAATACCTGAAAAGCAACCTAAATAATTAATCAAAAATTGAAGTCTTTCTCGCACTTCTCAATCTCCAGTTCCTATATTTCAGTCTCTCCACTCACCAGTGCACATTACAACCATTTATTCTAACTCACACAGTCACACAGTTCTATCGCTCTCTCCCCTATTTGATTTTTTCTGGTTACACTCGTAGAATTTGGCCAATTCAAACAAATGCCACCTTTTGTTTTTTCGCACAACCATTTTTCGCTCCAACCTTTTCCACCATAAACAGAAAGTAGGGGTCGCAATATTCATGCTTGTATGGAATCTTATATGCATGTCCTGTAGTTTCTAGAGTGCATTTTTTTAATGGAATTGAATTTAATTTTCTATTTTGAATGACTATTTTATCTGCGTACTCGATCTCATAAGTCAAGGTGGTGCAATGTTTTATTTAAGAAATCAAAAGCACATCCAAGTAAACCACTTATGCTTCTGTCATTCTGTGGAAAAAAAAAAATGGATTTCATTACAACTGCTAATATGTACAAGGGGAGATCAAGCAGTCCTCTCAAAGAAACAAACAAAAAGGCAGTGCAATCTCTATCTGTCAGACAGCCAGAGCCATTATCATCAGAGATCCTGTTGACAACCACCCAAACAGAAACAACTGCGAAACCTTCTGCAGGAGACGGCAAAAGGGAGCGCTCATTAAAAAGATTTTCGCGCTCTGCACCATAAAAAACTATAAAAAAAAAACAAAGAATGCCAATCCAAAGGATCTTCCCATCCTAACCCTGAACTATGCATGAAGCACCATAAATTAGCTAAAGAGAAGTGCTTTTAATAACTACTACAAAATGTAGTCCAAATATGCAAAGAGAATATGCAACTCAAATACTGATGTTATTTTTATTTTTAAGTTGGAAATAAAGTACACAAACAAGAATGTAAGTGCCTTCTGAAATAGTCTCTTTACGACAGGCAGTTGTCACTTGTTATGTACATAGAGCAGCCTAGAAGAATGCTCCATACTTAACAAGGATCTATGATTTCCAATAAAGCGAAAAGCATCAAACCAAGGTTGTCTTGTGCGTTGTGTCAAAACACCTGATTGCAATTGATGATTTTTGGACTCTCCATAACCTCTGATTAGATTTGAGAGACAGATAAAAGAATCCACTAGATGAACCAGACTAGAGAATTCCTTCAAAGATTCCCCATCAACATTCCACATGAGATGGGAATTCCAAGAAACATGCAATCTATCCTACAAATAGAGACAAGCAATTTAGCAAGCAACACTATGGGATGAGCTTATCAGAGCCAGGGAATTATGCAGAAGCATGAAGTTTCACCAAGATGAAATCTTTCGAAGACAAAACTCTATTCCCTCCTGCTCAACTTTGGCACCCAAAGGGCTATGAGAGGCCATAGTATTCCCAATTTTAGCATCCCACAACTCTGATGGGGCAATACTTGCTTGTCATCACTGTGTGCTAAACAAAGCCTAGGTCCGATGGGAATAGCCAAAGCCACTCCATGACTACAGGTCTACGGCAATGAATTTAGATTACCAATACCTCAAGGAGAAGATTCTCCTTGGACCAAGGCATCTGGTAGTCCAACGCTGCCCTGCATCCACCAAGTTCTTGATATATCCCTTTGAACCGGATAAGAAAAAATCTACAAAGGAATTGACAAGAACAAGTGTGAACATGGTCATCCATCCCATTGGTAAAATGGAAAAATGTCCTGTTGTTTGAAAGCAAGAGGGAAGACTAGGCATTAGGCCACTTTGTGAGCCAAATGTATCTTTAAAGACCAAGTGGCTTAGGAGGTTTGGAAACGGGGGATCTATAGAAAAGTGTGGTGAAGGCGAAATATGGACCCAATTTGGGTTGGTGGAGAAACAAGAGCATGCATGCTCATGGGTGGGTTGCGGAAAATCTATCTTAGCAAGTTTGGAGCTTTTCAAATCCTTACAGTAGTTTAACGTGAAGAATGGGTTTAGGATGTGTTTTAGCATGATGTTTGGTGGGGGATCAACCTTTTAAGGTTCTATTTCTTGAGCTCTTTAAGATGGCTTGTTAAAAAGAGACATTAGTGCAAGAAGTGGTGTCTTGGAATGCTGAACAAGTGACTTAAACTTAACTTTCTAGAGGAGCCCAATTAACCAAGAAGAGATAGTGTCCGAAATTTCTAGGTTTTCCTTGCCCATGTGAATGTTCTGCATGAGGTCATTAACGACACTATATGGCCTTATCACTCCAAGGAGTCTTTCACCATTAAGAGCTTATGTAAGAGGCTCGATGAAGGATAATGTACTGATTTTTTGTCCATGGCCATATGAAAGTCTAAAGCTCCTGCAAAATCTGGTTATCTTGCTTAGGTGGTCTCTAAAAGAAAGATTCCCACAATGGACATACATAAAGAAGGATTTTCAATGGATCACATAGGTGTTTAATGTGCTTTGACTCCCTTGAGGAAGAATCGGTTAACCAACCTCTAGGCAATGCTTGTCCTTTTTTTTTTTTTTGGACAAGTAATCAAAAAAATTGTATAAATACGACACCAAGGGAATGTTAGCCATGTACAAAAGTCACAATATCATGAAGCCCCTGAGCTCTATACTCTTAATCATATCAACACAATCCAAAAAGGTCAACTTTGTACCATGATCGAGAACTTGACTCCAACTATACGAAGTTCTCAAAAGTAAAGTTGGAAATCAAGAATAGACCTAACCTTGCCCTCAAAAATTCCACAATTCCTCTGCTTCCAAATATTCTACCAAATAGCAAATAGCATTAACTTCCAAACTCCTAGGGCCCAACTTTTCTTCAACCTTCTTCCCCATGCCTCCAAAACATCTCTTATGCTTTGAGGTTGCACCCAACTAACTCCCATCAAAGAAAATGCATTCAGAAATCCCTCGGCAATGCTTTGTCTGTACCAATAGGTATCATTGCTTTGCCATTTGTCTCTCTCTTTGATGGGATTGAGGGTTCAACTTCTTCAGTGTTGGTGACTTAGGAGCATAACAATAAAGAAGAGTCGGATTTTTGGAAAATGAAAAATTATTCTTTTGGTCATTAACTGGAACACTCAAGTACAAAGAGTTGTTGGATTTTTTAGGGCAAAACTACGTCCTATCAAGATAGCGAATGAAATTAGACTTTTTTTAACTTTTGTAGGTAATATTATCCATGGGAGTTTAAAGGCATGACAATCTTTTAAAAGTAAATCCTTTTATACATGGGTTGCATCTTGAGATGTCATTTTCATACGATTTATTAATCATCGGTAAAAAAGAAAAATTGGTTATTGGATGCCAAGGATCTCGCCTTTTTGGGGAATTGGATGTCAATAATCCCACATTAATAAATAGCACCCAATGTCCCAACAATATTTATTCTGTCTACACCACCATCGAGTCAAACATACTTTAACTCAATGATTTGATGATGTGATGATGTATTTATCACACATGGATGATATATTTCACTCTCATTTTCCACTATGACCATCAGCATGTGACAAGCATGCCACCGTGTTATTGTATCCCAAACTTTGGAGATATTTATTTTCTCCATGCGATCACTAGGTCATAAACACTTTCATTCATTTGATGGCATGCCAACTTACTTATCACACATTGATAGCATACTTCCTTCACTTTTCCCATGCTATCATTTGCATGTGATCGGGAAAATACAATGTCATAAAATCTACAAGTCAAAGTATGTTTGACTCGATGGTGGTATAGGCAAAATATACATTCCCAAGTTCGGGCTAGTATGTGCTTCTTGCTAAGGCGGGATTATCAATGGCTAATACCCTTAAAGGAGAAAACATTGAAATCCAACATTTTAAAAAAAAAAAAAGGAATTTAGAGTCTTGTAAATACACTATACGTCCAAGGATTATTATGACTATTGAAAATTACAGATAATTAGATACTCAAATTAAACGGCACTTATTGTTGCTTAGTCCTTTGTTTTACTTCCCATTGTTTCTCCCTGGTTTCAAGCTCTTTTATCCATAACTCTTACGTTAGGTACGTCTTCTCCTCTATTCTAATTCCCTCATCCCTTTACTCATCTTTTACCAGTTCCTTGCAGGAACATTCATTCTTCATGACCTTCCCTACAACTGTGGCAGAATGGTTCTAGTTTCCACCAAGAACTTTCAATCAAAAAGAACAAAAGAGTATCATAACCACCCAAGCCAAGGAAGCTAGCAGACCAAATCTTATGAGAAAGATGTTTATCATTGCAATGTTTTTGCTTATTTGAAAGGGAATAGGATTGATGCCTATAATCATTTAGGAAGTACCACATATTGATTAAACCACATATACTTTCCAACTTTCAAGCTTGTAAGGTTCAATTGTTCAAAAGGGGGAGAGGCTGCTGTATTAAGTCACTAAGGTTCAAAAAGGGGCAAAGCAGTTATATTGCTATGAAACTGTACAGGAAAAAATAATAATGAAAAAAGGCTCCAAAATGTGTAGAAACCAATGTCTTCAACACTTAATTTGTTGTTAGTATTATGAGAAAACAGGTTTGCAGATTTAGCCTACATGATATGTTGAAGTGTACCGATATATATCATATTGCACATATAGCGCTAAGCCATTGGACATACTCATGGATAAAGGGAAATTGCAGAATCATGAGGTAAGGTTTTTAACCCTAACCCCCCTTTTTTTTTGCAGTCCTGACCCGTCACAAATTGTATGTTTGAAGGTGTTCTATGCAGACCACACGGTGCCGTTACAGAAAAAGGCATGTCTTGACAAGTAACTTCCAGCAGAGACATGACCCCTTCCACATGTCTTGCCCCAGAAATGTGTCTCTTTAGTGCGTCTTTTCTGAAATACTTTGAGTCTATATTCTATCTTAATACAAATAGAAAATGTTACAAGTCTATAGTTGAATTTGACATTCAAGGAATATGTGGATAACACTAAGCATGAGCTCTTGAACGCACGATGACTTTAATAATTGTCCCTTTCATACATGAGTGACGTCCCTTTGGTGTCATTTTAATATAATATGTTATTACTACTTAAAAATAGTCACACTAGTAAAAGTGTATATTAGTGTCCATATCTGTGGTGAAAGATCTCCCACTCTCTTAACCAAAAAGAAGATTGATTCTAGCAAACATCATTTGATCATGGCTCGTTCATTTTCCCTTTTTGGGGGCGGGGGAGGGGGGCAAGGAGAGGAGATATACACAAATTTCAACTCTATCAATTTGTACACAATTAGCTTACCGTTGCGCACAACAAGAGCGCCAAGCCCAGTTGGATAGCCAAACATCTAGAAATAAAGGATAAAAAGCGAAATACTTTAGAAGCTTATAATACGAATCAGTTTTAATACATAAATCAGTAGATATGGTCTGATAAGCACCTTGTAGAATGATAAAACAACAAAGTCTGCAGGGTATTTTGACAAGTCCGGTGGCACTGTTGCGCATCCTTTGGCAGCATCAATTAAGACAAGCCAATTGCCCCTGTTCATCATTATTTACAAGAGAGACAAATTAGATTTGATGAAAACTGCTGGTAAACATTTCAGAACAACAGTACACTGAAAATTCAGACACGCTTTCTTTCAGTAAAGTATAAATCAATACAACATCAGTTTTGTTTTTTCCGCACTTCAGAAGCAGCACCATTGAAACTCACAAATGTCCAGGAAAATAAGTAGATATAAAACTTTTAAGCTTTCTATCAGCAAGCAAACAACACAGCACTCCTCAAATTTACCTAGGCTATGAGATAACCATACAATGGGTAAAAAGTTCCATAAGCCAACAATATTATCTTCCAATTCATTATATAATCACACGAATACGAAGATGCGCAATAGATGAATAATAAACGCATTTGAGACTAGTAATACGAAGAGAGAAAGACACCATTTAGGCCATATTAATAGGATAACAGGGTATATCTAAGCCTATCACTTAAATGTGTGGAGCTGATTACTCGGATGTTGAAACTTATCAGGTGAATATTCAAAAACTCTCAAAAATCTAAGAGTTTTTAGCGCTATTCTAATAGACGCATTAAGCTAATTGCCCAAACAATCCAGACCAGTAGGACCATAATATGGTTCTTGAAATTTCTCAGAACTCAAAACCTCTTATGAGAATCATAACAATGGCCACATATAATGCGGAGTCATGAAAGTAGCCCATCATAGTAGGTGACACAAATGATGTCTCAAAATCCATTTTCTCTGTGAAGCTAATTACTTCAAAGTCATCATAATCTCGGAGCTCTTTTCCCTTAATTAGGAAAGGTGATATGTCTTCACATATAATAGATGATACAAAAGGAGTGGATGCTAATCAGGGATCCTACAGTTCAAGAGGAATATAAATTTCCTTTATCCCAATAGCTCGGAGGGGGCAACAGAATTAGCCACAAGCCCAGCACCCAAATCTCTCTCAGGCAGCTCAATGCTAACTCCCAAAGAGCTCTAGCAAAAGGGAAATGGAGGAGTAAATGATCTAAAGATTCTAGATCAGCTTTGCAGATAAAACACCTGTTCACCAACAATTTCTCCCATGTTTTATCAACCCTCAAAAGTTAAAATCTTGCCTTTAGTTGCCTCCCACGCAAAAAGGACACTTCTTCCAAATGATCTTCCAATGGGAACTCATTACTAGATAAGGGAGGGTTTGGGATGCAAAGAGAAGAAGAGGGCTCTCAAAAGAAAGGCTTCACAGTTAATATTCCAGCGGCATTAAGATTTCTGCCCAATCTTGCCAGAAGAGGAGCCCATAAAACTCACACTATTGAGTTTCCTAAAGAGGCAAAAAAACATAATCTTTGTCCTCATGAAAGCCATCTCAAAAAAAAACAAAAAAACCTGGGGACCAAACACACAACTTCAGTCCCAGCTCAATGCTCATAATAATCACAATTGGCCCACAAGTGCAAAGAGTGAAAGAATCTATCTCTCAACGGAATGTCCTAGCATGATATGCTATGCCAAAATAAGATTGAGGAGCAATAACCGCTGTCATAATCTTGGCACTAATGTCATAGTCTCGTAGAAATGAGCATCTAGAGACACTTTGCAGGCCGCACCTAGTAACCAGAGTTCTTCTGCACTAGAAGTATATCTGACTGTCATGTGAAACAACTAGTGCAATCATCCAATAGTCCACACTGGCCATTGTACCCACTTTATATAGTTGATTACAAATTGACCACTATATTGTGGTGACTTGGTTTTGTTTTCTTCCATTAACACTCCCTTGATTGCTACCTATATTTTCTCTCATTTAGCCTTGACTATGTCTTCGTGCTTCAACCTTTTCATGTACATGGGTCACCCTGTATAATATTGTCCACCGAAATAACATAATATCCTTTTCTTAGCAAACAGCTTGAGAAGAAAGATCTTGGTCACTTGAGCTATTAAACTATGATCTTTTCTCAATGGAAAACTTTCTTCCAAATTTCAGATAAACCCTTTGCAAAGAATAGTTCAGATAATTTGAGGAGGGGGAACCTATTTCTGCAGTTCTGTCTGTTGTAATGAATCTGTCCACTATAGTCAAACAGTCAAACCAACCATACAATACAATAAAGTAGAACTGAAACAAATATTGAGAATACAACAATGCTACCAGCCAGAACATTAGTAATCATAATTCAAGATTTCACAAATAATGATAAGCAAAAAATTTAGGATATATCTACAGGAGATACTGGCGTACTTTATCAGCGTTGAGCTTTTAAAAATTTCCTGTGGGTGCTCGTTGACAGCCCTCACCAAGTCAAGGTTGAACCTCACACCAGAAAAATTGCATTCAGATGGAAAGGCAAATAAGTGGTATGTGTTACCTGCACATGTTGAAAACAGAAACACCCCTTGAGAAGACCAAACTGTGAAAACGAAATCAGTGGATATTAGATAAGATAGCATGATCAACTTTTGCTTCTTTTTGCTAAGCATAGCCAATGCTAAGCAAACTTATTATTTCCTTCTATATTTTAATAAAGTTTTATCTTTCAGCTATCATCATTGATACGAAGTAATTTACCTGCACCACTTTCTTCAAGGAATTTATTGCTGTTCCTCCTCTGAATCACATGCTGAGACACCTTAAAAAGAGTTCTGTTATTGATGGACAAGTTGTTCTGGTGCACAAACTGTTCTATATCAACTGCTGCAGCTGCAGCTCCAGACCTTAGGGCATATCTGGAAAGTGTTAAAGTTTAAACCCCAACATAATTACAAAACTAGACTTGGAGAAAGCAACTCCCTTACCACTAGGATCATTCTTCTTTATATACAACATTAAATAATGAAGTAGAAGGTACGTGATTGTGCTCAAATCATGCATGCACACCATATAAATCGAAACCTATTAGCACACTGTTGATTATCAAGGTACTCTAATAACATCACCAATAGCAAACTTCGGCCAAGAAGGTCTTACTCTGGGCATGTGCAGCTGGTTTTGATTACTTTCTTCATGACAAATTACAAGGCATATTTCCTTCAGTGAGTCTCTAGGTAACACACATGCTTTATGTAGTACAGTTTTTTATGGTAAAAAATAGGAATACAAAAACAAACAACATGGATGTAGGTCAGAATGTAATGAAAGCTACCACATAAACAATTCACAATAGGAACACTTGAAGTATAAACAATAGCATAGCCATAAATAGAGACATGAAACCCCCCAAAAAAAAAAAAAAGGTGGTCCCGGAAAATATGTAGCCAACAATTATCCATCCAGCATTTGTATTCATAAACAATTGATAGACATTCAAGATAATTAGGAACCAGATCTTCCTCCAACCATCACAACTAGACAAGAAGTAAGAATGCTGATGACATATATATTTAATGACCAAAACTTGAAGGAAGCTAAAAATTCTAATTCTCACTTGGATATGCATTCTATTGCCTGGTTGTGACTTAGAACACACAGTTAGGAAAGAAGAATTTCCCCATGTATTCAAATTAGTTCCGAGAATAGCATGGATCACATAGACTCAAGTGCATGGCAGCATACCAACTTCTTTTGCTCTATGTTCATAAACAGAATCTCTGTCAAAAAGCAGCTGATCTAAACAGACACCATCATGCGCAACAACTTTTTCCCCTCATTGTTTGGTAAGGCAACAGTGATAACTGGAGTAAATAAATCGACAATTTGTTATTCATGATTGGTATGAAATATTGGTCAAGAACTCCTGATCTGGCCTCTACTGATGTTCTGTTCAAATTTCATCCTGGTTACAAGAACCTGAAGCTGAATCACCTGATTTTGCTGAAGATCTATTGCTTTTTGTAAAGTTGATATTCAGTCTATAACCTGTATTTTGGAGGCTTTAAAGCATTTTTCCAACTGCTCTGGGCTAGAAGCTAATATGAGGCAAATCTCAAACATACATGGCAGGATTTTCTCAGGAAACGGAAGTAAAATTCTTGAGCTCACTGGCCTTACAAAAGGTGAGTTACCAATGAAATATTTGGGTGTGCCTTTGAAACCAGAGACGATGAACAATTGTGAGTGAAATTGGTTTTTGGGGTACAAAAAACTGAGTTATGCTAGCAGCGTCCAATTGGTGAGCTCTGTCTTGGTGAATATGCATGTTTACTGGGGATCTATGTTTGTCTTGCCAAAATCAGTGATTAAAGAAGTAGGAGAAAATACAGAGACTGTGGGGAAATGGCGAAGGTAAAAGGAAACTGCATCTTGTGGCCTGGGAATAACTTTGTTGGCCTAGGCATAAAGGAGGACTGAACATTAGACATATCCAGGACCAGAATGCTGCTGCTATTTGCAAACACCTTTAGTATCTTATGGAGAAAGCCTTAAAATAGGGGTTTTCTTTTGTTGTATGCCCAAAAGAGTATAACTAGTTGTTTCTTTGATATGGAATGAAGTGGACTTACCATTTTTCCAAAAACAAAAAAATCTGACATTTTGAAAATTGCGAAGTCACTACAATTGAAAATGAACATTATAGAACAGCTATCTACACACTAACAATACCAACATCGACATCAGATGATTCACAGTTCTAGTCACTTGTGCATCAAGCTATTGACTTCAAAATATTGACTTCAAAATATGAGTTAATTAATCATGTGCTCCTTGCACCTATTTCCATGTGTCTCTATAGAAGAATTAATTATGCATTAAACTGCTGCCTAAAGGGGTAAGTTTGCTGATGGGGTTTGTGTTTTAGACACTATCTTGTATTTAAATGCCATGTTGGAAGTAATCAAATTTTACACACACACACACGGCCAAAAAAATGCAACAACAAAGGTGTGACTATTTATTTGAAGCCGCTAGCTCCATAAATGACTTCTTACTGGCAGATATCTCCAGCACACTACCTACAAAGTTACTATTTCTGTAAACAACTTTTTATGGGGTTAAGAGAAAATATCACCAGCCTAGTTTTTCTGCCTGGTAGCTATATTTTGTTAGTGTAGCAGCTCATAATTTGTGGAAGAATGCAGAGGGAAAAAACAAAGTAAAACACTCTGCTCCAAAAATAAAGGGACAGTATTCCAATAATAATTTCAAAATGGCCAATAATATAGGGATTGTATATCCCAAGAGTTCTAAAATCACACATAGAATGGAGGACAGATGAAACAAATCTGACAAGATGTAAGGAACAACAGCATTTCCAATACTGAAGATTAGCCACTTAAAGGTTACTCATACAATTTAGAAAAGGATACTCTCTTATACCAACGACACTATTGTGATTCTCCATTGTGTACATGAAACAGCTCTGATTGCTCCAAGGAAAGGCCTCTCCAACAATTTTGAAAGCAGCCGTTGCCCCTGAGGTGAAAATGCATTTGTATTCTTTGGCAGATGCATTACAATAATCAAGCACCTAATACACGCCATACAGATTGATCAATGTTAAACAAAGAGCAGCGGTACTTCATTACTTGAGGTCTAGGTCCCAACTCTAATTCAAACAGTGCATATACAACTTAACGATTTTGAAGTCAGGAATGGTCTACTTCAAAATTCAGCAGAAGTATTCCTGGTAAACCACCTTACGTTGTATGCAGGAGCACCAAATCTTGCAAGACAAGCAAAGTTACCTGTTGACGGCATTCTCTTATAACTTCAGAAGTAGCCATGCTGGAGTCACTTTGACTATCTAGTCTCATTTAAAGTTAGGGACCACCAATTATAACAACTCAAACAAAGAAAGCAGATTAGTCCTTTCACATTTTGAACACAAATAAAATATTGCCCAGATAAAAAGTTTTGTGATTATTCGCAAAAGGAAAGAAACAAGCTCACTACATCAATTCAGCTACACCAAAGAAATGAACACCAAAGTCAAGCCAAGAAACAGACACCTTGATAAACTTTTCCCCGTTAAAAGAATCACAGGATGACATTGTGAGACATGTAAAGCTAACTAGTAACTACAACGACACTTATGCAGCTAGGAAGTCAATGAGGTACGATGTATAGTATTATGACAAGTATAGAGGTTGTTACACTTGATCCCCGCAGTAGACACTTACAAAATGAAACCTGTAAAGACTCTCGCAGAAAGCAAACTGGGGGATAGCAGTGGCATAAATTAAGACCAGAAAAAACTAAAAAATTCAAGGCCTGAATGGTTACAGCTGTCCAATTCAAACTAACTGTTTACATCAGCAAATATCACACAATAAAAAGGACTTCCGATCACCCCAAAACTCCTCTGCCCCCCAACCCCACCCCTAAACAAATTTGTACCAGATAACTTGAAAATTAAGTTTATAATAGCCTCGAGTTTTTCACTAACAAGGACAACTGAATATCCCATATTCCAAAAACAGAACCAGCACATCATCCTCGATGCAAGTAATAAATGAGTTCAAAATATTAAGCACGGAATAACATAATATTCAGTACCAAAATCGAAGGATACGGGGATTTCCATAGACATTAGAAGTAAGGTCTTTGAAGATGGCTTCCATTTGCAGCTCAGAGTACAACGTAGCCCCTGCATGATCCAGGTACACAGTGTCTGCACCGATTCAGAACAACCAGATGAAAAATTAACTATTTTCCAAATTCGTTCAACAATTCAATGTTGAAATTCAATAAGAGTCCCTTTTCTGTTCTGGGTTCTCACAGATTCAGTACCATTTGCTAATCTCTTGAATTCGGTGGCTCGAATTTCGTCGATGGTTTTTGGGCCAAGTGGGTACCCATAGTCGCTTCCGAACTCATCCAGAAAGTGTTCTTTGTCCATCATCATCCACCCAGATTTTCTCCGCCGGGAGAGCGGACGGGGAAGACAGACAGGAGAGAGAAAGTGGAGCAGGCAGCAAATGCGTCTAACATGCGTACGCGGGTAGGATGCTATGTTGGGAACTTCGGGGTTCAAGTCCAACCGAGCTTCCTTTTTTCCCCTTCGGTTCAAAATAAAAATGCATTTTCGACTTTTTACGGTTTTAACTTTTAAGGCAATACTGACCATTTATTTTTATTTACCCAATTTAACAAATTTTATAAAATTATTATCTAATGAAAATTATTTCATAATATAAATATAATGGTAGTATTTATTTTATAAATTAACTGTCAAAATTTATAAAATAGTGGCTGAACCAGGAATTGCGAATAAGGGTGTCCATCTATTAAAATTAATAAACATATGCGGGGGAAAAAAGTTCATCATAGAATAAAATACACCAAATAATAGTCTCCTACTACAATTGTCATCTACGCGCTTTCATGTTTTGATATAGAGACATAATAGAGTCATTAGTGATTATATCAAATACATCTTTCTCTATATAACAAACCAAACAATCATATAAATATGGGTCACCCATTCGATTGCGAAGTCTTATTTTTACTATCTTCATTGCTGAAAATGCTCTTTCTACGGTTGTTGTAGAGACTGGGAGTATCAATGCCAACTTTAATAGCCTAAACACCAATGGGTAAGTAATGTCGTTCTTCGTTTCCACCATCACTCTACAAAGATCATTGAGCCCTTTTAAGTCTTCAAAAGCTTCATTAGAGTCTACATCTACAACATAGTTAGCACGTTGGTGCTCAAGCGCATAATGTCATAATCAGAAAAATCATTTGGGTTAAATTCCGCTAATTTGACCAATTTAAATTGAACGAAAGCGCTAAATCGATCACATGGACTCAAACAAGCCACACAAGTAAGAAGTTCGGTGTCTGTCTCACCGAAGTGACGTCTAAGCTCTTCAAGATGCAATCTATAATGTGTAGAAAATCTCCACCCAATAATGAAAGTCATAAGTCCGCTCCTCAATATTACAGACGTGATTTCCTAGGAGAAACCCATTTTTCATCCATGTTTGGAACCGGAATGTCATATTTCTCACAAAAAACATGTGTCTTATCCGAAATAGAGTCTCATCCATCATTTCTCAATGATTGCAATGATTTCTTGGTGACTTGCACAAGTTTCATGGCATTAGCAATATTTTGATCCTTTCGTTGCAAAACTTCCGATAAGTCATTTGTGATCCCCATAATAGTCAACATCAATTGTAGAGCGAAAGCAAAATCAAATGAATACAAGTAAGTTAACCACGAACGCGCATCATTCCTAATGGTTGAGCTCTCCCCTTCAATTTCAATAAAGTTAAGCACATCCATTATAGAATCAAACATGCGATCAACATTCGTCAATGATTTGTAATGAGATCCCCAACGTGTTTCACCGGCCTTTAAAGGAGCAAGTTCTTGATTTAACCCACGCCCACTTTGAATTTCGCCATCACTCAATGCCTCCTTAACTATCTTCACTTGTTTTTGACGCAAAAGATCACGTCACGTACAAGAAGATCCAACCACATTTAAAACTTGACCAACTTTGTCAAAAAGCTTTCCAAGCATAATTGTTGTCCCTTGCAAGAGCAACCAATGTAAGTTGAAGTTGATGAGAAAAACAATTAATAGAGTAAGCACTTTTATTCTCATTCAAAATCAAAGCCTTAAGCCCATTAAATTCAGCTTGCATATTGTTTTCCCCATCATAACGTTGAGCACGCACCTTTGATAAACTTAAGCTATGTTTTGCCAACAAAGAGTCAATTGTGACTTTCAACGATGAAGAACAAGTGTTTTCAACATGCATAATCCCAACAAACCGCTCCTTTATGATCCCCATTTTATCCATATAACGAAAAACAACACCTATTTGCTCTTTCGAGATACATCTCCGGACTCATCAACTAATAAACCAAATACATTATCTTGAAACTCTTCCATAATAGCATTTAGTGTTTCTTTAGCGACGGCATTCACAATGTCTTTTTGAATAAAATGTGACAAACATGTATCATGTTTAGGAGCATTGTTCAACACAACATTAGCTATCGTTTCATTCAAATTTGAAGCAAACTTCACAAGTTCAAGGAAATTCCCTCTATTTTCTGAACTCTTAGATTCATCATGACCACGAAAAGGTAAGCCTTGACGCAACAAGTTTCTTGAGCAAGTAATGTAAGTATCTAAACGAAGTCGATATTTCTTTCTAGTTTCTTCATCATGTCTATCAAAGGCAACTTTAATGGAATGTTTTGGTCTCCTTAAATTTTCATAATTGTTCAAAGTTTGATTATGAGCACTATTACATCCACCAATGTGAGTCCGAAATGACTTAACTTTATTCCAAGTTCGGAATCCCTCCTTAACAAAGTCCCTACATCGATTTTCTCTCAAAGGAGCAATCAAATAGCAACATAAACAAAACGCAACATCTTTTTGTATGTTATATTCCAACCAAGTCCCATAATAATTAAACCACATTAGATTAAACCGACGAGACCTTCCTCCATTACTTTTTGCGAAACTTATGATTACGAGGTTGGATTGGTCTATTAGTTATATAATATCTTCTAATTTCATCTTGAAGATTAGGATATTCCATAATCATCTTTCTCTTCCCGGGATCCATTGGAAGAGTATTAAAATTAAATTATTTCTCTCTAGAAGTATCACCCTCGGTTCCTTCATTAATGTCCTCCCTTTTTCGGGTTCTTTCCTCTTCAAGTATCGTAAAATAGAATTGTCTCGACCCATACTAAACTGGACAAAGGGAAAAAACTAAAAAATTCAACACAAACCCCGGAAACACAATCGCACCAATCACAACTACACATAACTTGTATGGCTTTCATTATCCAAATCACGCTTTGAGCACTGCAGAGCATAAATGTGGACTAATTGAATTAAATCATGAATAAATGTGGAGGACAAATCACAATATTACGGCATCTGGAGTATAAATGTGGACTAATAGTACAAATCACAATCAAACAAAACAACTAATTAACAAAATAACAAAACAACTAATTGAATTATGAATAAAACATAATAAAATTAAAAATAACAAATCAACTAATTGAATCATGAATTTTAATTCGGATCATAATGCACTCGCAGATGAACAAATTTCTTTCCTCCTCCCATAGTTTTTTTTTCAGTTCATAGCAAACACAAATTACAATTCACATCTATTTATAATGAATCATGAATTTTAAAGTCTAATTGAGGCTGAATTTTAAAGACTAAAATTGAGAGTGTACCTAAATATAAAAAACTTAGGGTTTAACTTCAAATTGAGGGTTGGCTAAGGTGTTAGAGTCGCCGGTGTGCTTGTGGTGTAGGTGGACCGTACACCGCTTGCTGGCCGGAGATCAAGAAGGAGCACCAACCGCCGCAGCGAGGTAAAGAGGACATCGAGGAAGAACGGTGGAGCCATCGTCGTGAAGTTGAAAGCGAGAGAAGGCGAAAGCAGCAAGCGTGGTAGAGCAACGACGGTAGAGTGAGACCGACGAGAGCAAAGATTAGAAAGAGCGAGAGAGGAACCACCGGAGGGGACGGAGGAGCCACCGAAGCGGAGATACGAGAGCGTGAGAGAGGAACCACGGGGAGAGACAGAGTATTGAGGGCGAGGGCACGCGGAATTGAGAGACCAAGGAGTGGAGAGAAGGAGAGAGAGCCGAGACAGGACGAGAGGGTCTCACAAAGTCACGGGCCGATCATCCGGGGTGTCCAGTTTTTTGGGCCAAAGTTAGGAGTGTCCACTTACCAACTTTTCTAATTTTCTTAATTCCGATACATGTGCTGCTTAAATTTTTTTTTTAGGCATGGACACCCTTGGCCTGTACATGCCTCCGCCCTGCTATGATTAAGAGATAGAGTCACGGTTTGAAGTTATTTATAATTAACTTCTATTGTCTATAACCTCTTGAGGATGATCGAAAAGTGTAAGAAGAAAAGTGATTTTCTTTTTGCGCAAAGGTAGGTAAGAATGGATAAATCATCATGTTCAACCTATAATTTTTTTTATATATAAAAAAAATGAGATCTCATTATTGATATATGTGTATTTTTAAGGGTTCGTATAATATTTGACTCAATGATGTTTTAGTAGGTTACATGTAGATATTTATCTAGACGTCAATTATATTCAATTAGGATTGAGATTGTAGAGAGTTATGAGTTATAAGTTTGACATTCTTTTATTGATTGAATGTACTTTATATTGTAATATTAATTTGTAACATAATGATATTTACTCGTCATCTATATGTCATCTAATTCAATAAATACCAATCATATATTATTCATTTTCCTACTAAAATTTGTCTTTTGATACCTAAAAATATTATCACACTTGTTCCTAAAATTATATGAGTGAAGTTTATTTAAATTGTTTAATTCTTATAGGGGCATGACTTCTTAATGTTCCAAATCACAAGTGTAATCTTAAAACTTTGATAATATTTTTTTAATATTCTTTTTTATTATTTTAGATTCTTTATTTATTCTTTAGAAATTTAGAATGATTGAAAGATGAATGTGTGTTGGACTCTAATGATTTTTATGTGTTGGGTTCCGATAAATTTGTTGAGTCATGAAAGCGTTTTTCCATGAGGGGATTACACGTAGAAGAATATTGTTGAAGATGAAATCATTTAATAAAATCAAATGATCGGGAAAAAGAAACTCACAAGTACAACATTGCTCTATGATTCAATAATTTCTTAAGGTATACGTAGTATAACATTGCTCCAGTGTATAGCACGAGTCCGGACTAGTTAGTTAAATATGGACATTCTTCTTAGGACAGAGGTAGTAAAAATATTGCATTATCATTAGTATTTCAAAGTGTGTTGTTTAATTGGAAAGGAAAATATATGGAAAAAATATTACATATACTCAACTTACATTAGGGTTAATGCAATGGTCTTTTCTTTAGGGTTGTTAAAATGGTATAGTTTGTGGGTGAGTGTGAGTGTGAACGAGTGTTGTTCGATGTTTATTTTTTCGGTTTGTTCTTTTTAGTTGGTTCAAATGGTACGATTTGTGGTTGAGTGTTAATTTTTTTAAGGAACTATGGTTGAGTGTGGTTAAGAATTGATTTTTGGTAATTCAAGGAGTGGGTGAGATTTTTTAAGTGTAGATTTTTTTAAAACATATATGATTGAATGTGGTTGAAAGTTGTTAAGTGTAGTTGAATATAGATTTTTTTACTAGTAACACAAACGAACATGCCAAAAGTGTAATACACGTAATTTTATTTTGGTTAATTATATGAGTTAAATTAATTAAATAGCATTAATTAAGTAAAGTAGGTCGGTTAATTAATTATATACATGATTATATTTGAGTACTTGATATTTTTCTGTGTATATTAATGTTGAACAAAATTGATGAAGAAAAATTATCAAATTAGGAATTTGGACCCGAGATTGACTTATATTAATGAGCGTGATAAATTCAACTAAAATCCAATCTATTAACTTATTAACTCATAATTTGGATTATTCTTATTTTATTAAGATTAGGAAGGGAGACTTTGGGTCCAATAGGGAGGGGCACTAACCAATATAACAATATTGGAGATGGGAGTATGTACTCTCACGCCGACGTGGGTAAGAATTTAATATCCGTAATTTTTTAAAATTAATAGAGTTATTTTAGATATTAACTACCTAATTTGAGTATCGTTAGGATTCCCCCACGTTGTTTCCAAAACCTGCTTTCCCAGAATTCTATCACTTCAAACTCTTCAACTTCCCTCGCAATTTTTCTCTCGCATGGTTCCTCTCGCAGGTTTATCTCACCGTTTTCCAGTCGTGCCCATTGAAGAAAAAGAAGAAGAGACCGTCATTGTCTTTCGGTCGTCGGTTAGAAGAAGAAACCGCCGTCATTTTCCAGTTGCTTTTCTCTAATACTCATTTAACAAACTGTCCGCCATTTCCAGTCGTGCCTATTGAAGAAGAAGAACAGAAGAAAACAAAACCATTAGAAAAAAAGAAGAAGAAAACAATGACGAATAAGAAAACGACGAAGAAGTAAGCAATAAATCACACAAGTTGGTTGTTTTTTTCTTCTTGTGATAATTTGTTATGGAGGAAGCAAGCAAAATGAAAACATTATGTTACATAAGAAAAAACGTACATTCTATTTCGTAGTAAATTATATTACAATTTTAGTAAACTTGCACATATAAACTAAGTCAAACTATTCAACTTTAGTGAATTTGCACCTGAAAAAGGTAGTCAAACTATTTGTTAAGATGTACTCATCCCTAAAAATTAAAAATAAGATCCCAATTGAATATATTTGTAACATCACAAGAAGCAAGCTAGCAAAATTCACATTGAAATATGTAAAACATGCCAAGTTATTTGTTCGTTGAAATATGTTGATTATATTTACGTTGAATTTGCACGTTGAAACTATTTGTACGTTGTTCATTATAATGGAATAAGATCCCAATTGAATTTGTACGTTGAAATACGTTGATTATATTTACATTGATATCAAGCTATTTGTTTAGGGATATTAAATTATGTGTTTGTCAAATTATTTGTTCAATGACGTCAAACTATTTTTTCAAGGACATCAAATTTCGATTATATTTACGTGGATTTCGTGATATTTTGCATTTGTTAATATGAGTATATTATATTTATTCATAGATAGTGTTTATTTGTTAACTGAAATCGAATGGTGTAACAACCCAAACTTTAAGAAAACGTATTATGTCTAAATACGATCAATTATAATAAGTGTGTGCATTTCAATTGCAAAATATTTTTGTATTATATATATATGTATATCAAAGTTTTCTTGCAGGACCCGGATACGAACAACGACGACAAATGACCGATAATTTTAGAAATATTTTTGCAAAATGTTAATTTCAATATATTATCTAAATACTTGTATACACATAAGCCATATTTAATTCCTAAACTAAATCATAAATAAATTCTCATAAATTCAAACTTTAAATATATATACACATACATAACTAATGACAAATTAGTACAACTTATATACAAATAATCAAATATCCAAACATCAAATCCTAAGGAATAACTTGCTAATGAAACCAACCTAATTTAAGTATAGGCAATCATATATGTTAAAGCATATTAGGTTATAACAATAAAGCTATAATATTAACAAAACCAATAATAAAACTACAAATAGCAAAAATAATAATAATTATAATTATAAAAATAATAAATAAAAATAATAATAATAGATAAGTTTAATGATAGTGCTGAAGATAATCATAAAAATTAATAATAATAATTTTGTATAAACATGAAATTGGGGTCAAATGGAGGCTTGACACCCCTAATTACACTAAGCATACCTTGTTAATTAACAAATCACTCATTGAGCATGGAATCCTACCAATTGTCAATCATAAACTCAACTAAATGCCAGCAAAACCATGCAGATAAGGATCAAAATTAGTATAAATAGGATTGATAAAATCAGAAAAATTAACCCCGAAAATCTGTTCTAGCCATTTTCTATCTCCTCCCTCACCTGCCCAACACCGCCACTTCGGCCACCTCCACAGCCGCCCATCGGCCCTTTTAGCCGGCCACCTCCAACCAGAACCCTTCAACACCTTGCACTGAATCCATAGCCACCTTCAGGCCGACCAACCGACCACCTCATCGCCGGAAACGCAAGCCAAAATCACCATAATCACCAACTTCCACCATCATCCCTCGCACTTTCACCACCACCTTCAGCCTCTGTCAACAACCACCACGGGCTCCAACCACCGCCTGTCACCCGCGGCCAGCCCCATCTACCACCTATCTCCGACCTACATGCCGCCTATCACCGCCACCTCAGCCACCAAGCACACACTTTCTCTCTCCCTTTTATGCCCTAAAAACCCACCTTCCTTAAAAACCTAGCCACCACCAGCCACCATCACTGCCGCCAAGGCACCGCCCTGCCACCAGCACCACCTCTGCCACTTGTACGCCACCCTGCGCCACCATGCCACCACCAGCTTCTCATATCAATCACTACCACCCTTGCTTCTATTCACTCTTTTAAGGTAAAACCCTAACCATAAATTATAATAACTTAATTAAATAAATTAAATTAAATCTAAAATTTGCAGAAAATATAATCATGTTAGCAAAGAAAGAAATTTAATTATACATGCATACTTTAGTTTAAATAATCTTGTTAAAAGTTATGGGTAAATAAATTTAGAAAAAAATAAAAATGATATAATAAGGTTAAGAAGTTCATTATATGCTTATTAATAAACAAAATATTGGCCTAACTATGACTTAGATGACTAATTAAAATTTCTAATGCATGCTTAATGAGTTAGTAAATAAGCTAGAAATAACATGATAAATAATGCATATTTTGATTGATAATAATAACTTATAAATTGTTAGTAAATAAGTTAATAGTGTTATAATGCATATTTAGATTCTATAATAACAATTCATAATAAAATAAACTATGTACATTCATACATAAAAATTAGAAATAAGGAAGTAAAGCATGAACAAAGACATAAATCATGTTAGAAATAGATCATAATAACTAAAGGTATAGGGTAGGTTATTATTAATAAACTTAATCAAGGAATATAAATCCTAAACAAAATCTTATTCTATTAACTCTTATTTAAGGTCATCAGTCAACATACATCGAGGGTCCTCCTCAAAGTTACAAGGAAAGGAATCAAGTTCAAATCATCAACCAATTTCAAGTTCATTAGGTACGTTCATTGATCGTGCCCTTCAATGTTTTATTTACAAATCAAGGTCCGATATGGCCGACATCAACAACAATAAAGAATCATTTTTAAACAGTATTTGTCATATAAAAGTGGACCCTCCCATCAATACTTCACCATTATTCAAAGTCGGTACACCGTAATCGTGCCGCACCAATTGGACTTCCCGATCGGTCCGGGTGTGTACACATGTAAGGGAAACCCGATGATCGCAAGGGTAACCACACAAATAATTAATTAGTAACATTTTTACATTATTCACTCCCCTCATTTATAAAATGAATTGAAATGTGCACGCTCAACTCAACTATTTATCAACCTTTATTTTATAGCATGATGATGGACGTATTGAGTTTCGGTTCACATTTCAAAAATATTTTCTTGTTTTGTTTTACGTAAGAATGTTGAAGCTAAAGCGAGGCTAAAACTTCGTTTGGGACTTAGAGGCTCGCAGTGGCAAGTTTGGGTATTAGTGGTCAAGTGTCGGGCTTTCGTTTATCAAGTTCAACGTGTACTTTTATGTATAATTATATAAGTTGTAGTTGCCTAGCTAGGTATAACCACGGGTAAAAATACACATAGATATATTTAGAGTCTTGCCTTTTCCTCCGGTAAGGGCGGCGGTAATGTCCCTCACCTTATTTCCATCTGCGTTAATCATCGGCTAGCGATTTATTTAGACTAAAACCGGTGATTACGGGTTTGAGGCGTTACAAATGGTTTGTTCATAGTTACCGTTTGTTAATATGTATGCCATCGTTGTTAAAGGATATTAAACTATTTGTTCAAGGATGTCGATTATTTATTCAAGGATGTCAAACTATTTGTTTAAGGATGTCAAACTATTTATTTATAACATAAAATGTAGTTGTTCATTCTCGGTAGATAATTTTTTTCATTATATATTGCTTAGTTGTTCATTTCTAAATATTCATTTGCTTATTCAACATATTGTATATTCGTTCATTAGGTATTTGAATATTTCGATGTGGCCATAATGTTTATTTGTTTATTATAATAGAATAGTTTATTCATTATTTGAATTGTTTTATTCACGAATATAGTTTATTAATTGTTAATGGCGCTAATTTCTTAATTTTTATTTGTAGTAGAGAAGGAATTTCAAAAACAAAAATCGAGCCTACCGACATTGAAATTGTCGAGTAGGGACTTGTGTGCAATTGAAGAAGATTGCAATGAGGAGCAACAATTGTATTTAAGAAAGCTCTTTATCCTTCAAAAAGTAAGAAACTTCATAAGGATGACAAGTCAAGGAAACAGGTGCATTTTACATCAAAAAAGATAAAATAAACCCACTAAATAAACAAGTGAAGCGAAGTAAACAAGCTATAAAACATAAAAAATGGGCAATCAAACAAACAAAAGAGTGAAATAGAAATTTGCACCATAGAATGTCTTCTTAAAAGTTGGTGTACCTAATTAAGAGCTTAGATTATCCCCAGGTGGGAAGCTGCCATGAAAACCGAATTTAGGGGTTTTTTATCGGTTAAACTATCATTTGAGCGAGCAGTAGATCTAACTAGATCAATGGCAATGATTCAAATTCATAGTGTCTTGGCAAGAAGAACCAATACCTACATAAATTGAATATTATTTAACTATTTTGATATACAAATAGATGCAATGTACTAGTTAACCAAATAACATTTGCTTATTAATAAGAAATCGACAATTTGTTCATTTATATAGTACAATTTGTTCATACTAATCTACTTGTTTATTCATTCAAGTGATGTATTTTGTTCATTTGTATCCTACAATTTGTTAATTTGTATATTACAATTTATTTGTACTATTCTACTTGCTTATTCATAAGAAATCGACAATTTGTTTATTTGTATATTTCAATTTGTTCATACTATTCTACTTGTTTGTTCATTCAATTGATACATTTTATTAATTGTAAGGATAAATTTGTTCATTCACACAATATATTTGTTCATGGTATTATACTTGATTGTTCAACGAAATAACATATTTGTTCACTCGAAGTAAATGCATTGTAAACTCACAATATATTTGATAAAAATTACACTCGATCATTATAAAAAAAAATCACATTAACTGAATAACAATTATCAAAGAACAATTTGAACATACTTGTGTGAACAAATATTTAAAAATTTATAAACAATTTAACATTATCAATAATAACTCCGGAGTTTCTTTTGCATGGAATAAAGTAAATTTAATATAAAAAATAAAATTGATAATTGCTTTGAATAGAACATGAAAAATGTTGTATTCAACGGGTGAGTTTAATTTAATTTAATTTTAATTTTTTATCCAAGAAATTATGATATAATAGAGTTGGTTATAAAGAAATAATTTTTTTAATTTTAATAAATAATAATTTAAAATTAAAAAATAATTAATAATATGGCAACCGCTAACCATTACTCGGTGGAAAGTAGGGATGAGCATGAGTCGGTTCGGTTCGGTTCGGGGTTATGGTTCGATTAACCGGACTTTTCGTTGGGAAAAATGTGAACCGAAATCGTAATCGGATAAAGCGATTAACCGGATATCGGTTAACCGAATTTTTGGTTCGGTTCACCGGTTCACCGAACCGTTAGATAAAGTTTCTTAATGTTTATTTTTTATATTTTTTTGAGGTGTAGCATATATATGCAATAGAAAAATGAACATAATTTTTAAGATATAGTAAGAATATCTAATTTGGAACATGAACATATATGTCTATTTAAAAAATGAAGATTTTCTTTAAAAAATAAAATAAAAATTGAAGTTAATAGAACTTCGGTTTTCCTAATGCACTTGGCCCCCTCCTCCTCCCCTCTCGCCATCGCCCCCTCTCCTCCCCCTCCCCTCCCTTTGCTGCATCGCCCACCCCCTCCCTCTCGCCATCTGCTCCCCAACCGCACTACCCCAGTCATAACAAAAAAACCCACATATTTAACTTTATATTAAAAAAAAATTATCGATTCTGTTCGGTTAACCGGCAATTTTAAAATTGTAAACCGGATATCGGTTAATAGAATATTTTAATCGGTTCGATTAATCGAAAGATCGTTTCGATTTTACCAATTTTTCGATTCGGTTCATCGGTTCGGATTTTTTGCTCGCCCCTAGTGGAGAGGAGCTGGGAGGGGAGGGGAAGGGGAGCAGAGCAAAGAGAAGGGAAAAGCGAGACACAGAGAGACAGGGAAAGGAACCGGGAAAGGGAAAGAGAACGAGCGAGAGTGAGAGGTCAGGAACACCAGCAAGAGGGCGAGAAGCCGCCGAAAGGGGAACGGCGATCGGGGAAGAAGAACCGGCGAGCGAAACGAGAGGGAGCAAGGGAGCGAGAACCAAAAACAGCGAGAGAGAACGAGGGCTCGGAAGGACAGAGAGGGAGACGACGAGCAAGTGAAAAAGCGGTGGCCGCGAGTAGGAAGCAGCGGCGGGCGAGGGTGAACGGACGAGTGAGACGAGAGAGGGCAAGAGATTGAGCAAAGGGACAAAGCAAAAGGGCCGGAGAGGCAGCGACAGAGAGGAGGAAAGCAAGGGCCCGAATCGACTTCATCCAATCAAATACTCAAACCCTAAAATTTGAGGTGGGTAATTCAACTTGTGAATTAATGGAATTATTGAATTGACTTAGTGTGTGAATTTATTCCCCTTTTGGTTGAAGTTTATAGTTTCGAATTTATCATGTTTGTGATTAAATACAAGTTTGGAAGTATATTGAGTAGTTCGATTGTTTGATATAGTGGAATGAATTAGTTCGATTGTTTGATATAGTGGAATGAGTTAACCGTGAAATATCAGTAAATTGAGGAATAGAATTACTTGGATTGATTATGTGAAATTGACCTTGGAGTAACTTGAAATGGGAATTTATTGGTTAGACGAAGGAAATCGCGAAATTGAATCAAATGTAGGGGATATTAGCTGTTTATGGTTATTGTGGTTTATTGGAAATTAGATTAGTGAATTAACAAGTTAGGGAGACGTAATATGAGAATTTGAAGCAAATATATCGAATTATCACGAGTTGTGAATCTTTGGGTTGAAAATGGTAATGACTTGTGGTTATTGTGGCTGAGTGGTTTCTGAGTTGTATTGAACTTAGACTATTGAGAAATGATGTGTGGAGTATAGAAAAGGAACGTGAATTTGGAGTATAGAGGTTCAAAATAAATTTTGAAACCCCAAGTTATTATAATGGTAATCATGTGGCGTTTAATGTGTGATTTAATGGAGAAGTATTACTAAAGGAGCTTAAATGCGAGATAAGAGGAAAAGAGAAGCTACAGATTCGAGTATATTAAGTATTCATATGATATTATGGTGAATTCGATTGTCATGCTAGGAATACGCAAAGAAAGTGCTAAGTCCGCGTGATTAAACTTGAATGTGACTTTGGATAGTCAATTCGTTTTCAAGTGGTTAGTTCGAAACGAGTTTTGTTTACGCAAAACGATTCTTGAGTATGATTTCTTTATATCTGCTTTTCAAACGTGGAAACGCATTCCTAAGAAGTGAAACCGATTTGAGAAGCTAAATTTGGAGGGGTGACACGTGGTGCTATGCCTTTTAGTGTGTTAAACTAATTTGAGAATGCTATCCGAAAAAACTTAATGAATGTATTTACATTGGTTTGGATTAAGTGGGCTGGGACCGTTTAGCTCGGTGGAAGGGTTCTAACCGGGATCTTCATAGTGAAGATGGTCGCCGACCGAAACTTCGCGGGAAGGGTTCTAACCGGGATCCTCATCGGTGAGGATGCCCGATCGGAAACTTCGAGGGAAGGGGTCCTGGTGTATCGGATGCCCGATCGGAAACTTCCTAGAGATAGGTCCCGGAGCCAAAGTCGGGGTCGCCCCAAGAGAAAATGTATCTCTTAGTTCAACTGTAGCCTAGAATGTTGATTCAGATCCAATGAGTTCTTAATGATTTTGAAAACCTGTTTTAAATGATTGAAATGTGATAATGAGAAGTTGTAGTGAAAAGAGACTCATGTTTCGAGCGACAAGTGCAGAACCTTGTTTGAGAAAATGTTGAAATGTGATTTCGGTGTTAACTGCGCGGATTTGTGTACGTATTCACCTAGTAAGATAGTTCGGAAATGTGAGAATAGTTGCTTGAGTGACTTGATGAGAACATGTTATGTTTAAAATGGAAGTTCAGAATTATGGAACGAAAGTTATGATATGGTTTGTCATATGCGAATGAAGTATGAATATTATAATTTTGGGATAGGATTACCCATCGAGCTTGTGGTTTGCTCACCCTTTTCTCTTCCCTTACCATATTCTTTAAGGTAGGGTGGTGAGTCCCGTACTTTAGCATATCTTGGACTCTTATGTGTCTGTGTGCGTGCTGATGCTAGTTCTAAGTGACCCAAACTTGTTGAACATGCATTTTGTGTATTGTAATTATTGTAACCTTTAAATTAGTTCATATGATTGTGTAAGTCGGGTCATAGATCACCTGGTTAGTTTTTTAAGTTTAACGCATATTGGTTGGACTCCGACATGTGACCGATGAGTGCTCGTTGAGTTATATTGTGATTTTTGTATATGTTTCTAAGGCTTTAAGTCAAGGGGATAGACTATATTACAAATGGAACTTTGCTGAAATTTTTAGAAAATTTTCAACTAAAATAGACAATCACCTTTATTACCGTTAAATGGAAGCTAGAAAATCAAACCAACACTTTAATTAGCCTTGGGAGTTCCTTTTGAGGAACTCGGCGATGTAATACTCTTAGGGTGGGTTTCGGGGTGTTACACTAAGCCTGGTTCCCCCAGCAAAAAAAAAAAAACTTCCTTTTGCCTCAAAACCGGCCACGATCTTTCCACTCTTACCTATCAATTGGAGCTAGTGACGACAATTTTTCTGGTCGTCGACTCCAATCAATCAGCCACTTCTTTTCCCGATTGTAGTTTAGTTTCATCTTTCATTCTCGTTTTCGTCTCTATGGATTTTTGTTTTGTGTATTCATGTTATCTTTTATTCATCTTGTCTTAGCCTTAGAACTTGATTATTACCAATCTTTGCCAATTGGTTCATCAAGTTGGTGTTTCCTGTGAATTCCGTGAGTTTGGTGTAGGTATTTGGCTTAACCAGATTTCCACGGGGTTGTTCGATTCATATGACTAGGTGTGTTTGCTATTTACTTCTTTCTCTTGGTGTTTGGTTTGTTGATGGAAGGGTTTTTCGTTAGATTTATGTTCCTAATTCATTGAAATTTGCATCTAAGAGTTGTTCTTCTAAATTCTATTAAAGGATTTTGCTTGTGTGAGTCGAACTCGACTGATTTTGGGTTTCTTGTTTTTGTAGAATGTAGAGTCTTTTCCATAGCTATTCAGCTGTGTCTTCTTTATCTTTTGGGTTCCCGGTTGCCTTTTGGATTGATAAGAGATGTTGTGTCATGTGAACTAGTTCATAGTGAGATATAGATACTAACTTTGAAAATAATGTCTCTAGTCTAATTAGCTCGTGATTAAGAGATAAATTGGATGAAAGCATCTCAAAACGTCTTGAGATTATGGACCATCCTATACAAGCGATCCGAGAAGTATATGCCTTGAAAGGTACTGGGAATCTTCTCTTTAAAAATCAAGAGTTCCTAAAAGGCCATTGCTTGATATGAACGTGCTATCCAATTTTTTAATGTTGGTGTACCTTTGTGTGCCCAAGATGCAAACCTAATGTCTAAGCTTGGAGTTACCCTTAACTCAAATCTAGCAGTATGGTTGAAGCTTAAAAAGTTTGAGGAGGCGAAGTTTGAGGTGACAAAGCTTCATTGTGATTGACCTTAAAGTTTTGTGCCTATAATGTTAAGGCCTGGTATCAATGTGGTGCAACATTTTTTAACTTGAGTTTAGTAGAGGATGTCGAACTAATTTGAAAATTGCACCAACATTTGAGCTAAGGAAAAAATTGTTGCTAATGAGTTAAAAAAGCCGGAAGATAGACATGGTATCAAGATTTCTAATGCTCCCTCAACTATATGCTTCGAAGGTCCATCTTGATAAAGATGGACAAGAAGTTTGTTGAACAAGATAATAAGGTAAGTTTAGCAGAGACTATGGACACCTTGTAGATGAAAATGGAAGTAGATGTAAACTCGGAGATTCATGTTTTACTCCACAAGCTCGTCATTGTGATACAAGAGCAACAAATGGTGATCTGCGAAGTATGTCACCTAATTGTATGGAGTTTCATTCAAATACATTAATGGCTAAGGGATCAAAGGCTATGCCTTCGTTATTTTAACCAGTAAGGTGGGGCCCATTCAAAGTAAAGAATTCATATGATAGGTGCCATGGATGGAAGTGAAAATCTTTCCACAATTAGTTATTTAACCGAACAGAGGTCTTTCAATAATGATTGCAATAATACCAGTTGTTCCGAAAGTATGAATAACTCCGGTAAGAAGTCTAAACTCTTTGTTGAGGTGTTCTTGGGAGTTCATCCCCATGTGGCAGTAATAGGTCATGCTTGAGATGTTAATTTAACTTACAATTTCTCTGCTAGCAGGTGGTGTCAAGATAGGGAATGAAGTTTTTATCCGTCGTTTAAGAGGGTCATCTTATAGTATTAAAATTTTCTGACTTGCAAAACTCTTGCAAGCGGACAAGAACCGAGCTATGTGCTTCCTTCGTGCATGACCTATGTGAAAGTTAAGACATTTATTCATAAAGAGTAAGTCATGGATACAAACAATTTAATTGTCTCATGAGTGACCAAGTAGAGGCACAAGATGTTGGTATATACCTATTTATTAGGCTTCAAGATTTGTAGAGTCTTGTTAGTATCCCTATTCTTCTTCCTCAAAGTCCCTCAACCGTTGGTTATGCCCTTACTTATTGGGTCTCACAATTTGCATTGGGAATTGAAAGTTATTCCCTAAAACCTCCATAACATCCTCAATCACTTGTACTTTTTGAGGATGTTACGGAAGTTTTAGGGAATAACTTTCAATTCCCAACGCAAATTGTGAGACCCAATAAGCAAGGGCATAACCAAAGGTTGCAGGACTTTCAAGGGAAGAAGAATAGGATACTAACTAGACTCTACAAATCTTGAAGCCTAATAAGTAGGGACATAAGCCTATTCTTATTCTTTTTGAGGATGTTACGGAGGTTTTAGGGAATAACTTTCAATTCCCAACGCAAATTGTGAGACCCAGTAAGCAAGGGCATAACCAAAGGTTGCAGGACTTTCAAGAGAAGAAGAATAGGGATACTAACAAGACTCTGCAAATCTTGAAGCCTAATAAGTAGGGACATAAGCCAAAGTTAGAGGCCTTTCAAGGAAAAAGAATAGGGATACTTGCAACAATGGAGAAGCTATAGATACCAATGACAACATTGTTTTGTTTCACACTAACCTACATGTTTGGTGCAAGAAGGTCACCTCAAATCGTTGCTTAAATAATTTTACTAAAATAATGGAAGTAGAATTCAACCCCTATTTTCTGTTTGTAATTTCTTTCTTTATTTTAGTTATCCTTTCATCTATTCACTACTGTTGCCATCCACCAATATGAAAAACACATCTCAAGCAACCATAGCAGTCACTACAATTCTAATAACTCCATCTTGCTCCTTGATTATATTTTATATTTTCTTTTTTTCTTTAAAGAGAGATATATGTGGATTAGACGACAAAAGAAAAATTAAATCTGCGTTGCAGCTTGAAGGGCGATTATCATAGTATAAGCACCGGACAACATATATTTAAGGCTTTCACCCAATTAATCGACTATTTCACATTTGTTAAGCAATCCGTCATGATGTATATCAACATCATACAAAGTGCCATCATGAATTTCGATTTAGAGTACTACTATGAATTTTCACTTGTCTTCATCTCTTACTCTGTTATTCAAAGCCATTGAGTTATTAATTTTGGTTGAGGTTGGCATCTGGTTATGTAAAAACTAAGTTAGACCAAACTGTGATTTTTTTTCAATTTTTTTGTTATAAAAACCGTATGAAGAAATTACAGCCCATGCCTTGCACATGGGCCAGGCATACTAGTTAATTTTTTTTTATCACCCATATTAAGGGATGGAGTGCAGGTCGGGTCCGACTGGACCCGGACTCATTTAACTTTTTAAACTTGGACCCAGATCCGACCCGAACCCGGCGGGTCTGCAAAATTTGGACTCGGACCCGGACCCGACGGGTCCACGGGTCTTAAACGGGTCTAGTATATTTTTATCATAAATAAATTTAAAAATTAGTATTTTGTGCATATAACCTATTTAGCATTATACTAACCTATCTATCAACCAACCTATTGTACAAACCAAATATTTAGTTCATACAAACCAAATAAACCAATACATTAAACACAAAATTCATCAAAGTTTGACACAACCAAAATTCAAAGTTCATCAAAGCTTAACAACAAAAAGTCCATCAAAGTTTAACACAAAGTTTAAAAGAGTTCAAGTTCAACACAAAATCCATCAAAGTGGCACCATAAGCATCTTCAATCCATCAAACCGCTTCAAGAGTTTGGCTTCAAAGGTGTATGCTACCATCCGTTTCGGTGTATGCGTCAAGATCCTAAAATGTGAAAAGATAGATTATAACTTAGTTTCAATAAAATATAACTAAAAATATATTGAACTCCGGAGACGGGAGGGGCCGGAGAGAGGACGGACCGGACAGATCGAACTCCGGCCGGCGGTTGCGCCTGGGAGCTGCGAGTGCGAGGTCGAAGCGAGAGGATGGGGTGGGGGTGGGGACGGAAGCTGCGCCTGTGTGAGAGGGGAGGGAGAGAAGTTGAGAACGAAGGGTTTCCTTTTCAAATTGCATTATTAATTTGAGGTCTGCTGTGAAAATTTAAAAAAAATAAATTCAATATCCGAGTCCGAGTCGGATCTAGGTCGAGTCCTGGTCCGATTTTTCGAGACCGGACCGGACCAAACAGTGTAGATCCAGCACCCGACCCGAATTCACCGGTCTAATTTTTTGGACCAGACCCGATTAAATAGGTCGGGTCCGACGGGTCTGAGTCGGGTTCAGGACCCATTGCCATCCCTATCCACATTAGTTATTTTCTTAAAATAAAGGAAAAGAGTTAAGATTCATTTTATTTTGGTTGGCAGAGTTTTTTGTTTTTGGTTTTCGGAAATAACTCCCGTCCGCCATATGCAGCACCATCCTACCGTCACAGCACCCCATTCACCGGCTTTCTGCCGCCGCAGCTGTCACCACCGACTCCCTCTACCGGAAAATCTACCGCCCAGACATCCTACACGGTGACGGTTATCTATTGTAACGTTCCTCACTGTTTTTGTCTTACCCATAGCCTGAAGACCTTTTCCCGTCCTCTCTCCAAGTCCGTACGCCAAGTGTTCGACGTTTTGCCCCTCTGAGAACATTCATATGAAAATGCTTTTCATAAGATCTCTTGTGCACAATCTGGAGATCTTAGGGTCAAATGCATCTCGAAAGTCAAGTTACACATTAATGCAAGTCAAGCATAAAACAAGTGGAGGTAGAAAACCGAAGAAGAAGATATACTACAGGGTACATGAGCTTGACAAAGTTATGGACCTCCAGAAAAAACCCGCTTCAATTCTCCAGCTTAAGAACATAATCCAATCCCAAAAAAACAAATCCATTCTCCTGAGGGATCTCGAGAAGGAAGTTGGGTTTGTCCAGAAATGGAACTGTATGGCTATCATTGAAAAGTATCCTTCAATCTTTCATGTTACTGGTGGTAATAGAACTCCTGTTGCTGTTACACTTACAGAGAAGGCACAGAGGATAGCTGCTGAAGAAGATGAAGCCAAGATGCTTAAGGAGGCTATTCTGGTCAAGAACCTCAAAAAACTCTTAATGTTGACTGTTGATTGCAGGGTGCCGCTCGAAAAGCTTGAATTTATTGGAGCTGAATTGGGTTTACCGGGAGACTTTAAGAAGTCACTGATTCCGAAGTATCCAGAGTTCTTTTCAGTGAAAGATTTCAATGGAAAGGCGTATTTGCACTTGGAGAATTGGGAGTCTTCATTGGCAGTAACTGCCCGTGAGCAAAGAATAGCACTAGAAGGGTTGATCAAGGATGGAATGAATGGAAAGAAGGTTAGGATATCAAAAGATGGCAATTATTGTGGTCCTCATGCATTTCGTATTTGTTACCCAGCTGGTTTTAGGCCAAATACGAGTTACCTTGAGGAACTCCAGAGATGGCAGAGAATGGAATTCCCGTCCCCATACTTAAATGCAAGGAGGTTTGGCACTGCTGATCCGAAGTCTCGGAAAAGAGTGGTAGCAGTACTCCATGAGCTCCTCAGCTTGACCATTGAGAAGAGGATGACCTCAGTTCAAATGCATACTTTTCATTCTGAGTTGCACTTACCAGCTAGATTATTGCTTTGCTTAATTAAGCATCATGGTATCTTCTATATCACCAACAAGGGTGTGCGCAGTACTGTCTTTCTTAAGGAAGCATATGATGGTTCAAATTTGATTGAAAAGTGCCCTATACTGAGATTTAATGACAAATTTGTCGCGCTTATTGGGAGGAGGGACCCAAATTTCTCCGATGACATTAGTCAAAATAATTGAAACTTGTAGCATCTGTTTCCTAATCAATGCAAGTGGAAAATCAATATGCCTTTCAATCATACCTAATATGCTTTATCATGTCTTATCTTTGTTGGTCTTTTAAGTACTTACGAACTTGGATTGGCGTCGTACCACTTCAATTTCTTCAAATCTGGTATTAATAGTTGTCAAGGAAGGTAAATAAAGGGGCAGGTCGAGAGTCTGAATGGAGATCCTCAGTTGCATATCTGGTTTGAGAGGTAATATGTTACGGAGTAATGTAGAGACTAAAGGCCATAAGTTTCTCGAATAGTAAAATTTTTTCTCTTCTGAGCACAATGTTCTATATGTCTTGCAAAGTTGCAAGCTTGTTACTACTTTTAGGATTCCTGGTGGTCATCGTCCTTTTTTTTTTTTGAAGTTGCCAATGGTCTAGTGGTCTGTCAACTAATCGGCTTTTCTTTGGATGATTCCAATTGTAACATTTGTTGTAGTATAAATAGTAGTGCTAAAGGTCACAAAGTTATTCTTTTCTCGCGTCAAAATTCTTGGTTGATGATAAGTATTAAATATGCCATATCTTTTATTAGTTCACCAGTGCGTTGTGGTGATCTGCTTAGTTTTCCTGTTTGTTCATCTGTTGCTTTAGTTATCGTATATGTAGACACTGAAAGTGTCAAGTAGATTGATGAATAACGAATAAAGCTGAACGATTGTTCTTACTTCAGTAAGATACAACAGTTGTTGTATACTGTTTATTTGCATCTGCAGTACTTTTGACTTTCTACAACAGCTGAATAGGTATTTCATGTCGAAAAAAGTAACTTGTTCCTTAATTCCACCAATGCTGCTTTCCAACCCAGGGCTTTTCTGGAATTCACAGGTAAGCATTTGCTTACTAAGCCCTAGCTTCTTACGTCTTTCTTTCCGTTGAATTAGCATAAAGTGAGAAGATATTCGATTTTATCTTGTTTCAATTTTATTTATTATCCTTGATCCGGAAGTACTTTCCTTGGGCAGTACCTCTCAACAAGATTGATATAGAGAAATCTATTATCAGTTTTAGATCCTCTTAATCAATTCAGATGCCAGAAGATAAATGGAAAATCAGGCAGTTTAGGTATGAGATTCTGAGAATGTGTTGTTCATGGGCAAATTGCAGATATTCATTTTTAGTAGGGCTCTGATCTTAATTTTTTATTATTACTTAAATCAATAAGCACTAGGTTTATACCCCTTACAATGCAAGGGTATGATTCCAATCCCTTTTTTCCCCTAAATTTTGTTACTGTTATATAAAATTTGAAGACTATGCTATTCATATTAAAACATCTATTATTTTAAGTTCAAGTGTTCCTCGACGTACAGTTATGAAAGAGTCATATTTAAATATTATTTTCTTCATATCAGATATAATTCTCAAAGATAGTTAAAATATTGGGATTCCTTTGCATCCTTACTAAATAACAATCAGGATTAACAATATTAAATGCTTTCATTTCATGTTTACAATTGTTAATTTTTTATAAAAATTTTATAATTTCTTTTTCAATAATAATGTGTTGTTTACGGATTATTATTTAAGTTATTATATAAATGATCATTCATATTATATTAGCTTTTGGTTATTTGATAGCAACTTTGTTAATATGATTCAATATTTTTAACAAATTAATCTGTTTCTTACATGATAGAATCATATTTATGTTGTCATCTTGCGAGGTCATTAATTGTCTCCTTTTGGCATTCTACATGGCAGTCGTATGTGTCATTCATGCATGAGCTCTACCCACCTTTTAGTGTATGTGTGTGACATGTATATAGTTTTGACTGAGATTTTAGGAGGAGATAGAAGTTGTCCATTTGTAAATAGTTTATGGGTTGGTCTGTGTTTGCTAGCTAGCATTTTGTTTGTTAAAATTAATGGGCAAAATGAAGTTATTAACATAAATCCAGTGTTTGATGGCAGAAAATTTAGACCAGAGTGTTGATTCTCTCGACTTGCTTTCACCTCAATACTTGTTCTGGTGCTGCATTCATCTCTATTTTCTAAGCGGATAATTTTCTATTGTCAAGATATACTAATGAAACCTTTTGAGCTGAAGGCATATCCTGTTTTTAGTATGCTATGAAGCTCTTGTCATTTGTGATATCTCTGGGTTTAGTTTATTAATTTTTGAATAATTGTTTCCTATTTGGATTGTAAGAATAGCCTTTTGCTCATCATTTCATACTATTTTTCTCATTTTAAGCATGAAGCACCCCAAAATGAAGAAACTTATCTTCTTGAGGCTAAGAATGGGGAGCTATTTTCCTTATATGTTGATCATTCTAGGAATATTGTTATGTAGTTCAGGAGATTACATAATATGCATCTCTCTACTTTTTGGATGTTAAATTTCCATTGCATCCGAATTAATTGCTGAATATTATGGTAATTACTATCTTTTGAGGGCTTCATGTGGCTGATGCAGGTGTTTGAAGGGGCAAAAGTTTTTAGGCACAAGGGCTACAGTTGCTCTTGTTTGCTTTGGTTTCTACTGTATAGCTTGAGGATACCAGGGCGTTCTACTTGGTTCAGCAATGTGACTCTTCCATTTTGTGAGCAAGTGAAGTCTCTCACTCGTCAACAGACCTATGTTCTGCAATCCTTCAGTGACATTGTGAAAGGGAATTAGATGTAGGTAACTATGCCTTTACAATTTGAATTGCACCAAGATTATTTGAATTGAACCCTAAAATTGAGAAGCACTGCATGCCTACTACTCCACAGCAAAGAACTCTTAATAAAGCTTGCGTTTTTAAATTGCTTTGAAAATTAATGAATATAAGAGGTTTGTTCTGTCTATATTCAAAAGTGCCATCTTAAAAGCAGGACATCTGGAATTCCCAAAACAAAGGTACATACTCTAGGGCTCGGAAACAAATTCTCATATTGAGGGATCATCTGGTTGGATCTCTAGGAGGCATGATGAATGTTACTGAGTTGTGTAATAAATGTACTAGTGGTTACAGATTCTCTATTCGCAAAGCATATAATTTGATCAGAGGAGAAATTAAAGGTGGTAGAATTTGCCTGCTTTACAGAGCAAGCATGCGTGGCTTGGGTTGCTAATTGGTATACATGATAGGCTTTTGACCGAGGCAAGAGCTGCCACTTTATTCAGCGATCCTGTTGGTGTCTTCCAATTGTGCAACAAGGAGTTTGAGAATACTAACATTTTTATAAAAAAATGTGAGTATGCTCACAAGACATGGTTTGATACTTTGAGCTGGTTGGGACTTTCTTCCTGGAACTAGTCAATTAAGCATGAGGTGGTTTATCAAGTATATAAACAGTAAGAATGCCATATCTGGATTATGCGGAACAACATTGTGTGCTTCAATTTTGAAATTTGGAGGTCCAGGTATAACTTAAGCATCAGTAACAAAAATTTGAGGTGGATTCAGTTATCAATAGGATTAAATATGTTGCTTAAGTGCTAGTAGGGGCTGATGTCTTTCTCCTGCCTGGGTATGGCTGGGGTGGCTGGGGTGCTGGGCTTAGACTGTAGCTCTTTCTTGTAATAATATATCACCCCTTTTGGAGTTATAAAATATCTTACCTTCAGCCCCCCAAAAAAAAAAAAGGTAGAACCTAATTTGGTGAGACATTTGCTTTATATTATTACCCGAAGCTTAAATAGTCTGATTGGGATTAGATGCTTGCTGTATGCCACTTCATTTAGACAGGCTGACTTTAAACTCATGTATTACAGGTAGCAAATAGGATTAAATAGAAATATCAAAACAGGTTTGTATAAGATGCAGTACTCCAAGAGTCTTATTTAGTGTTAAACGATGGCTTAGAGTATGATACCTTAGATGCCTGAATTTACATAAAGAAATCTCAGGAACTGAACAATTTCTGTGGATTATCCCATTGGTTCCTATCCTATGAGATATTGTATGTTTCCAGACATTTCCTTTTTGTAAATATTTGAATGCTTTATCTGCTAGAAGATGAAATGTGACTGCGAGTTTGGTAAGATGCTCAAGCGTTATAGAGTTGATGTTTCAGGAACTTCTGATAGTATCTTGTGGAATTCAAAGGTAGACAAAGCAGGTTAATGGAAAAGTGGTATGAGTTCCCTATCTTGGATAGCCAAGAAAGAAGCCATGAATACTGAAATCTGAGTGTCATTTTCATGCCACTGGATAAATTTCAATCATAAAATATCAGGTAAAACAGTCTTTTTCTACTGATAAACATTATGCCTGTTTCTGAGAACATTGTTCTTTGTGGATTATAGTCACAAGTTCATTGCTCTAGACTAGGTAAGTGAGGTCACTCGCTTTTTGTCTGGTCATATTTGGTTGACAGGATGAAACTTTTGACCGGACCATTTTGTGTTTGACTCAAGTTCAAGTTTAGTATCAGGTGGTACAATGTTTTGAGAATACAACATATTGGTTAAGAAAATTTGAGGTCAGGTGTTATTGATGATAGGTCAAAATTGGGTTCCTTATTCTGGATATCTTGGGGATTTCAGGGTGTTTGGAGCATTTGGATTTGGTAATTAGCCATGAATCAATTTTTCTTATTTACATAACAAGAAACAGTAAAGAGTTATGTTAGTCCTTAATCCTTTGCTGAACCGAAACACCATGGCATTTGGATTTCAGTTTGCCTTAAATTTGACATATGCTATTTTGTTGCTGAGTTACCATTATTATGCCATATGTATATTTTGTCCATGCAATGTTGTTTTCTTGCTGATAGCTGCTGGTGGGCAGTGGGCACATTGCAAAGAGAACTTGCTCAAGTTCTGATGACTGGTTGTGAAGATGCATCCCTGGGCCCAATAGGATGGCAACAACAGACTTTGGGTTGTTTTGTCTATTATGGCGTGATATGTGAGAAGTGTCAATGAGACAACAGGCCTCTAGTTAGCTACTCTGACATTCTCACATCCAGCAGAAGGGGGGAGTTAAAGTTTCTTTTAAGATCATAAAAATTAGCATAAAATCATTATGCTCACTGCTTACTTGGTGCTTTGTTCATGTTAATTTCACGTTTTAAGCTTCTCTCTGTTGGTTAGATTAAGTAGATACTTGTAGGCTGCTTTTGGTCAGTTAGTTTCAGCTTTTGTCTAAACAGTCTGATAGTTAACTAGGACTGGCTTAGGTCATTTGGGTTTGAGTCATCTATGGGTTTGATGTCCATTTTAAGTTTGCCAGAAAGACAATCAAATATCATCACGCAAATCTGGGGTCTTACTTTGAGTTAGATCAACATAAGAGTAAGGCTACTAAAACTCATTACCCCTCCCCCAAATTGCCCTATGTAGGTAGGACCTTTGGGATATGGATTTGAATAGTTCAATAATTTTCCACCACCGAAATCCAACGTCTGTTTTGCATATAGTTACTAGAGTACCATTGGACATTTGAAATGGTTTTCTTTGTACCTGGAATTGGCGAGAATTTACAAGAACATTTCGTGGTCTTTGTAAGAGGGGGAAGGTTTAAGGATCTATGTGGTGTGAATTATCACATTTTCTGAGGAACCCTAGATGAATTTCAAGTAAAGACTGATCAACAAAGGTGATTCAGGTTGGAATTAAGCGTCACCCGTTTTGGTTCTTGGTCGTGGTCTGGTTTTGGGTTGTTTAAAGCCACTACTTTCGAAAATAGGTTTGTTTTGCCAAATATCAGTGATACAGTACTTGCAACAGAGGCTACTTCTAATTGACTACGGCAGTTACATGTCCTCTTTGTCAAACTTAGTTGATGCTTAAGAATGAGGAGGGGTATATAACGAGGTGTAACGTTAATGGTGATTGGTGATTGAGTAAGAACTAAAAAGTAACTTTGAAAACAACAGTGACTAAATCCTCCGTCACCGAATCATATAATCTTCCTTGATTCTTGATTTGGTGAAATCTATGTCGGTCCGACTCCCATGTAGCAATGGATATTGAAATTTCATCAATTGAGTCCTAAGATGAAATGCTTACATCCGCCAGCTAATAGATACATTGCTTTATGTGAGGGCCTGATGCCTGCAAAATTGCAATAAGCAATTGTTTGTGTCTGTATTATGTGTTGGGGGACCATACATGTAAAGATTTGAAGGTTATGCCAGACCCCACCTTCACACACCCTACATTTTTGCAATTATTTCGGAATACCATTAAGACTTCCAGTTTTTTTGAGGTATAATCAACTGGGATATTCTACCATCTATGGACCTCAATGTTTTTGCGTACATGTTAACCCATTTCATTTGTAAATGTGCCCTCCATCCCCCCTCCCCCAAAAAAAAAAGAAAGAAAAATGGAGCAACTCAGCTTTGACATTATAGGATGTACCAGTGCATGTTAGTATTTCGGATTCTCTTTTCTTTGGGACCATGGATCATGGTCCTCGCTCACTCCTCGTTTTTGTTCGGGGCTGAAGGTCTTTCAAGTCTATGGAATGCAAGTGGATGCTCAATTCCGAATGAACGGTTATAGAGTGAACCGTGTGTAACAGGCAAACCACTCTTTTAATAATCAGTGATTTATTGTCTTAGCTCAAATTCCTGAAACTTCATTGAGACACCTTAATGATGTTTCTCTGACAGAACTGTGTGCACATGATTATGCAGAGAGAAGAATTGTCTCCCTCCAGTTTCTGCTGGCTGGACCACTGAGTTTTTTCTCTTCCCTTGCCAAAGGTAACAACTTTGCTGTATCTTTCAGTGATGGGACTAGAATAAATCCCTCCTCGAGCATCATTGAAAGGTGCCTTTCTTTGAAAAGTTAATGGCTTTTATTTTGTGTGGCATTTTCACACTTGTACTGTAGTCAATTAGATTGGTGGTGCAGAGCATTGGCCACGCATTGTCAGGATCCCGTTTTAGATAAGCTTCACACAACCGGAGCCTGATGATGAGAATAGTTTTGATATTTGAGACTGTACGATCTTAAATGCAGTGTTTATTAATCATTCAGATGATCAACTATGGAGAAATTGACGTGTAGTTGATCACCTTACACAAGACTAGACCCAAACAAAGCGACCTGTTTTGACCCCGATTGAACTATCCGGTTGATTGCATTTTTTGGCAAGCTTATCTAACCCAACTGAATTAGATCTAACCCAAATATCCCGTCAAATCTCTTTGGCCTAATCTGAAACTAACCTGACATAGATGACCCATTGGCAAGGTCTGCATCTAGCACATGCATCTTTCAAATAATTATATCATACAGGTTAAGAAAAAAACTTCTCAGAATTGTCTAGCACAGTACCATATGCTTGATTGTGAAAGAAAACAACTCAACCTGAAAAGAGCCCCAACCAAATCAAAACAAACGCGAAAGCAATATTTTCTTCCTTTTTCTTTTGTATTTGGAGATTGTTTTTTTTTTTTTGGGGGGCTGGGGAAGAGGGGAGGGGTCAAGACAGAGTGTCCTGATCAGTTTTTCCACTGTATTATCTTCAGGATGTGTAACATTTTAAACCAGGAATTGTGACATCTCTTTCTGACAATTGACAAAAGCTTCTCATCTTTGGCTCATTTACGCCAAGCGAGCTTGACGGCAACGTGTCGATAATATCGTAAAAGGATTGAAGATCAGATTTGGAGAAAATACCAATAATAGGATCCTCGTGACAATACCCATTGTTTTTCCCTCTGATGTCGTATTCTTTCAAATTTTGTAATATGTTCAATGAAGAATGTTGTTAAAATATGATACTGTTCTGCTGATTTTTCTATGTAATTTGTGTTTCTTATACATGTCATCTATAAATTTCTAGTGTTAATAAAATACTGTTTCAAGGTAATCATGCTGTATTGGCCACTAGTAAGAATCTCAGAATAAGTCATGGAACAATAACCAAAATCTTGGAAAATAGTATCGTCTAAGTCAGAATGGATAGAATACTGACCCCTTGAATCATGTGTGTATGATTCTATAACTAACTCAGATGGACATATCTATATATATGGGTGATCATATGTGTTTTATTATAAGACATGTTTTATATTTCTTGTTTTAACTGAAATTAATATGTTACATGATTTTTTTTTCCAGTAAATTATATTTAGTTATTAACTATAAAGTTTTAATATTCGTCGGTTACATCGATATGAATAAAATAATACCCTAATTGTTTTTACATTAATGCATGTATCCTAAACTCATGATGTGCCATGAGCTGTATGAACTTCAAGACTTCTATATAATACATAAATGTTAAAAATTACAAAGATAGTTATTCCAAAATGAATAATGGACTAATTTCAAATCTCAATAAATTAGATAAAATGAAATAAATAATATTATTCCTCAACTTTCAAAGATATAAATTTTACAACCCAAAAAAGTAATATAAATCTTTTCTTTAAAACAATCTCCCAATCACCGTGAATGATTAGATACATTATTGCTTTTAAATTAGATATACATCAACCAATAAGGTTTTGGTCAAGTAGTCAAAATAAAAACCCAGTACATTAGATGTCATGTTCAATTCCTCTCTCCTATTAACTTATATTATATTGTCATATATGACTCCTCCGAAATAGATATACATCACGAAATATTGAAAACTTCAACCATTTTTACCCATGTAGTTAATACCTAATGGTGTTAGAAGATATTGGTGTTATTTTAATTAAGATGTCATTTAATTCCTTTTGTGTTAATTATTATAGGGGATATATTAAAATCTATTTCTACCACCACCAGCCCCACCCCCACCAAATATATTTTTTGGATGTATGATACGACAAGAATAATAAATCAATGTGGAAGAGATGGGTAGTAATGAGTAGACAAGAATATCAAAACCATAACCCACCAATTCTTGATGAATTCCTCTCTTTTTCTATCAAATATCAAGGTCTTGTTTTGCTCCACAATAAATGAGTCCTGCCACCAAAGTTACACTCTCTATCTTATAATTGATTTTTTCATGGTCCCCTTTTCACTCTTTATTCCCCATCATTTGTTATTATCCATTCAGTGAAAATTGTACTTCATACATCTTATTCTCAATGCCCAAGTCAATTTAACTACAAAATACCTTTTTTCTTTCTTTCTTTTATTTTTATGTTAAAGCTCATATTAACGAAATCTCGCAACATGAACCATCTTTATTCTCGCATAAACTTGGACCTCTTTAAATCAAATCTCGATTATTCATTGAATCATCAATCATGTAAGGAGGATGGTATATCGTATAAATAACAAAGTTAATATACGGCTTTTCCCCTCTCTTTCTATACATGAAACAAGTCGTACCTATTTTGAGTCGGAGATATTGATCATGATAGGAACCTAATGTGTCTCTTCTTTTTAATTGTGAGTCTCTTTCATTTGCGTCTCTCAATGGTTTCCAAGAACACCCAAGAAGAAAAGGGGAAAAATGACAGCATCAAACTTGGCTTCCATTTGGAGTAGTTAAGTGGCTAGCCAGCTAGATTTGGATCCTGTCATGATCAATTGTATCTCCAGTTAGGACGTTTTAGATTTAATTTTGTGTAGCAACATTAAGAGTATGTATTTTACTATTTAATTTAATTTATATCTATTGGAAAATTGGCTTAAAATAATCTAAATTATAAGAAAAATGAGTAAAATAATCCAAAATGTTCCTAAAATAATTAAATGCAATTATTTAAAAGCATATATGAAATAACTAAAAGGAAAATGTTATATATGGCAATACATAAGTTAAATTTATTATCATAATATTTGACGTTCTTTCCACATAAAGTTGATATGGCCTATTATTTGTTTCTCTCTTTTTTTTTTTTTTTAGAGTTTTTCAATTTATTATGGCAGTTTTGCCATCAAAAATATTTCTCTGGATAGTACTTTAATTTTTATTTATTTTTTAATATTAAAAAATAAAAATTATAATTAATACTCTCTCATCACATACCTAAAGACGCCACATATCATCTTCATAACTAAAAGAATATCAATATACCGAGTATCAAATATAGACAAAATAAACACCTTACGCAATGAGATACTTTTATAAATTTTATAGGAAATTAGGATGTATACAAAAAGTTGAAACTTTGGTATATATATGATGCAAATTCTATAGGTCGAATCATTTTGGAGATTAGGTTTACAATTTAGATTATCTTAAATCAATTTTTTCCCTATGAAAAATCCAATAGTTCAATCTAAACTCAAGTACTATCATCTAATTTTTTTGTTCCAATTTGAAATAAATCAATCCCTAAGGTGATCCTAATCTCATTTACACCTAACTCAATGAATTTTAAAGGAGAAATCTATGGTAATTATTCAAATAAAGATTAATTATGTAGTTTAATACAGTCTTGTCAGTGCTCGATGTATTTAGGACTTGTTTTACTTCCAAGTATTCAAAATATCGTAAACAATATTTTAACCGTGTTTAAAGAATACAACTAGAGCCATAAATATAACATTACACAATTTTCACTACTTGAATCAAAATTGAACATATAAGAACATACATACATATATATTTCCAAAAACTTGATCATTCCCATTATCTATATATGAGGTTGATTGCTACTAATTACTGGATCCCCTCTCTAAAAAAAAGGTTCTAATGGATGTTTTCGTGTCAATATTCCCAATCTCAACCTAATTTAATTAATTAAACGAGTTAAATGTGTCAATCTATTTAATTTAACGTGATGAAAATCTCTATCCAAAACTACTTAATTTCATGTATAATTTGAATCCGTAATAGAGTGAGGTTAGCTTTTGACCGTCCTAGTAAAACCATGTGTATAGAAAAATATTTATAGGAAGTGAAGTGAGGAGGGCGCAGAGAGGGATGCTTTAATTTGTATGTATGTGTGTATTATTATTGAAATCCAAAATGAAAGGAGGTCCACTCCAATTGTAACAGAAAAATTGGGCCCCCACACACACTTTGGTCTTGTCCCCTATAGCCTAAGCCTAACGGTCAAATTTAGAATAAAAAAGGCTGTGTTTTTAAGAATACCCAAGTCCAAGTCTAAGTCCAAGTAAAGGGATGTTTCCAATACAAGCAAAATTCAGTCGTAATCATCCACAGCTGCACTTGCATTCTCCTCTGGAAACATCACCCCCAACCCCTACTCCTTTTCTTCTCTCTCTCTCTCTCTCTCTCTTCCACTTTTTCCTCCTCTTCCAAAACTTATCCTCTTAACTAATTATACCTCTTTACATTTCAATCCCCACTTTTTCTTTTTTTTTGTTAAAGATTGTTCCATATTCTCTACAAGGTTGTAAGACTTTTGTGTATTTCTTCATGGTTGAGGAGGCCGGTGAATGAAAACAGGGTTTATTGAGTCGAGTCGAGTCAATTTTTAGATTTTAACTCGACTCACTAAATATTAAGTTTAATCCAAATCCAAATCCAAATCCAAATCATAAGATCATCAAGAAGCATAAGTTGAAGTTTGATTGAGCCAAATCAATATGAAAAATCTTAAATAATTATATTTTCTGAAAATATCGAGAGTGATATACATCTTCAGCCACAGTACAATAATCCTTAAAAAACAAAAGAAAGTCTCTAGAGGGATTTCTTTTAGTGGTGAAGAGGAGGGGAGGGGGTTCTCTTTTCACCTTTGGTCCATGTCACTCACTATACATGTATGCTATTTTGCAACAAGAAAAGTTTGTTGGAAAACAAAAGGGCTTGCTTTTCCATTTTCATTGAGTGGGGTACCTGAATTTCCCTTAGTTTTGACATGACAGGCTTTTTATCTTCACAAGAAATAGAATGCACTTGACACATTCAAAGCATGGCTTTAGATATGATGTAGTGGGTGATCATGAGATGATGAATAAGATACCCAGCACCAAGTTATAGCTTTAATGTATTTTCCATCCACCCACCCACCCACCCACCTTCTAGAGAGAGAAGATCACATGCAAGTTTGAATAAATAATATGTGCAAAAAAGATGTCATGTTTTGGGTATGTAAGTCAAGGAGGCTCTCAAATTGCCCCAGAAAGTGGGAATTGAAGTGAACACATAGATATGACATATGAAACTTCCACCATTTCAATAATAATCCATGCTTCCCTTTTTCACTCATTAAGCTATCTTTTCTTTATTACTTATTTTCATCCTCCCATATATTGCCTTCTCCTTTTTTTTATCAACCACTCTAGTACTATCTATATGCACTTCCCAAATAATCTCAATTATTATCTCTAATCATAATTCTCTACAAAAAATCGTAATTATATTAGCCTATATTCTTTTATCTAAAAAGATTTATAATAATTGTCACTATAATACGACCACGATAATCATTATAGTATTAATGAATCTCCACTATATCATTATATTTTCTGATTTCACTCACCTTCATCCATGGCACCAGAAATTTACCAAGAAATTTATCGGTAAACACGAAGAAAAAATTAGGGAAGATGCTCGATAGGGTTAAGAATAATAGGAAGTAAATGTTTATTACTTCCTATTAGTCTTATAAGATATCTATTTTTTTGCAATTTCACTTTCTTTTTAATGAAAGAGATGAATTGAAAAGCTTGATTGACTAATCATTTTTTATTTTCTAAATAATTATTTTTAAATTAAATTAAAAGGTAAAAGAATGAATGGTTATGATGAAATTAGAATATATGTATTTTTATACCTCACATGAATTTCGGATAAACTTTATACTCCCTCTATTTCAAAATAAATATCACTTTAACTAACTTTTTTGTTTCACAATACTTATCACTTTACAATTACAATGTCATATTAATTAATTATTAACTTACCAGCTTTGTCCTTATTAATTGCCTTGTTTCTCTTCTTTTTTTATTAATTTTCTTCATTTCCAATAAAATATAGGGTTAACTTGGTCTTTTAACTCAAAATTTGTCATAAATTTCGTATTTTCTTAATATTTCCGCATAACCTTAAAACGATATATATTTTGAAACGGAGGAGTCTTCAATAAACGCGCGACATAAATAAATTAAAATAAGAAAATAATAACTATCGAAACTTCGTCAATTAAGTGTTGATTACAGATATTAAAAAGTTTTCTGAGGACGCTTTTTTTTTTTCTTCAATTAAATGACTTTACCTCTTTTTTTCTTTTTTTTTAAATTTCCTTTCTTTTCAGGTGATTAGTGGATCCTACCACCACCAAACATAATAATTACTATTTCATGTATTATTAGAAACTCCAAATGCGTTTTTACAATATCTTTTCTTCCTAAAATTAGTAAGAATATAATTATTCTATCCCAAAAAGAAAAATATAACAGGAATAATTAGTTAAAAGTGGCTAGTGGGCCCAATTTTTTAATTTTTTACTTTTTGTTTTCTTTTTATTCGCTATTTAGTACTTTGTGTCCACTAAAGTGATTGTCCAATTTGCAAAGTGAGTTCTTGTAGGGAATTCTAAGTTTGAAAGACAACTGTATTTTGTTCCCTCTTAAGGATAAAGGTTTTACATCAAGATATGCAAAAATATTAATTTATATTTTATAATATAATTCTCAAAAGAAAAAAAAGTTATCAAATTTGAGGTCAGTATGATACTTTAATATGATTAACATATCGACGAATCCCCAATAAAAAATAACAATATATGTAATTTTATAATAACTCTATAATTGTAAAAATATATTGAGAATAAGGTGATTTTACATAATGTATAAATAATATTATAATAGCATTATGCTATTTAATCTTATTATCATCTCTTCCTAAAATATATGATAAACTTTAAAGCAATGCAAGATTATTTTTAAAATTTTGTATCAAAACCTTTATTAATTTCATTTTCTCCTCTTTGACAGAAAAGAGTCAACTATTTAAAAAATAAAATTTTATTGTAAAGTTGAAGGCAATTTTATTCTAAAGGTGAAATCCTTGGCATTGATTCCGCCCAGAAGTTTCACGAATAGTTGATACGTTTCGATACTCAAAATCCTCACTAAAAAAGTTTCCTCCATCAAATTCCCGTTCGACTTAATTTTTCCGACTATAGCAAGGTTTCGGTAAGTTTTTGCAGCCATGGTGAAACTGAAGAAGACATTGAGTGTGAGTGTACGGGTACGGTATAGTCTTGTATCCATTATTGTATAGTACAAAACAAATTGGAGTAAATTATTAGTACAAAAATAGATTTATACTCTAACACGTCCCTCACGTGAATGCGCCTTTGGTCTTAAAGTGTGATGTTATAAAGGCTCCTCCATACCTCGTGCAATAATTAATGTGGGAGGTTCACTGAAATTCGAACCTCGAGATATTTTGCTCGTAGAAGGCTCCGATACCATGTTTAATAACCAACTTAACAAAAAACTTAAATGGTTGAAGTTATAGGAATAGATTTATACTCTAACTCTTTTGTTATTACTTTGTAACCTTGATGGTGGGGTATTCATAGCATGTCACTTTTAAGGGGTCTTTAACATTACAATGGAATTTTGGGGGACACAATTCCTTACTTTATGTAAAAATTCAGCCAAAAAAAAAAAAGAAGTTAAGAAAAAGAAGTCACTTAAATTAAGCTTGCCAATCCAATGACTCCATAAGCCTTCATTACTTTTCAAGTGGGATGTTAGGCCCTATTTCATTTAGATTCAACTTATAATCTTACAACTTCTTATATTTGCTTACAGATTGCTCACAAATGCTTATAACTTTTTATAACTATCTTACAATTTCTTACATTTTCTTACCACTTTTTATAATTTTCCTTATAATTTATTATTACAACTTCTTGCATCTTATTACAGTTAGTCTAAAAATCTTCTGGGATTCTCTTTTGACGAACTATCAGTAGACAAGTGCTCATACAACCGGGAGTTAGAGATGAGAAGCACACCAAAAGTGGTTGTTGATAGGGTAGCTAGATCCCGAGTCAAATCCGTTTAACACCAAGAGAAGCCGTTCACGTAAGAGGCAACTAGGGAAGTAACACCAACATCTCATCTAATATGACAAAATTATTTAATGAAATCTAGATGTGGAAATAGTTGTTTCCCGGAACAATGGATAAAATTACTACTATACCTCCCTTCAAGAATGATACTTCTGTCTAAACTAAGGCCAATGCAAATATTTAATCAAACATCATCAAATGAATCTTTGAGAAGTCCACAACACTGAAAACACACAAATTCTAATTCTAATTTCTAACTTTTAGGGTATGTTTAAATTTAATGAAGGGGAGGGAAAGGATATTAATCGACGGGAAGGGAATGGAAGGAAAGGTAGAGGAAGAGAGGTGATAAATTCATCCTGTTTAGAATAGAATGTAGGAAAAAGGAGGGGAAGGAAGGTGAATCATTAAAAATCTTTCTTTTCCCTCCATTCACCCGCAATTTGGAGGGGAAGAAAAACTGAGGAAATGAGGGAAAAAGGGGACGGAGTCTTCTCCTCCCCACCTTTACCCTCTTTTTAATTTTTCCAAATCAAGGTAAAGGAGATAAGTAATCTTCCTTCCCCTCCTCTCCCCTTCTTTAACTACAATCTAAACAGACTTAGGAAGGGTGTTCGAAACCGCTCACCTTTAGATAAAGTATTTATTTATTTATTAGATTATTGAAATCAAGTGATTGGAAGATATTGCAAATGGTTACATGCGTGTATGTTTTGGCTTTTCTTTGCCTGAAGTTCCCAACTAATTATTAAAAAGGAATAAAGGAAAAAAAAAAAAGAAAAAGAAGATGAATACGATTATATATATGAAATGTCATTGTTCTTAAACCCTAACTTATAATGATGGGTTTTTGGTAGATTGCTCCTCATTTAAGCCTTGTGGGATCAGATAGTCATCAAACATCTTTGATTGGAAGATTTACAATCATAAAGAATTACCTAAATACATGATTGATAGGATTACAAAAGCTTAAACAACCCTTAATCATGGTTGTTTAGAAAAGCTTGTGATTCATCATGATTCATTAAACAATCTTTGTGCGGTAGTTGGCTACAGAAACATAATTAATTAGCCAAATCACAAAGGTTATCAATATAATTCATCTATGGATATTTTCATTTCCTTTTATAATCCAATAATTAATTATAAACCATGTCAAATCAAATTCCATCAAGACTCGATCAAATTATAATTAGTTAGATAAACAATCCCTCGTTGTTGATACAAGGAGCCTTAATTATGCACCCGCACCTAAGAAATTCACAAATCATAGGATTTCATCAAAATTTGGAAGCGTTTTTTTTTTTTTCCCTCTCATTATTAGTGTCAGTTAAGTTGTTCTCACCTCTAATACCATAAATTTGGCTTAACGTACTCCTGTGATTTATCATAGGTATGAAAATTTGGAAGCTTTTTTTCTTTATTGTGGAGGAAAACAATTTGAATGTTGCCATGGTAGATTTATTTATTTTGATTAAGTAATAGGTCAACAATTGAATTTTATGTGGTTTTACTATCATGATATTCCTCTCAAGTGCAATCTACTATGTCAAATAGGAACCTACTATATGAAATTATACTGTATCTCAATACAGTGAAATTCAAGAAAGTCCTATGGATGTTGAAGAATGTGGTTGGCGTTAAGAATAATGCTACACTTTTAGAATAGCTTGACAATATATCTATCATTATCTTTTTCGATAGAATGATTAACTTTGATCTGTTTAGATTTACATATCTTATAAGATATTTATTAATGTAGTTGTTGTATGACTTTTATTAATGAATCTTTCCTTTTTATTATTAAAAAAGATAACAAAAATTTTTTTGCCATATCCTAGACATTATCAAGGAGTAGTTCATATAAAATTGGATTTTGAATTTCATTAGAACTATCAAGTAGTTTTTCCCTCATCATCCCTGATCAATTTTATCTTAATAAATAGGTTAAGTTATGTGTAGTTACCGTTTTATGCGATGTTTGGTTGGATGTAATGTAAATAAATGTAATTTAATCAATCTTGTTATGCAATCACGATTACATAATTGTATGATAATCATTATTAAAAGTTATTTTTTGATTGCAATATTCTCATATAATATAACCAAATAATAAAATGAAAACATAACAACAAACTTGTTTGTAGTATAAGTTTGATTATATCCAACCAAACCTATAGAAAATTCTAACAGATAATAATAATAATAATAATAAATAATAATAATAACAATAACAACAATAACAATAATGTACCGTGGTAGACTATTTTAATATAAAATTCAAAGTTCAAACGATATTATAATATGTATAAGATAATAAATTTTTTAACATATATAAAATAATATATAGGAATAGGAATTCAGGTGGACTATGAAATATTATTCTGAGCTGAAACAATCCAATCTGGGTGTCCTACAATAGGGATATAACCTAATATTGATCATGCAAATTAAATATATGATCAAGTTATGTCTAGTGACCTAATACAACATGTGTAATAGGCTTTATTATTATTATTATATATATATATATATATATATATATATATATATATATATATATATATATATATATATATATACCCAATCCAACTGGACTAATTCAACTTTCCTAAATTAAATTTTATCAGACTTGCAAGCATATTATGCAGATGAGACATTAGAATAGATCTACACATCCTATAAAGTACAATAATTAATGTTTATTAAGGAGCCACCTGCAACTTAACATCTTAGTTAATTAATCAGCGTTGACTCAATCTAAATCTACCTCATATTCATAAATTTTCAACCTGTAAAGAATTTTTTTTTTTTTTGTTTTGTGACGTGAGTTATAAATGACAATAAAATACAATACTTTTATACAATGATTTTGGGTCTATGAAATCGGGACATTAAAAGATAAAAATAAAATAAAATTTAAACCCCTTACCAACACATGGTATAGGACTACAAATTCTAGGTCCACAATATAATGATTGATAATAGTAACTGCTAAAAAAATTTGTGCATTTTTTTTTATGTGCAAGTTAAGGGATCTTATATAGAACTATTAATAATAACCTATACTTTGTGACGCTATAAAATTTTTAATAGACGCTTAAAATTTTTAATATGATTAGTATCCTAAAAATTCAACAAAAGAAAACTAATTTTATAAATTTAATAAAAAGAAATCAACATAATAACCGTCCTCCAAACAAAAAGAGGAAAAAGAGAAATCTGCATATTGATCACCTTCATATTAATAAAAAGTCAGCATAAAAATTTATGCCTCGCAAACAAATTGTAAGAGCTACTTCATTCAAAATATTTTATGATTAAATATTAAAATAAGCAATTATATTTAGTGATTAGAGGTTAATATTAGTTATCATAAAAAATATCAACAATTACGCTTAGTAATTATTTCCTTGATTTGAAAATACATGTTACTTTATTAAATATTTTCGTTTCACAATATTTGTCACTTTACAATTATCACGTATTAATGACTAGTTTAATAAATTTATCTTTTTTAATTATTTTTTTATTTATTCTTTTACAATGAAATCTTGGTGCAATTTAATCTTTTTATTTTTTTGTATTTGCTTGATATTTCTCCATAAACTTAAAACGACAAGTATCTTGAAACGAAGGAAGTAATGAGTTATATACACATTCTCACACTAAACCAAATTAGATACTCGCTCTATCTGTTTCAAAATACTTGTTATTTTTAGATTTTAAGGAATATCAAGATAATATAAAATTTATTTTAAAAGATAAACTTGTCCAAAGATTTTTTAAAGAAAACTAATGAAAGAAAGAGAATAAAAATAATTAATAAAAATAAAATTAAAAAATAATTATTAAAATAAAAAAAATTATCTTATAAAACAGATAAGTATTATTACAAAATTCACCACATCGGATAAAACAAAATGAGCAATTATAGAAAGGCAGCGATTATTAAATAGGAATACAAAAAATGCGAATGATTTTTCCAAGGCAGGGCAGGGCAGTGCAGGTTCAATGGATCATATCATCTGACTCATACTCAGATTTATTCACACACTGTTGTTCAAAAGTCACACACACTGCTTGCACTCTCGCAACGTGCTCTCTCCCTCCCTCGTCAGTATTTGCACCCCCACTTACACTCTGCCCTATTCCTCACTTCACTCCATTACCATAACAACCTCCCCTGCCTCTACGGGCCCCCACGTGCCACTCCCCTTCTCCGCACGTGCCTTGGCCCCCCTCTCTTTTGTCGCCTTACCCCTCCTTCATTCTTAATCATTCACATTACTATAATGGATGCCAAATTAAAACCAAATTTGGAAAATGTATTTGGCACTCTACTCTCATGCTTACGTGTCACCTTCCCGTACGGATCAGAGACGTGGTGTAAGGACATGCTGTCAGTTATTTATTCATTCCACGATATTATTATTATTATTATTATTATTATTATTATGCTTTCACATCTCTCCTTTTACGGATATGCCCCTCCACTTTTCCTCCATTTACCCCCAACTGCCACCTCATCTACATGTTCGTTACGGTTCCAACATAAGTTTTTTTCTATATGAAAGGCTTTTTGGGAACCGAATCTCTCCCTTTTAAAAAAATAAATAAATATTTGATTTTCTACCTTTTCTCTCTCCAACCCCCATCAAAATAACAAGAGATTGTTTGTCTCTCTGTCCAACACAACTTTTAGTTAAAAAAAAAAGACAAAAAAAAAATATCCCCATAAATAAAAACCCAGCCTCACAACGCAACTCGTTGTTTGCCAATCTGCATGCTTCACGCTTCTCTCTCTCTCTCTCTCTTCCCTCCCAAGCTTCTCCTCCCCTTCTTCATCTCCTTTCTCCCAGAGCAGAACCCAGGACCGATAACAAGATAGTGGTGATAGAGCGAGAGTTTCGATCTCATCATCCATGGCGGTCGATCAAGCAAGGCATCTCAATTTGTTCAGAGAAATGCTCAGTACAAGCAATAACTACAGCAACAGCAGTACTCCGATTCAGATCGGCAATAGTAATAATCTGATCAACATGTACAGCAACAACAGCAACATATCCAGCTCGCTTCCTCCGGCCATGAACGACTCGCTTCTTCTTCCCTTTTACAATCTCAACGACGTCGTTTTCAACTCCTGCCTCGGAAAACTCCCGCCGGCCGTTAAAGACGATAGCGGCGTCACCTTTAACAACAGTCTCGTTCCTCCTTCGTCTACGTCGAGGAAGCGTCCAAGAGATCCGCCGGTTCTTCCGCCGTCGATGGTCTCTGGCGCCGGACTTCCGTCTTTGCTCACGAGTAACGCCAGTAGTATCGTTAGCAAGGAATCCAACGGTTTCTCTTTCCTCGGAGAAGATCTCTCCCTCCAGATCATGCAACAGCAATTAGAGCTCGATCGGTTAATCTCTAATCATGTGAGTTTGAGCATCTCTCTGATTAATGCTTTCCTCTCTCTCGTTCAAATTCAAATCAATCAATCTATGAATTCATTTCTGATTGAGATTTGGCTGAATCATTGACCAGATGGAGAAGATGAGAATCGAGATAGAGGAAAGAAAGCAGCAGCAACTGAGAAGAATCATGGCGGCAATTGAAGACGCCATGGTGAAGAAGATGAGAGAGAAAGAGGAAGTGATAGAGAAAATCGTCAAGACCAACTGGGAATTAGAAGAGAGAGTGAAAACTCTATGCCTACAAAACCAGATTTGGAGAGACTTGGCCCAAACGAACGAAGCAACGGCCAACGCTCTCCGCTCCAACCTCGAGCAAGTCCTCCAACAAGTGAGAGAAAACGACGCCGTCCGGACCGCCGGAGAGTTGACCGACGACGCCGTTTCGTGCTGTGGAAGCAGCGGCTACGGCGGCGAGGAGGAGGAGGAGAAGGAGAGAGGAGGAGAGTCATGGGGAAAGCGGATGAGGACGTGCGAAGACGACGGTGACAAATGGGTGTACCGCGGTAAAAAGGGCGGAAACTACTGCGGTGAAAGTGACGGTAAAAGGCTGTGTAAAAAGTGCGGGGAGGGTGAAAGTACGGTGTTACTTCTACCGTGCAGGCATCTTTGTTTGTGTACGTCTTGTGGGCCCGCTGTGAATGCTTGCCCCATTTGTCACTCTGCCAAGAGCGCCAGTCTCCATGTTAACTTGTCATAAAATCATCCGTGTAAAGAAAAAAGTGAAAGATAAATTACTCTTTTTTTGGTATTTCGGGAAATATTAGGAGTAAATTTTTTCCCCTTTCTTTTTGGGCAGAGTTGTAGCCTACTAACACTTGACATTATTCTAAACCATGATAAGATCTTAAGTAGGCCAATTTAATTAATTATCCATTTTTTCACAATTTTTCTTTTCCATTACCATTTTAGCGCTACGGAACAAGCAGTAATCAATATACTATCCGTGTTCTTACGCGAACAAAGTAAATGTATTATGGGTATGAAAGTGGTAGCTAGGTAGAGGGGGGAGGAACAATAATGTGAATGGTGTTTTGGCATATTTGGGGGTAGTGGGGACATTGGAATGGCGTGAATAAAAGCACAACTTTATTGGTGGGGGGCTAAACGGATTGGTTTGGGAATTTATGCTGGTGTGTACACAAGCCAAGTCTAACCTCCTTTCAAATGCCTTTAGCATGGCACGACACGTTTCTACTGTAGTACTACTATTTACTTTTTTTTTGAGTTGGGTTGGGTGCATCATTTTTCACAAGAAGCTACCACGCATATATAGTGGATGTCCTACCAAATCATTTCAGCATCGATAAAAGAGGGATTCCCTCCCCTCTTTTTTTGGGTCAAACTCTCCCATTAAAGCTGTCTCCATAATCGGTGAGATGGTATAACCAAAGGCTTATTTAACAGTAACATCGTATATAATTTATCTAAATTCTTGTCATTTACGATGATTAATATTTAGAAAGAATATCTAATTATTAATATACGTAAAATAAAAATCTTAAAACCGTTTCGAATATAGTAAATTCTAACCAAACGCTTAACTATTCGTTTAATCAATTGCATTTTTTTGGGGGAAGGGCTGGACTGCTAGTTAATTGAACAGAATCTTGAAAAAAAGGGCAAAAACAAAAAGAGGGGGCGCAGTGGGACCGTACGGGTCAACATCAATAATGAGAGAGGAGGGACATTAAATTAGTTGAAAATGAAATTTGATATTTTTTTGAGTTTTTGGTGTAAAAGGAAAAAAAAGTAGTTATAATTTTGGAATAGTGAGGGAGTAAATGGGGGGGTAGGATTTGGAGGGAGAAAAGACTGACACGCAGGACGCGCGCAAATGTCGCTGTTATGTGGCAGCACATATCATATCACCTCCTCCTCGTGTGCTCCACTTTATTTCTCTTCTTACCCTTTTACTTTTTTTAATATATATATTATTTTTTAAAAAACTTTTTATAATATGTTTCTTGACTAATAATTAATTATGTACGTGCATCGATCTTGTTGTTTTACTTTAATCAAGCACTTAAGTATTGAGATTGCTTTGAAAGGCTTATTCTATTATGTAGCCTTTAATTATTAATGGTTGTCTATAAAATTAACACATCAAGTCTATCCACACTATAAATATATATATATATATATATTTTATATAATTATTAAAATACCTTTAAAATAAGTGAATAATAGAAATAATTGTGGAGAATAATAAATAAATATAGTTTTGACAAATTCCCCGTAGCGGGAGGTCTCATGTCACCTTCTATGATGGGCATTAATTAGGAGGATAAGGAGGGGGAGGAAAGAGCAAGTGTTGAATTCGGTGGCAAGGGATGAGTACTAGTAGTAGCCACTAGGTGGTGTTTTGACTTCAACGCCTACGACGTTCTCAAGCTCCCTTCCTAGGATTTTCCTCCACTTTTATTTTTTTCCACAATAATTGCTCCCCCCAGTTTCCGTTTTCATATGCCCTTTTTTACATCGGTTGCTTGGGATGTGTGTCAATGTGAGTTTACATTATTCACGTCTAAATTTATATGGATTTTGTAATTAAAAAATTACATTAAATATTATTATTAATTACTCCATGATATAATAATAATAATAATAATATATTACTATAATAATTCATAACCGTTATATTAGTTTATAACAATTATAACAACTAATTAGAATAGTTCATAACAACTTATTATACCTCATAACTACTATAAAGGTTAATTTTAACGGTTAAAACAATGATCGAAATGAAAGAAAGAGGTGATAATAAAAACAGAATTGAATAAAACAAGTGGGAAGCGAATTAATTAAAAGCATTAATGATGATAATACCTAGTGCTTAGCAATTAACCCACTTTTTAGAGAGAGAGAGAGAGTGGAGATGAGGCAAGCAAAGCAAGAAAGAAGCATGGAGAGACGAGTCTAGAGAGAGAAACCAATAAAAGGAGCAGAGAAAGAAAAGGCCAAAAATGAGAGAGAGAGTGGATGGGACTTCCAAGGCGCGGCGGGGAGAGAGAGAGAGAGAGAGAGGGTGGTGTCGTCTCCCTCTCACTCACGTCACTGTAATGGCATTGTTTTGGTTCGCCCAGTCCAGCCCAGGCCCCAATTAAAAAAGAAAAAGAAAAAGAAAAGGCGTGGGGACCAGAAAGAGAGAGAAAGCATAATTAGAGAGGGGACATAGACATAGACATAGAGTGTACCAGGTTTTTGTTTTTGCCTGCCCTCCTTTCTTTCACTGGTACGGTGTTAGTGGTCCCCATCATTATTTATTTATTATTCTGCCCTTTTTCCACTTTGATTTTTTCATCTTTTAATTCAACGACTCATCCCTCCCTTTTCTCCTTTTCTTTTTAGTTTTAAATATTTTCTTATGCTCATCTTACATCTAATCTAATTGCTTCCTAATATAATTACGTCTATTTGGTTTATGATCATACTACTTATAAAATAATTTACGATAATATAATATTTTTTAATTAATTATTATTTATCGATCAGTGCTGATTAATTATTATTATTATTATTATTATTATTATTATTAATAAGGAGAGGAAGGCACCCCATCATCAACCTTACTATTATGACGTACCTCCCATGTTTTCTCTACTTTTCTAAATATTCAATGCTATCTATTCCTCTTTTCTTTTTTTAATATCTTTTATTTATTTAAAAAATGTAACCTTTAAACTTTTGTTGCTACTAAAATAACAAAAACCACCCTATTTTTAAATTACTATATTCTTCTAAAATTATTTACTATTAAACCATGATTGTTTTTTTAATTAAAAAACGAAAGGGAGTGTAATAAATCCGTTTAGGCTAATCTAGACTCTACTCATTAAATTATAACTTGGTATTTAAAAGATAAAAAGAAGGAAAAAGCAAAAGAGAAAGATCATAGCTTGATTTCAAAGCCTTAGGATAGCGATGGTTAAAAACCTCAATATATATATATATATATATATTGGTCAGATGGGAAAGTGGAGAGGCATAAAATAAATGAAGAATAATTAAAAGGATAAATAATCACTCTCTCATATTCATGGAATATATTATCTCTCTGTAATTTAATTTATTTATTAATTTCTGGTGGCAATGCATATATGAATGAATGAGTGTGTATGAAAGGGAAATGAGTGCATGCTGCCCCATTAAAATTTGGTGGGGTCAAAAAAAAAACTCATAAAAGATTTGACATTTGTGAAAAGAAAATGAGGCAAAAATTAAGGAGTAGTATTTAATCCCCTACTCGTTCATTTCTTTTGCATTTCATTTTCTTGTGTTGTTGTTTGATGTTGACATCTCACATATGCCCCAAATCTATTCTACTTTCTCTTATGTCTATTACTAACACAATAATTCACTCTTTTAATCGGCTTCGTGGCCCCCTCCTCACGTTTATCTTACATTTTACTTTTTTTTTAATAATCGATCAGTATGTACATATTCAATATGTCAATCTTGTAAAATACGACTCTAACACTAATAAGGATCATCGATGTATTGGTCTCGAGTATAGGATGGTTTA